>OZ038507.1:15619605-15704605 GCA_964036315.1 Acanthosepion esculentum
GAAGAAAAAGTAACAATGGGCAGCAGATGAATTGCTATATTTCTTTTAATATTAAATGTACACTTATTAGATTTTTAGTGATTATTTCTAATTTATCATTTTCAAATTCAGTTAAATTAAAACCATGATAGAGTTTATATCAAGTGATATTTTCTTTATTATGAACTAAACTGATTCAAAGTTGGAAGCTGCTCTGGATTTAACCACAATTTTCTTTGTTTTGGATTTTTGTTAAAAAAAAAAATTCATTCTCTTTTCTCAAAATGTTTTATTCTATATCAGTTAAAAAGCAGAATACAAATTTTAAAACACTGACCAGGTTTATTTTTTATTTACTTATTTTCATAGCTTTTGCCCAATTTTTTTGTTTTTAAGTCTGAGGTTGTTAAATGTTTTTATAATTAAATTACATTAAAATCACTCGAATAATCTAAAGTATTTTTCCATTTTTTTCTCTTTTAATGTTATGATCATTTGATATAAAAATGAATTCATTTTCTTTTATTTGTCTTTGGCTTTTTTAAGTAATTTTTCTATAGCAAATTACAATTTTAAAGTTTTATATAAAATAATCTGAGATCCTGTCATGATATGGTTTCTGTATCTTTGTTACTAGAAACAGCACATTCTAGCACAATTTTTGTTAGCTCAATTCTGTTAAACTGCTCTAACTTGGAAAATAAAACAATTCCTGGTTCAATTGGGCCATTAGTTTTATTTATTTATTTTTTCTATTAAAAGAATGGATGGTCTGTCCAAAGGAGATAATTCCAAATCTTTATTGCAAGTTACATAGTTGTTTCCCTTATAAGACCATATAAATAAGGAGTAAAGAATCCTTGAAGTTTAGTGATGATTTTTTAAAAATGCTTTGTCCCTTCAATACATAGTCGATCATTGGTCTTTACAGACTCCTTTTATTTTTATCTGTAAATTACTGTGCTTTCTTATGGAAAATACTGGTATGGTTTCCAGTTGAGTTTTCCTTCTCTGAAGCTGATTGCCTCTTAAGGCTAGTGAGCCCAATTTACCTTGCTATTTAACCTATAGCTGGAGTGAGAAGAAATGCATTCATATCTTTCCCAAAGGTATTTGTGGGAAAGTGAATGCAGCTCATTTGACTAAAAGTTGAACACTGCTCACTAATTCCACTTTTAGGAAAATCTATGACGAAGTGGAAAAAATGTTTTTGTGGAACATCTTTTGTCCTTTAGGTCTTCATCGAACTAATTCTACTTTTCCATGCTGACAACTGTTACTCCACCCATGCTATTCATTCGCATTTGCAAATAATTATAATACAAATTCTAAAAATAGTAAATAATTTAACATTGAGCTGAGGTCATCAAAGGTGACATTTTAGTAAGGGTAATAAACTGAAAAATTGAACATTCTGTAGAATGTTTATAGGATCAGCAATAATAATTGTATTTTTTTTTTTTTTTCAGATGAGAGAAAACCTGGGTGTCACTTTAGACAACCAGTGTTCACCAGCACCTCCAGAATTAATTCCACCACTTGCGATATTTTCTTCTTGGTTATTTGAAGTTAGTACAATTTATTTTTCTTTTTGACTTTTTAAACACATTAAAATGTTTAGGAAAAAATCATTGAAATGTTTAGCTAAAAAAATAAACAGCCTATTAAAATGTTTAGTCAAGAAAACAATAAAATGTAAAGTTTAGGAAATAAATTAAAAATACTAAAATATTAGTCTTAAAAATGAATAGCTACAAAAAACGTTGGTTAAATTTTTATATTTTATCTTTTTAATTGTTATAAAATGTACAACTTTATTTACAAATTTTGGTTAAGTCACCTGGAATAATTTTACATGGAAATTTTTTATGAATTCATTTTCAAGCTCAGTAAATTTTAACATACTTTAATTTTAGAATTGAACTCTATGCATTCAGTTTCTATATAAAAAATAATAGTGCATTTCAACAATTCACATTTAAAAAAATGTTTTTAAAGTCTTTACAAAAAAAATAAATGTTCATTTACAATTCCATGAGTAAAGTCATGAATAAATTTTCCATATTTATCATTTTTAAAATTCTTTCTTGGAATTTAAATGTAGTTTATGATAAGCAGAAAACATGATGCAATGTTGTTTGATAATGGTTCATTCAAGATTTTTTAATCAAAAATGTTTTTACTATATCTAATAAAACAAAATTAGAGGTGTGGCATAGGGGATTGCTACACAAAATTTTCAGCTTTGGCATCTCTGGAAGAGTATTCTCAATTATCAAGTTCTTCCTATCAGGTAGGTCTATGAAGGACATTGTGAAAGGTCATCCCCCTGAAGCCCATGATATTGACACAGGCGTCTCCCAAGACTCTCTCCTTGGTCCTACCCTCTTTCTGCTATATATTAACAGTCTGCTTAAGAACATTCTCAGATCAATGGTGAATGTTTATGCAGATGATGTAAAAGTTTGAGTGAACCTCCAAAAATCTAGATGACCTGAGCCTGGCAGCTGATCTCTCTTTTGATCGAGCTCTAACAGCTCAATGGGGAGAAACATTCAATGTAACATTGACTATTCTCAAACCAGGTTAAAAATGTTCCATTATCAGTAAGCAGAACCTGAATTTTCTCCAGTCCTGATTTACTCTCAATGAGGCTTGAGTCTTCAATTTTTATTAGACTCGAGCCTGCCACAAACCTCAAGTCTAAATCATATATACAATCCATTGTTAAAGAGGTAAGAAAAAAATGGTCAGTTTCTTGTACTGCTCCAGAAAGCACTTCTTGTGGACAAGGAATTATTTTCCACCTATCAACCGCCTTTATCAGAGACAAATGTTGCAAGCCTCTTGCCACTCTATCGCTGTTTCCATGGCAAATATTCAGACAAGCAACATTCTTTAGTGCCACCACTTTAGACCTTTACATCGAGGACATGCCCTGCCATGTACAGACTTGAATTATCCTCATTTCCTTTGTATTCCATTGGTAAGGAAGAAGTTCCATTCGGTTTCTTTCCAAGAACAGTCACTTTGTGTAACAAACTCCTAAGATGATGTTTCCCTGATCAATTTTTACGTCTTGGGTCAACTGTTATCTAACCACTTGTCCTCCAGGAGAATGGGAGGATATAAATTTTAAGCTCTGATTTTGGCTGTTCTACTCTTTGGCCTTCTTCAGGTGTTTGTCAATCTGGGTAAAGCCCAGGGAATTTTTTAACTGAACACATTATTTGAGCTATAGGAGTATATAATTTTTGTTCTGATGTTCATATCCCGGGATGTCTAAACTAGTGGATTAAAATGTTTCTTTATGAATTTGGTGGCATATTAATTTGTGAGTTTTAATTGGGCTGAGTAGTACAGATTCGGATTCATTGGAAACATGGCAAGCAATAACTGAGCAGTACTAAACAAGAACGAGACATGATATCCCTTGACATGGACAGTGGAATGAGAACAATCAAAAATAAGTTTTCAAAATGCTGTGAAGGTTACTTGGGTTGCCAGACATCTGAAGAAGTTCAGAAGTTACAACAGCTGAAACATAATAACAAAGGGTTTGCTGCCACATCACGTTGAAGCTACAATCTTATAATCTAAAAATATTTTCTGGCTGTAAATAAACTGTAAAAGTTTGAGAAGTCATAGAAAATGAATCCATCTGTATAATAACAAAGCTGAGGATATTAGTCTGACTGTAAATAATGTAATTAATTCTTCCTCCCAGAAATTTAGACAAAAAGTGGTTATACATATATTGCTTGAATTTAACAAAAACTTTTAATAAAATAAAAATTGAGTGCTCTTTGTGAATCAGTTTTAACATTTAATATTTAAAATTCTATATTGTGTTAATAGGACTTGCTTGAATTATACCAATGGATTACTACCTCTGTGTGTGTGTGTGTGTGTATATATATATATATATATATATATATATATATATATATATATATATATATATATATTTCTTTTAAACATGTTGTGTTGAATGTCAAAGACAACATAGTCCTGCATATTTTCTTTTGAATTTTCTCATATTTTCTAATGAGACTTTTTATTTGAAAATTATATCGAAATAAATATTGTCCGTAAGATAACTGAGTACTTTCGATCATCATTGTTCATCTTCAGGGTCAAAAGAGTCAAGTTTTTAAGACATTTGCAAATTGTCTTGTAGCGGAATCATGTTGCTACATTTTATTTTTTTAACAAACTAAATAAACGTTACAAAATCATTTTAATTTCAAAAGACGCGATGATGTTATCACATGCATGGCAAAGATTTTTAATCATGTGAAGACATGTTAAAAAAAAATGTTGACCCTGAAGATGAACAATGATGTTCGAAAGTACTCGGTTATCTTACGGACAATACTTATTTCGATATAATTTTCAAATAAAAAGTCTCATTAGAAAATATGAGAAAATTCAAAAGAAAATATGCAGGACTATATTGTCTTTGACATTCAACACAACATGTTTAAAAGAAAAGTTGCTGCCAAATTACACACACACCCACACACACATACAATTATTTTTTTTTTCTAAAACTCATTTGTGAATACACGTAAACAAAAGCTTTGCCATTAATCACCAGAGATAAAACATTAGACGATGATAATTTCAGATCAAAATTCAGCTATCAATAAAAGCTGCATGTTTATTGAGCCATTTTTGTACAAGTACCATCATATGTACATAATTGGTATAGCTACACTGGTAATTCATTTGCCGTGAAAATTTTGTCATGAAAATAATTTTAAATAAAAACAGTTTTGATTGAATGATATGTTCAAAAGCAGATTCAGATATAAATGTTAAATTTTTTTTATATATATATATATATATATATATAATTTGTGTATTTAGGCAGCAATCCTTCTTTCATGCACATTTCATTGAATACGACAGACAAGGTGCTTTTATTTTTTTTTATACAATTTCTCATGTTATCTAATAATTTTTTTTTTCTTAATATACACACACAAATTTACCTTTCTCAAACACGCACACACGTGTATATATATATATATATATATATAATGTAGTTTTGAGGTATGCTATATTTATGAGTAAATATGTTCACTATCAGTTTTGGTTTGTTTTACAGTATATCAACCTATATGGGTTATTTAATGCTGACAAGATTTTTATTGCTGGTATTATTTTTTTCTTCAAAAAATGTATTACTGGTAATGTTTTCTTTTTTTTTTTTTTTTTTTTTTCCTTCAAAGAAATATATTGCTGGTAATATTTATTTTCTTCAAAAATGTATTGCTGGTAATAATTTTTCTTCAAAAAATTTAATGCTGGTACTAAAACCTATTTTTACACTTTCATAGTGTTCTGACCCCACTTTGGGGCAGGAGTAACTATTTGCCCATTGCTGGGATCCTGTCAGATGCTACCATCCCGGGTAATGGTGGACCTGGGAACACCAGCAATTAAGAGGTGGTTCCACGCTCCTTAAAGCCTCCTGATCAGAGGCCTTGCTGTTGGATGTAGTTTATCATCATACCCAGGAAGTCACTATCAGGGACAGAGCATAAGTTAATATAAAGTGTCCATTTATATTATTATAGAGGATATTTAGGATAGATAACCTTTATATTTTTTTTTTTTTTGTTCTTTTTATTTTCAACATGTTCTAAGGATTTTAATAAAATGGAGGAAAGTTTTCTAGCCTCTTAGCTGTTATTAATACAGTTTAATGAGAAGCTAATGTTAAATGTGTATAAGAAAATTAAGTGAGACTTGAATGTCTCTCTGACTATACCTTCATAACTATGTCATTGAGTGAAGTTGAGATGATAGTTTGCAAGCCTGCATTCACTGCAGTTAAATGTGAACACTATAATTATTTCCATGGTTGTATAGTACGTGTTTCACCAGAACTACCTGTGATTTTACATTGATTTTTTCTTCTCTTAGACTAGTTGCCAAACATGACTAGAAAGCCCAGTCTTTCATGCTATTTAACCTATAGCTAGGAAGAGAAGAGTTGAATTTATAACTTTCCAAGGGCTTTGTGCAAAAGTGGATATAATGAACTCTACTGGAATTTGAACTTGTCTTGACAATTTCTTGTTTCAACTGCTAACCATTACACCACCTTCACGTCCTGAGTATACCAATGTTTCATTAATATTTTCTTTATACAGTCAGCCATTTAAACAAAAAGCCATTTACAGAGGGAGAGAAGGAGTCCATTTTCATATAATTTGAATATTGACGGAATCCATTTTTGCTTTTGTTGATAGGCATGTTTTCTTTCCATTTGCATTTTAACAGATTATAGTGTAGCAAGCCTACTTAAAATAAACTTATAAAAAAGAACTGAAGATGCTATATTGAGTGCTTTTTCTTCTTCTTCTCCCCCCTCTCTTATTTAATCGCACCTGAAACTCAATATACCTTACACTCCAGTCTGAAGCCTTTTAAGCTCTAAATATCGTTAAACAAATTTCTACTTGGAATGATTTCTCATATGCCTTCATCATTTGGCTGCTTGACAATGTTTGAGAAAAACCTGCCAAAAATTGTTTGAATTTCTGCCCAAACTTTGTTAATCATATTTAGGATTTTTTTCTTTTCTTCTTGCATATTAGCTTTTGGTTTGCTACACATTTTGGTATCCCAACTAGTGACTTATTCTTTGTTATCCTTTTGTTTCTTCAGTGTTTACAACTACCCAGCAAGTACAAGAGTAGCAAACTTCTTGCTTACGAACTCCTCTGTCTGATGTTTGTGCGTCGTGACAACACATTTCTACCTCCTGATTCTCTCACCCACTTCTATCAGGCCTTGCATCTGGGGCTGGTTTCCCAGGAGCAGGTGAGTACACAGATGTTTTAGAAAAAGCATTCGGAAAAGATTTACTAAAAGCCAAACAAAATTATAAAGATATTTTGATTTTTTTAAATTTTTTTTTTATTTATTTTTTTTTTGAAAAAGACTCCATTCTCAGTTCTTTGTTACCCCCCCCCCCTTTTTTTAAAAAAGCTTGATCTTAATAAATTTTTAATTGATATACCCTACTTACTTTTTATGCTATTTACATTGTTTGGACTGTTGTCCTCATCTTTATTGTCGTATTAACAATGTTATGCCCAGAGTGGATAAAAGCGTTGGCTGAAGTAATCCAGTGACTTGATCCAAAGAGTTCTGAGTTCAATACCTGGCCACAGCAGAGGTGAACAAAAACCTGGAAAGTTGAGTTACTAAAGAGAAATAACTGAAACTGATCTCCAGAAAAGGCATGTCATGTGGAACTAGAACAATCTACCCTGGTGGACAAAATAAAGTATTCTGTAGGAAATTCCAATGTATATCACCTGAAGAAGGCCAAAGCGTACAATGGCCGAAACATTGTGAATATGACAATACAGATGAGGACAATAATCCCAACAATGCAAATCGTGTAAATAGTTACAATACCTTATCTCAGAAACATAGACCCTACTTTCTAGTGTATAATATGACTTGAGTATAATACAACCATGTGTTTCTGAAGCTAAAAATAAGGAATAAATTACATCCTTGAATATAATACAACCCCCTAGTACAGACATCCCTATGTAAATCTTTTCTTAAAAGTTGTACCATATTATCCATTAAAATTTCAATGTTGTACATACATTTCACTAAAATATTTAATTTTTCACAATAGAAATAAACTGGATGTTTAGCCATTGCATGTTTCTTCTAATTTCAATTCAAAATTTATTTTCGGGGGAAAGATGCTTTGTTTTAGCATTTAATGTTTGCAAAACATGACAGATCTTGTGCATTTTGTTTCACTTTTTTTAATCAATTTTGGTGAATTTCTCATCTTTTGAAACCTAACCTATTCAATTCCGCTGATTCCCAAAGAACAAATATTGCCAACATATCAAATACCTTTAGTAAACAGTTGTTATCAATACCTGCCTACTTTGTGTCTTCTTGTCTAATGGGCTAACTGATTGCATTTGCAATCTTGCTGTTTCAAATAAGAGGTTTTTTAAGCTAAGTAAAAATTTCTGAAAATGTATACTTGTGTATAATACAGTCCCCTTTTTTGCCTTTAATTTTCACTCAAAATTTATCGTATTATGCAAAATAAAATACAGTCAATCAA
Organism: Acanthosepion esculentum; assembly: GCA_964036315.1. NCBI lineage: Eukaryota > Metazoa > Mollusca > Cephalopoda > Sepiida > Sepiidae > Acanthosepion > Acanthosepion esculentum. Next base: position 15,627,707 of record OZ038507.1, read on the forward strand.
CCTTATCGTGTTTCAGAACCACAGTTTGAACCTAGATCTACAAAATGGTAAACAAAAAAGAACATCACACATTTTGTTGTTTGGGTGCATATGATATAAATTCTATATATGATACTTTTGTTTCATTTTACTTTATATATATATATATATATATATATATATATATATATATATATATATATAAAAACAGGAAAATCAAAATATAAACAAACTTTAACTTGTGAGCAAAACTGAGATTCCCAAAGAATAAATACTGTGAACATATGAAATACCTTTTGTAAACAATTGTTATCAACACCTGCCTAATTTGTATTTTATTATCTATTGTGCTGAGTATATTTACAATCTGGCTGTTTCCAATAAGAGGATTTTTTAGCAGAGTAAAAATTTCTGAAAACATGGATGACCACCTCTTTTTTGTCTTTTAATTTTTGTTAAAAAATTCTCTCATTATATACTAGAAAATACAGTAGTCATCTAAAAAAAGATTGTATAAAATCTTCTCTTCGCTATTTTTGTTGTAAAAAAAACAATGGCTAGAAATAGTTGACAGGTATGTAATTCAAACTATTTATCTAAACAATCTTTTCTTTTAAAAATAGCTATTATTACCTGTAAAAACATTTGAATATCTATTAAATGAGATTTATTTATTTATTTTTTTATTAACATGATCATCGTTTGCTTCATGTGGCATTGAACATGACTGCTTACCATAACTGCATTTTATCATTATTTAATAATAGTGAGATCATGGTTGCTCATAATTACTTGATGGGCAAGTCCATTGTTATGAACAGAGGAAGAATTCCATTTTCTCATTATTTAATAATAGTGAGATCATGGTTGCTCAAAATTACTTGATGGACAAGTCCATTTTTATGAAGAGATGAAGAATTCCATTTTCTCATTATTTAATAATAGTGAGATCATGGTTGCTCATAATTACTTGATGGGCAAGTCCATTGTTATGAACAGAGGAAGAATTCCATCTTCTCATTATTTAATAATAGTGAGATCATGGTTGCTCATAATTACTTGATGGGCAAATCCATTGTTATGAACAGAGGAAGAATTCCATTTTCTCATTATTTAATAATAGTGAGATCAAGGTTGCTCATAATTACTTGATGGGCAAATCCATTGTTATGAACAGAGGAAGAATTCCATTTTCTCATTATTTAATAATAGTGAGATCAAGGTTGCTCATAATTACTTGATGGGCAAATCCATTGTTATGAACAGAGGAAGAATTCCATTTTCTCATTATTTAATAATAGTGAGATCAAGGTTGCTCATAATTACTTGATGGGCAAGTCCATTGGTATGAACAGAGGAAGAATTCCATTTTCTCATTATTTAATAATAGTGAGATCAAGGTTGCTCATAATTACTTGATGGGCAAGTCCATTGTTATGAACAGAGGAAGAATTCCATTTTCTCATTATTTAATAATAGTGAGATCATGGTTGCTCATAATTACTTGATGGGCAAGTCTATTGTTATGAACAGAGGAAGAATTCCATCTTCTCATTATTTAATAATAGTGAGATCATGGTTGCTCATAATTACTTGATGGGCAAGTCCATTGTTATGAACAGAGGGAGAATGAAAATCCAGTTGTAATATTTATTTTTATCATTAGACAATGACAAAAAAAGAAAAGAAAATTTATCCAATTCAATACTAATTTTAATAAGAATTAAATTTTTATTGAGCCCAAATAAATGTTTTTCAATATGAGTTACATTTTTTTTTATAGAAGAAAATGTTGCTATAATTTCACTTTTATTTAAGCTATTATCCTCATTTTTATTATTTTAGATGCTACTTGGGTGGTTACTTGGCCGAAATGTTTTAACACTGAAAACAAAACAAAAATGAGAACAACAGTTTGAATAAAATTAAAATGCATTTTTGTTTTTTCTAACACAATGAGGAAGATAGACTTTCAAATCTTTTAATTATGTACAAGTAGATTTGCAGCTAAATTGATCATGAAATTTGTTAACAACTTTTAATCTTTAATAGAGATTTATTTCTATAATTGGACCTTTCTTTTTAAATTTCCAGGACATGGTAAATGTGTTGGTGAGACATTGTGGGCCTTGGTTTCTTTCTGCTCCTCTGCCTGGTTCAACTTTGCTAATTCTAGATTCTGTCCATGCTGCAGGAAGTATCATTTCCAGTTTAGACTTAGACGTATGTACTAAAATTGATTTGTAAAATTCTTTGTTTCTGAAGAAATAACATTCTACACTTGCATGCACACACACACACACACACACACGAGAAGACTCAAACCTCGCAAACAGAAATTAACGACTTTAATACAAAAAGCACACAGTTTTGTCTTTCATTAATGAAAATGCTAATATTGCACATTAAGGCAAAATGCATTTTTTTTATTTTTTTAATTCAGAATTTTTTTTTTTTAATCCTGAATTTAGTTCGCATATTTTTATAATCTTGTAAATAAAACAATAGACATAGTCAGGAGTATACAATAACAACAGTGTCAAGAGAAAAACTGTCCTTTTGACACATCGCTTTTTAAAAAAATTTTTTTTCAAGTTTGAAGGTTAAACTTTGCCATGTTATTTTTTATGGAATGGGCAAACTTGTGATATTATATTTCGGATCTATATTTTTATCTTTTGATTTTAATATAGTGAATTATTTTTTTTGTTTAGGCTCCGAGAGCAGAAGCTGTTGCACTGCTAGGTGCACTAATCTGTTTTCCTAATCATTATGGGGACTTGACAGTATTACAACCTAAAACTTTAGTCCGTACACAGCTATCTGCTACTGAGCTGAAGGTAAGATCAATTTATTGCTTTTACTTGATATTAATTTTAATAAGAAAGATCTATGAACATTTCACTTTTTTTTTTTTTTAAATTTTCTGACGAATCTTAATTCTTCAGTTAATGATTGAATAAGCTCCTTGCGAGTTCCAAAACTATAAAATACCCATAAAAATTCCCCTAGTACCACGTTAAATATTTGAGCTGAACAACTTTAACAAAATATTGCAATAACAATCCTAAGTATGAATGCAGGTCATTATTTAAAGAAGTAAGAGGGTACAAATGAAAAGATTAAAAATTGACAAGGTTTTCCATTTTTGCTGAAGTAGATGTTAAACACATGAATGTTATCACCTCCTCGATCTTCCTTTTCTTTCTTTTCCTAAAACCAAATGGTGCATTTGATATATCTTTTCTTTGTCTATCTTGAGAATCAAACTGAGGTAATGGCAGAGTATCATGTACAAAGCTAACTAAGAAACAAGCCGAATAATTTTAATGATACACTAGCAGTTTTCACTGTCTCTGATTTCAGGAATTTTATTTTTTTTATTTGTGGTATTTGCAGTCTCAAATGTCAGTCTTGATGAAGTTCGTTTGAAATTAATACCAGAAATAGCATTGCAATGGACAAAGTAGCGTTGCCATGGATATAGTAGCATGTAGCATTATGGATATAGATTCTAATATTTCTTCATCAGGGAATACTTTATTCATTTCATGTTACGGTTCATCCTTTATAGAATTTGGCAAAAGTCGTTTGTCTTTTTGCTCCCATAATTTGATTATAAGTTCAATTTGTTTTATTTTCTAGAATTTGCTTTGCATAAACCAATATATTTGAGAAAATTGTTCAGCTGGTTTTATTCCAGTTGAAATATGAGTGAATATAACAAAATTGGTTTGACTTGTATTCGTTGGATTTCTAGACCCCCCCCCCCCCTACAAAAAAAAAAAAAAAAATTCATAAAGTCAATCCCAAGTAGTGATCCAGAACAAAATTAATTTCAAGAGCTGCTGCAATACTATGAAAGTCAAAAACATCTTGGAGGTCAAGAGCATATGCCTGAAATCAAAGATCAAACTGTTGCATTCATTAGCCTTCTCAAGCTTTCTGTATTCTGATGAATTTTGGACATTAATATCAGAATTGCAGCTGAGAAAACAAAGCATTAGAAATGAGATGCTACAGAACCATACTTGGCATCTTCTATGTAGACTGCATCACAAATGATGCAGTGCTAGATGCCAAACAAGAAGTAAGCCTACAAATTTCTTTATCACAATTATTGGTTTAAAATCCATAGAGATTTGACATTTTTACTGTGCATATGTATGAAATTTTCTTTATTTTTCTTGTTAAACTAAAGATAGACTTTTTGTTTTCTGTTTGTTTTTTATATTCACACTATTTTCATGTTAATAATTATGTAATATTAGTGAACGATGATTTATGATTGGACATTTTTTTTTTCTCCAGGATCTTATCATTGATCTCTTATTAAAAGCAGGAAAACACGACTCGGCAAGCATAGCCAAGTAAGCTTATATGTTTTAATAATTCCTTTTATAAAATCATTTTTATATTTATCATGGATAAATCTTTTTTTTTTTCATTTCATTTTTGCTCTTTACCACAACATTCCATTCTTCAAAGTAAATAATGTGCAATTGGAATTAAATCATTTTTATTATAAGAAAAGATATACAAGTGGTGCTGACAAGTTTTTGGACCAACCAATATGCCCTTAAAAAAATGGTCAGATTTTAAGTATTGGTTTGGACTGAGAACTTTTCAGTATCACACGTAAGTTAGAATTTACTTTATTCCAATTTTACAACCTCTACCAAAACCCACAACAAATAAAATAAAAAGTAGCAAAAGAATTTATTTTCTGTCTGATTAAAAGCAATTGATATTATTCAATAAAATTATGTAACCATTTTGTTTCTTTTTAGATGTATAGCTCTTAGTAGTTTAGGTATCTTCACATATGAAGAACTTTCACATGGAACTCTTCATCCAAAACTCAAAGAAGCTACAAATGTTTTACTTGGTGCTTTAAAGGTCAGTGAACATTTTTTTAAATTTCTTCTTTTTAGTTTTTTTTTTTTTAATAAAAGGTCAATGTAATTGTTATATTGAATAAATTTAAAATAAAGTTAAACATGAGCCATTGCTTTTATCCATATTTTAAAATTATAATTGTATTGTTCAACTTTAGATTACAGTAGATAATTCTTTTCCTAAGTAAGATTCTTGGATATGTTATTTTGCTAAAATGCATGCCTAACAAGATCTGAATTTTCCAAAAAAAATTTTTTTTTTTTTTTTTTTTTTTTTAAAAGAAATGATTTCTAAAAATTGAATAAAATCTTTGATTTCGTTTTTTCATCCAAAGAAAAATATCCACTTACAGTAATGCCTTGAGATATGAATTTAATTCGTTCCAAGTCCGAGCTCGTAACTCAAAACACTTGTATCTCAAATTAATTTTCCCTCTTTGAAATAAATGGGAATATTTCTGATCCATTCCAGGCCCCTAAAAATCACTCTTATTTTATTAAAACTCACCCCTATTTTTTATTTGCGGGTTTCTTACAAGCAAAAACATGTTAATAAACAAGAAATGTAGTTTACAAACAATAAAATAAGAGGAAAAAACAAATTGAAAAGAAATAAACTGTATTAAACCATGAAGTTCAGACGAGTCATAGGCCAACTGGCAGAGTGGGGGAGAGAGATAGAGAGGGACAACAACATCTAGCCTAGCAATGGCTAGCCTAGTCTACGATACCAAAGATTAACTTCATCACTTTTTAAAACATTTACATTTTATCCATTACTTTAAATAATTCTTTTTAAATTTTATTTTTTTTTATTTATTGTTGATGTAGAACGCTTATACTGTCTCCTCAAATCCATTACTCTTACGTCTCCCTCATGTTTTTTTTTTAATAATTTCCCCACTTTATCTCGAGCAAAATCATGTTTCATCTTTTCACCACTGCCTCTTTACACTTATTTTGTTTGGACCCATGATGTCACTAAAGGAATCTTGCAAAATAACGGCCAAAGAAGACACAACAGTAACACAACACAGATCCTTCCAGAGCAAGGTGAACATGTGTACTGAGTGGAAAGACTCTTGAAGCTTGGCACTTGCTGCACTAGTGGATGCTTAACTGAACCTCCCTTGTATGTCAAGCCAAACTCTGGCTTGTATCTCAAAAAAACTTGTATGTTGATATGCTCGTATCTCAAGGCATTACTGAATTTAAAGGTACTTGAAATCTTGATGAAAGACATAATGATTTTAAGATATTAAATATAACAATTTTAAGATATTAAATATAACAATTTTAAGATATTAAATATAACAATTTTAAGATATTAAATATAACAATTTTAAGATATTAAATATAACAATTTTAAGAGATTAAATATAACAATTTTAAGAGATTAAATATAACAATTTTAAGAGATTAAATATAAGATGTCTAATATGTGCAGGGATTTTAAGGTAGTTTTCCATTTATAAATGTTTTTTTTTTTTTTTTAATCAACTTGAAAATTTAAAATTGTAATCTCTCAGACTTCTTGCATATTAAAGAAATGATGAATTATTGCTTTTTACCAATTTGCAGTACTTTTTTTTAAATAAAAAAGGAAAAAAAAATACCCTTATTTTTTTTTTTTTGCATATTATTGATTTCAGTGTCCAATAAAAATAGTGGCTAAAGTTGCCTCTGATATGTTGATGCTGTTGTGTGATCATGTAGACACACTTCTCAATTATCACCCAGATTTACCTAAGAAGATAATTGAGGTGAGTTCATTTTTTTTTAATTAATTTAAATTTTTTTAAATTGAATTTTTTTTTTAAATTGTTTTTTTTTTATCTGTCTATATTTCTGAGATGAGGTATTATGTACACTATTTACATTATTCAGACTATTGTCCTCATCTTTGTTGCCATATTCATTCGATCCTTCAGTATCTGTCTATATTTCTGACATGAGGTATTATGTACACTAATCACATTATTCAGACTATTGTCCTCATCTTTGTTGCCATATTTATTACAACGTTTCGGCCATTGTATGCTCCACCTTCTTCAGACATGAATTCGATGTAGTCAAGGCTTGCCAAGTACAAAAATTAAACAGATTGAAAGATCAGAAAGTGATGCACAAGGTCCATCACCCACCAGTGAAAGCAATAATCAATGCCATCCAATATCAGCTGAGTGCCTCTGTGGAGTCAGTATTGAATAAGGGTCTCAACTTTGCCACAACCATCAGGTGAGTGCCATACTTGGACATCATTGCCAGAGTCAAGGAGGTGGCCTTGAACTTCCCTCAGGCTCAGGTGAATGAACTGAGATGGAAGTTGAGACAGACCTTGGAGAAGTCCAAGCTGCCCAGGTCAAACATCACGAAACTGGAGAGGCTGGTGTTCGGATCCCTACAGAGGAATGAAAACATCGTCATACTACCGGCTGACAAAGGCAATGCAACTATAATGATGGACAGATCAGATTATACAAGAAAGCTGGAAGACCTCATTAGCAATGGTAGCTACAGCAAAGTAAAAACGGATCCTACAATGAAAACAGAACGCAAATTATTTTTTTTACTTAATCGTGAAATGAATAAATTAAATTCATAACTAAGCAGTATTAAATAATCACTAGGCGTGGTATCCTTAACCATGGGCTGTGGAATAAGAATAATCTATCCCTGTAGATTAAATAAAGTGTTCAGTTTAAAATTCACTGAAGGTTACCTGGATTGACAACCACCTGATGAAGGTCAGAGGGCACAATGACTGAAAAGTTGTGAAAACAACAGCAATGGTCGATTCATATCTTTCCCAAGGTAATTTGTGCACAAGTGAATATAATGAACCCAACTGGAATTGTAACTCAGCTCTCCGATTAACAATTTTGAGCCATTATCTATTACACAATTTGAAAATCCAGGCTTACCACACATGGTATTCCCAAGTGGCACTCAGCTAGGTACTGACCTGGCTTCATGTTGCTGAACATCGGTGATCATATAGGAACTGGGATAGCTGTTTTTGTTGATCAGATTAGCAAGCTCCATACCCCACATGAAGTTGAGGTTCAATGGTGGATGTTTTGATGATATTTTTTTTTCTATATTGGCCACAAATAGTTGTAAGCTGTTGCTAGAACAGTAGATGTACATTCTCCCTCCCCCCAAATAAATTAGTTACTGTTGTTAAAACGGGGAAATATTTAACCTTTCTCACACTGCATTATTAATATTACTTCTTTTCCCACTGCATTCTTTTTCAAGGCCTCTCAATTGCAGTATCCTTATTGTTAATTTCACTCAAAATTATTTTCTGTTGCCATAGCAGGATATAACAACACAACTATGAAATTCAAGCACACTATTCATCAGGGATCAGTCACCTTCTGTGATAGGATAAACATTTTGTACAGCAAATGAAGTTGCATACAGAATGATAAAGGTTAAGGGAAGAAAGAAAAAAATTCCATGGATAGTAGTTTGATTTTTTTTTTTTTTTTTTTTTTTTTTTTTTTTTTTTAAATAAAAAAAAAAAATGACTGACTGGTGGAGTCTGAAGTCTTTCATGAAGCATTAAATGGGTTTTTACATGTGAAATGGGAATTAATCTCGCTGTTTCCTTTTTCAATGTTTCCGTACACAAATTTCATATTTGTAACATTAGTGTACCAGAAACCCACTTATATCAGGACATACATTTGCTGGGACTTGTTTTGTCCTAAACAACACAAGATGAAGATCTTGATCCATTGTATCATATACTGAAACTAAAATGTATTTTGAAATAATGTATTGAGAATGTTTTCTATGATAATGATTACCTTATATTTTCTGCTAAGATTTTGCTGAATTTTAAAAACTTAAATTGTTGGGTCCCAGTAAATGTCATGTGTATTTGCGATTTTACCGTAGATTGATGATGTTAGCATGAGGTTTGTTTAGTAAATTTGTAAGTGTAAGAAAATTTTAATTGTCTTGGAGAACCTTTTTTTGCCTTCCATCTGCATGGTTGATGCTAACCTCCAGGAAAGTGACTCCTTGCGCCTTCACATGACATGAAGTGGAAAGAGTATATTGAATAAATTGCTAGCTCTGCTGCTGGGAAAGTTGGTTTACTGTGTTGTGTGAGACAATTTTTCTCACCAGAATCTAGCTTATACATTTATAAATCTACCATTCGTCCACACATTGAATATTGCTGCTGCATCTCATCTGGTGCTTCTGCTGTGTATGTAGAGATTCTGGATAAAATCCAAAGAAGAATCTGCAATGTTATTGGTCCTGACCTGGCATCTCAGTTTCAGTCACTTTTTCACTTCTGTAATGTTTCCCTGTCTCGTTTCTATAAATATTTTCATAATAATTGTTCTGATGAAGTTTTCTCTTTGGTACCTTGATTTATGAATTCAAACACTGTACTAGATTGGCAGCAAGGTGTCATCTTTCTACAGTTGAAATGGCTAGATGTAACTAAGTTCTATGCTAACAGTTTTTTCTCTACCACTTGTTTGTGGAACTCTCTTCCAGTTTCTTGCTTTCCAGTCAACTTTGATCTTCAAAAATTTAAATGCAATGTAAATCATCTTTTGTTGTCTTAAGTCTTGTTTTTTTTATTTTTCTCTTTAATAATATTATTCTTTTACACTCAATAACGCCTTGTGTCTTAGTGGCTTTATTGCCTTGCTTGGGGTGAAATTATAAAAATAAAATGTTTTTTGATTGTTAATCCATGTATTGTTTTCTCTGTCCAACCAAAGTTGAGGTCAATCTGTAATATACTGGCAAATTATCAAAATGTGTTTGTCTTATCCTTATTTAGAATATTTCTTCCCTCTTAGTTGCAGTGTACATTTGTTTTAATTTTCGCAATCAAGTTCTGAAGAGAGAGGAATGCAAACTGGTTAGCTTTTTTTTTTTCAAACTACCATTCACAGTTATTATAATTATTTTCATCTTATTTGCATTAGGTATACCTGCGTTAATAGCAATAATAACATTTTGGCAATGTTTAACCTTCACCCCCCCCCCAAAAAAAAGTGTGGTGGTGCTGAATAGTTCTTGAGCCCCAAAATCTGACCAAATAACGGGACATCAATTTTTCTTTTATTTATTTTGGTGGTCTCTTGGATAGGCCACCTTCACACATCTCCAATGGTTTTTGTTTTAGTTGGACATAAAGCCACAAGTTGCATTTACATTTGCTACTATTTCAAAGTGATTACTTATTTAAGTACTAACCGGGTTAGATACTATTATTTTGATGATCTGCTGAGAACTGGTGTATTTGATGGAACTTGACAGCCTAATTCTTTGGTTTGAAGTAAAGGCTAATTTTATGAATGCACACACACACACACACACACACACACACTATTTTATTATTTACTCATGAAGTCTGTTTCATGCAGTGTGATTTTTCAAAATGGGTGCTTGTTTCCCTTGGACTCTTCTAAGCCTTATATTTTTTTTGTTCATGTTTTTCAAAAGCAATGTCAGTATGCCGGCAGTTTGAAATAACTTTTATTTATTATCCTATTCATGTTGTTGAATTCTATCATCTTCAGATTCTCCATACATAAATTACAATTTTTCCCATGGTTTCTCTATCTTTCTATATTATATCCCATTCTATGACTGATGTTGTCTTTTTCCATTTTTTAAATTCCATATGTGATTTACTTCACTAAAGATTAGCGCCTGCTGTAAGGACAAAAAAGAAATATATTGCTTATAAATATAATGCAATGTTTTGTTTTCATTTCCACAGGCAATTGCCTTAACTGTTCCAGAAATTATGCCAAATCTCGATCAACTAAGCACTGAAGATGAGAAAAGGGTAATAATTATTTCTTTATTAGTTCTATAATATTTTATTTTGCCTCTGATTTGTATCTTTTGGGAATGAATTTTGAATTTTTTCTTATTTTTTGTTCAGTTACTAGAGTCCATGTTGTTCACCACAGTGGAATGGTGTGTTCGAATGCCTATGCATCTCCTGTTGGAAACTTCGGGCACAGAAAAATCTTTACTTTATAAGGTGTTCCAAGTGAGTATCATTCTTTTAGTCTCTGAGTGCTGAGACCTTCAATAATTTTTAAGGATCAGCAATTCCTCAAATTATACATATTTTGTTATTAATACTTGCATTAATTCCTGACCACTGACAATCCCTTTCTTCTTGAGTTTCAATGCATTCCTATAGTAAAATCATTGGCAATGCATTTACATTATACATCTAATCGCCCTATTCTATCAGTAATTTTCATTTTCATTTGTAATTTCCTTCAGTTGGATAATATAATTTTTATAAAAGAAACAATAATGAATTCATGTCTGAAGGGGACAAAATTGCAATGTTTCTATTCTATGATTCTGAACTTAATACTTTGTATGTTTTCTAGCCAAATATATGTAACCATTGCTAACTCTTAGAATTATTAATACTTTTTCAATATTTCTTCATTGACTCGGAAAAGTTTGGTTCACTCTCAAGATTTTAGTATTTGCTTTGTTATTTTATATATGTTCCTTAGGGGAGAAAAGCATTTACATATTTGGTTACTAGATCCTCCTCATGAAGTAAATTGTTAAAATGTCCAGAATTTCAACACTTGATCTCATCATGATATTAGAGTGTCACACATAAAATGATGTACTTTATAGGAAATGAATAAAATGCTTTTGAAATGTTAAGTAACTAATTTATTTAGTTGAAATAGGCACCATGTTGATGAATGACTGTTCTCAATATACCTCTAAATTCTTGATCCCATCTTAAAAAAAAAAAAAAAAAAGAAATTCTCATTCATAAATGTGATATATATATATATATATATATATATATATATATATATATATATATATATAATTCTCATTCATAAATGTGAGAGATATATATATATATATATATATATATATTCATAAATATGATAAACAGTTCAAATGCTTTGATTACCTCTTCCTTATTGGAGAATGTTTTATTGCATATGAAAAGCTCAAAATGCTTGAATAAGTGATAATCAGTAGGAGAGATATCGGGTGAATATGGAGGATGAGGTAAAATTTCATAATTCAGGCTATGCAGCTTTTGGACAGTTGATCAAGAAACGTGCAATCATGCAGCAAAATTGTGCCATCCCTATTCACAGGTCTGGGATGTTTCTTTTTCAATTTTTCATGCATACACTCAATTTATCCACAATACAAGATTGCTGTTGTTGTTTTCCCTTGAGGCAATAATGAATAACCCCTTTGAAGGACCACCATACAGTAACCATTAACATTTTAGGGTGCAGCAGAGGTTTTGGGTATTGTTTTGGTGATCCGCTTGCATCTAATCACTGGATGACTCTCTTACTGTTGTCTAAGAGTATCCATTTCTCATTGCATGTAATGATAAAAAAATAATTTTTTTTTTTTTTTTTTAATCATACAGTAAAATTAATTGATATTGTTTCAGTGTAATGATTTTCATTAGGTTTATGAGTCATAATATATTGAAAGAAAAATTATCTGGAAAGAAAAGTCAGGAATAAGTCAGTATTTTTTTTATATACTAAGGTTACTTCGTTAGACAACTGGATCAAGTACCAACCAAAAGATGCGTCATTTCATGTGTGACAACTTAATATTTAAATTCAAAATATTATATCTGGAACTTATATAATTTACTAAATTATGACTGTTTTATAATTGTTTATCAGCATTAAAAAATGATTTTTTGTTTGTCAGGTGCTGAATGCTGCCGTGACTGGCCACACTACGGCTTCCCTCTCTCGTGGGTGTTATTCTTTATCAGATTTCAACCCTGAGGCTGATATTGATGGAAATACTCAAACTGGCATAAGCTCCTCAAAACTTTATTCTGGAGAGATGACTGAGAGTGCAACTGTTGAAAATCCAAAGGGACTTTGCCCATTTGAAACTCCTGTAAAACCAGAAACAGATATCTTAAAACTGGCAGCCAGGACAGTAAGTTTGCTTGACTTATAATTTAATTAATTAATTTTTTCAGTATCATTGGAAACGACCCTGTCAGTTTGCCACATTCTCTGTATACTTGGGTTCAGAAGTTTACAACACTGGCAACTTCCTTGCGGAGATCAACAGAAGACATGGGCTGGCTGCAAGTGTCGTGAGAGACCTCTGGAGACCACAATGGCAGTGTTGCGACATCTGATGCACCAAGCTACAATTTTACAACCCCACTGTCCTCTCTGTGCTACTATATGATTCTGAGATGTGACCTTTCAGGAAGACCCTTGTCTCCCATGTCCATGGCTTCAAGGACCATCAGTTGCGCTGGTCAGATCTTGTCAAATAAGCAGCTCTGCCGGAGGACCGACCAGCCAAATATTCTCTGCATTATCTTGTGGGTGCAACACTTTCATGGCATGAGATTGAAAAGCATCAGCAGCAGTCTATTGTTGCAATGTACATAATCCATATCAATATTCAAAGATTCTCTGGGCAAGGATAATATCTGTCTATCGAATAATTCAAATGCCTATCTCCCTTCGTAGAAATATTTCCTAAGATAGATAATATTTATCACAAAATGCTTTAAAAGCATTTGCACTACTATAATACTACTACGAAGAAGGGTCTGTAATGTTATCAGTCCTGACCTGGCATCTCTACTTCAGTCACTTCCCCACTGCTGTGATGTTTGTACGCATGGGCTATAAAGAGCATAACCATATCTGGAGAAAAATTCTATAAAAAAAAAAGAAAGATATGAATGGACTTTTCAGGCAAACCCACCTGAATAACATCCTTAAAATCATAACTTTATAAAACACGTGGGGCTTTACAAAAAGATGTAATCTCTCAAACTTTCCCCCCTCCATTTTTTTTTTTTAATGGTGAGGTTAACTCTGTACAAGGCCTGTGGGCCACTCGAAGTAAAGGCACATTTTATGCGGATAGGTGGGGAAGATAATGGTTGATTCTAGATTTGAATAGATTAAGATTGTCGCGATCATGGGGAAACAGGGCAGTGGTTCGTGGAAAAAAGCTGCTCGAGTGAAACTTACTACTCACCAATGGAAGATGGAAGGAATGAGGGTGGTTCGCTACAATGTGAGTGGCATGTTAGAACTGGTGGAACTAAGGAATGTAGCTCATCTGAGCACTTTCCATGGCAGTAGCGATAGAGCAGTTAGAGGCTTGCTACATTTCGTCTGTGAGGAAAGGGGCTGCAAAGTGGAAAATTAATTTGTCACCTACAAGGATGCAGAGATGCTTTTAGATTCTATCAAGACTAGAAAGTGAGGACTGGGCAGTTCCCACCCAAATATGACAGCAGTACTCCATTGTAGGCCTGAGCTAGCTCTTGTTAAGGTGCTACTATAGTATGATATCTATCAAGGCATTTGTGACCTACTGTAAATAATGATGCACTTTACCAAGCAACCGACTTATGGCCTATAGCAATTAACTTCTCAAAATATATACAGCGTTATTTTAACCTAAAGACTGGGGTATTTATCTAATTTGTATTTATAAAGAAGGTATTTATGTAATTCCATTACAAAATAAACAAGTCAGACAAAATAATTTTAGCCCATTTAGTTGATCACACTAGCACCATGCTGACCAATGACTTTTACCATTATGCAAACACTTTGTACATTGATATTAAAATGCATCTTTTGTGCATTGATATTAAATTGCATCTTTTTGTGTGTGTCCCATTTGCCAACAATTATGACCATATAATAATTGCGACCTGGGTATCACAATAAACTACATCCAGCAGCAAGGCCTCTAACGAGAGGTTTTGAGGAATGTGGAACCACCTCTTAATTGCTGTTGTTCCCAGATCCACCCTGAACCGGGGTGGTAGCACCTGTTAGGGCCCCAGCTATGGGTAAATAGTGACCCCCCCACCAAACAAATCAACAGTACATTTTTGTAATAAAATGTGCAACAATAGAATTTTTTATAGCAAAATGACAATCAACACAACGCTTAAAAATATAAAATACATTTTTATAGCAGAATTACAAACAATACATTTTCTGATATAACTCTATAACTAAAAAAAAAAAATAACTTTATCCTGAAAGCATAAAATTACATTAAAAATATCTGTAGTTGAAAGCATAAAATTACTTAAAAAAAATATGTAAATTTCGGCATTAAATAACTCGTCAGGTTGATATGCTGCTAAACAAAATCAGCCAACCAACCAATGTATAATAATCTCTAATTCTGTGTTTCTTTTGCAGCTGATGACCCACTTAGTAAATCATTTTGGTCATTTTCCAATGGGTGATGGTGCAGCCAAGCTTAGCAGCTGTGTGCAAGAACATCACGACCTTCCAGATTTTCTTAACAATGACTTGAGACCAGAAATCTTTCAGGCAGAAAATGTTCAGGTAAGGAGAAGGTCTCTTGGTTTCTTATTGTATTTGCTCATCATGGGCATGATGATAAACTTCATCCGGCAGCAAGATCTCTGATTGAGAGATTGCAGGTTTTCAGGAACTTGGAACCACCTTTTAACCTCTGCTGTTTCCAGGTCCACCCTGACCTGGAGCAGTAGCATCTCTGTTAGAGTTCCAGCTATAGGCAAATAGGGAACCTCCAAACAAAAATTAACAGCTCATTTTTATAATAAAATGACCAACAATACATTTTTATAGCAAAATGACAATCAATGCTACACTAAACCGTCCTGGGTATGACGATAAACTGCATCTGCATCCTGGGAGGTTTTGAGAAGAATGGAACCACCTTTTAATTGCTGGTATTCCCAAGTCCACCCTGACCTGGGGTAGTAGCATCTGTTAGGGTCCCAACTATGGGCAAATAGTTAACCCTCAAACTGGGGTCAAAACACTATGAAAGTGTAAAAATAGGTTTTAATACCAGCCATGCATTTTTGTAAAAATTTATTACCAGCCATGCATTTTTGTAAAAATTTATTACCAGATATGCATTTTTGTAAAAATTTATTACCAGATATGCATTTTTGTAAAAATTTATTACCAGATATGCATTTTTGTAAAAATTTATTACCAGATATGCATTTTTGAAGAAAAAAATTACCAGCAATAGCTCTTTGGGAAAAAAAGTATATATATATTAGCAATACAGTTTTTGAAAAAAATTATTACCAGTAATAAAAATCTTGTCAGCATTAAATAACCCATTGAGGATGATATGTTGTAAACCAAACCAAAGTAACACTAAAAAATATAAAAATACATTTTTATAGTAAAATTACCAACAATACATTTTATGATCTACAAACTATATATCTAAAAAAACATACCTTTTACTCTGAAAGTATAAAATTATGTACAAAATATCTGTAAATGATAACATAAAATTATATACAAAATATTTAGATTTCAGCATTAGACCAGAGAGGTGTTGATATGTTGCTAAACACCCATAGAGGTGTTGGTATGCTGCTAAACAAAATCAACCAACCAATTTAATATTTGCTTTGTTATGTATTTGCTGAGGTTTAATCCTGACATGAGAGCTGTAAGAATTCATTTAGATTGCATTACAATAACACACTTGCAAGCTTTGTTTTTGTTTGTTTTAAAGATAAAGTGAAATGATGAATGAAAAAAAGCTAAAACATCAAGAAATTTTAAGAATTTGATTTCTACATTTATTATAATTCTGTATTATTATTATTTTTTTAAACCTATTACTTTGTTTTGTGAGAGACGTCTGTACTGCTGTTTTTATAAGGCTATCAAAACAATGAGGATATTATAATAATGACCACATTGGAAGGACGTGTTATCTGTATAATTGTTCATGCTGGTTATGCTATGGGGTAGTTTATATGGATAAGAGGCGAACATAACAGTTAACTCTAGACTTGATATGGTGAAGTTTGTAGTGATCAAGGAAACATCCTCTTAGGTGCCCAGTGGAACAGACTCCCAAGAGGATGTTTCCCCGATCACTATAATCCTAACCAGTTCAAGTCTAGAGTTAACCGTTATCTTCCCCTCCTACCCATTTCAACTACCCCTTAATGTAACCCTCTACCTTTTATTGGACCTTGTGCAGAGTGAACCCTACTGTTTAAAAAGAAAAAAAAAACATCCACTTGTGGTCATGCTATTGGCTTCTTGATAGAAAATAAAAAAACAGAGCAGAAAACAGTTGCTTGAATAGGCTGGTCATGCTGCCTAAGGGGTCAATGGGATAGCCTGGGTGTGCTGCATACGAGAGCTAATGGGATAGCCCAGACATGCTGCCTACAGGGTCAATGAGATAGCTCAAACGTGCTACCTACAGATTAACGTACCTGTCATTGAATAAATAGTCAGTGGCAGTGAACAAGAGGGTAGCAAGGAAGCTGACTGCTGGGAGAATGGATTTATGACTATTTGGACATGATTCTGAGAATTTATAACAGTTTGCTAAATTTTTGCTACAAAGTTTCATGAAAAGTTTATCCAGTACTTAGTGTTCAGTTTTGTGTGTTAACAAGAAAGCATCACTGACAAGCAAATCATGAAATTAATGATTGGCTTTGTAAATTAAATTTAGTATTTAACAATTAAAACCAAACGCTAAATTTTTTTTTTACAGAAATAAAGAATACCGTGATTGGACTTTTTCCAGGACTTAGTAATCAAATAAACAGGACTGTTGCTGACAAAAATGTCATGGCTTCTTTAAAAAAAAAAACAAAAAAAAAAACAACTTTTGTTACAGATCAAATGCTAATTGTAAAAGTAGTCTCCCTTTGAAAAAAAGAAGACAGCTATATGCAACCTTTACTGATGTACAAGTCTAATAAGCCAACTCTTGTTTTGGCCATAAAATCACTGTATGTCTTGGGTACTGCCTGATCCTGATTTTTCATGGTAATAACTTAGGATAGTTAATTACAAATAAAAAATATTTCCAATATCTTTTATCATTTCTTATTTTTTTGTTTTTATTAATAAAAATCTTTTTAACTAGATTTTATTTAGAATATCTTTTAAGATATTTATTTATTTAAAATATCTTGAATGTGTCTATTCATTCGGCATGTCTTTAGCGTGCCCATTCATTCGGCATGTCTTTAACATATTGGAAGCAAACCTGATCAAGAGTAATTAAAATTGTTAAAATTCATTATAAAACCTTTCAGATTAGTACATGGACTTGTGTGGGCCTGCTACTTCTTTGTTAATCTGTTTTTATAGGCAATGTGAATGAATGAGGTCAGAAGAAAACACCAATAACCTACAGATGCAGGCACTAGGCATGAAGTAAAAGATGTGAATGTCCCTCAGAAAAAGGTTAATGATATTTTGTAACATAAGAAGCATGTAAGAAGGGCTCAAGAGCTGATGACTGAAATATGGGAATTAGTTTAAATCAAAGAAGCAAAAATTCTGTTTCAAATATTTATTTGCTTATTGAGAACTTTTTGTATATCAAACCTTTTGTCACATTTGTCTTTTATTTTGATTTTTTTCCAGTTCTTTGTACTTAACCACCAGTCATTGATATCATTTGTAGAGCTTCCAGCAATAGTAAGTGTAATTTAATATATATTTTGATTTTCTGATTGTTTTCTGAATTTCTGAGATCCTTTCCCATTATTTTCTATATCATTCAAAGTATTGTCTTTGCTTTATTTTCCTTTATTTTTTCAATATCTCATTTTTTTTAAAAATATTTTCTCATTTTTTTTCTCAATTTTTGTTATTTTTTCTCATTTTTTAAAAATTTTTTCTTTAACATCTTTTTTATTCTTTAACATCTTTTTTATTCTTTAACATCTTTTTTATTCTTTAAAATCTTTTTTATTCTTTAAAATCTTTTTATTCTTTAAAATCTTTTTTATTCTTTAAAATCTTTTTTATTCTTTAAAATCTTTTTTATTCTTTAAAATCTTTTTCTTTAAAATCTTTTCTTAAGTTCTGAAAACATTTTTTCCATTTTTTTTTCAATTTTTTTTTGTTTTTTCAATTTTTTTCATTAGACATCGGCTAAAGTGGTGGCCCGTTTTTGGGACAGTGGTCATTAATAAATTATAGATAGAAAGCTATAATTAATACTGAATTTTTACAAAACTGTAAAAATACAGTAATTAATATTGCTCTTTTTTTTTTTTTTTTTTATAAATAGGTAATTAATTTCTTTTTTTTTTATATAGAAAACTGTAATTCCAAATTTAAATTTTTCTATTTGATACAGAATTTTACATTGAATTTTCATGGCTTAAATAAATTCTAAAGATCAAATATGAAATACATCTGACAATGGTCCTAGAATATGCAGACCAAAATATTGTGTTGCATGATTAATGGAATGCATTTTCAAGCAGACTAAGAAAAATAAGTACCCAAAGTTTTTAGCTTTTATCTAAAAATGGATCATCTGGTTTTCCCCAGCTGTTAAAGCACTTTCTGATTGCAGGAATTCTGCAAGAGACAAATTTCAGAATTTTGTTGTTTGAATGTTGGAATTGTTATTACTTGAGGACATGGGTGGTCACCAGAATATCTTTTCTACAATATTAGGGAAATCATAGAAGTGACTTTAAAGTTTACTTGTTTCTTTATTGCTTGCATGTGACTTTTAAGATACACTTTAATGATTATTTTTTGAAAAATGATTATTTTGATGAAAATTATAACTGAATATAAAATGTACATTCAACATTATTTACTCCTTCTGAAGCTTGGAGTAGTGATGCATGCAGTAGGTGCAAGCATTTATTGGAAATGGTTTATGAAGTTTTAAGAAGATTTTGAACCCAAGAACAATCTTGAAAATGGATTCAGTTAAAGGAAATTTTGAAGGCAAACACTTCCCAAAGTAGACAAAGAGATGAACCAGTCATTTTAGTAATTTGTTTATAAGGCTTAGGAAAAAGTCAGAAACCTGGAATGTTGGTGCCACATGAACTTACAAAAACGAGCATCAATTAGCTTTTAAATGCTTGTCTTTTTTTTCTTTTTCTTTTTTCAACACAGAAAATATTAATTTTTGAATAAGAGCATGTTAATGGCCATGAAAAATGGTTTTATTATGAGTATCCAAAGTTAATAAAATTCTATGTTGGGTCCAGAATTGGCCTCAGCATCTCAGCCTAAACAGAATCTTCTGTGGGGCTGAGGGGAAATTCCTTTCTGTGTTTGGAGGCAGTCAAAGGGAATTCTTTATTACAAATTGCTAGGACCATGACGAACTGTTACTGAACCAATCTTACAATGAGCAACTGGCTTGTTTGAATGATGCATTAGTAGAGAGAATACTTTTGGCAAGGAATCAAATTGAGGTCTTTCCTCATGTTGCAAATATGGCACAGGAAATAATTATGGAACTATGTTGGGAAGTTCTTCCGCACTCAGTATATTCTTCAATCTGTCATGCAAAGATGATGACAGATCCATACAACATTTCTTATCTAGTTAACATTTTCAAGATTTCAAAAAGATTTATTGGCTAAAACCAGAGTCATTATTTTTATGATGGAATACACTTCTTTTATATATTATGTCTTTTCAGTATCTGGGTGATCATGGCTCTCCACAATTTCTGTTTGTTTTTTTTTATTGCTATTTCTCTAGGAACAAGAAAAAATTTAGCTGAAAAATGGCTTAAGATCATAGAATTCCAGGAAAACATTTTGCTGGGTTTGAATTTATATGAATAAAATATAAAAGACACAAATGTTTGGAACTTTGTAATTACCAAATATTTGAATCTCCCAAATTAATCTGTTTTACACACAAACTTTAATATTGATCTGTTCAATACAGGTAATGCATATCCTGAGAAAATTAAATTTTGGTTTTTCAGCAAGATATTCCTGGAGGTGGTGTGACTGCTGGTCTAACAACTGCTAAGACAGTATGTCGGGTAATTATTAGAGACTTGTGTGGAAAATACTGCTGGGAGAACTCAGTCTTGTATGGGCCACCATGGTGTCAAAAAGGATCAACTGCAATCAATAAAAAAGGTAGGACAATTTGATTTATTAAATATTGCAAACTAGGTGTTTATCTTGTCTGATTGGTTGAATTTGCCTTCAATTTAAGAATGAAAAATTATTGAAAATATTCTTTAAAGTAGAATGGCCAATTAAATTTAATAAAGCTGTTTCTTATGTACAAGATGTTGCCCAATGATATTTATCAAGAATAATTTCAGTCTTTTTTGGTGAGGAAATCTCAGAATTTCTGTCATTAGGAGTTATCATTATTTATATTATTTACATTCTAACTAATGTATTTACCTTTTTTGTTATAATAAAGATGAAGATATGAGGTATGAGTGTAAATAATGCAAGAATTTGTTTGGATAAGGAATGATTTCATTTTGGTAACATTTTTTAAAATATTTTTCTTAATTTCGTATCTTTCTCTTTTTGACAGATAAATTACATTTTAAAAAAAAAAATTATTATTAGCTCTTGCAATCAATATTCTCAACATTTTCATTTTTCTCCCTCATTGACAGAAGATGAATTTGCTTTGTTTAGAGCTTCCTGTTTATTACCATATGTTGTCTTATACTGAGTATTAATTGTGTAAGTGCTTTTTAGTGATAATGGTAGATAATGTGTAATAATTAGCTCGTCCTTTTCTTAAGTTTTTTTCATAAAAGTTGACTTGGGTAGCTGGTGAGTTCATTTTTGGCATGGAAGGTTTTTCAAATTTAAATAAAACCAAAGGTCCTGATATTTGACCTTATTGTGTTGTTAGTTTTGGCTTTAAAATGTACATTTTTTTTTTTTTTTTTTTTTTTTTTTGTGAACTTTCAACCTTCAAGAATAGGAGCATCTCATTTGATCAAATGAAAAAGATTTGCAAGAGTCTGTAAAGATTGCTAAGTTTTACATGTATTTACTGTTCTAGGCACATGAAACCATTCCAGTATTTCCTAAGTTAGTCTATCAAAAAAAGTTTTGCTTACTGATTGTTAGGAGTCACTATATGCAAATGTTTATTAAATTATATTCTGAAAACTTTGGGATGTAGACAGTGATTTTTAAATAAAATAGATTTTAAAAGGAAAAAGTATTTAAAATATTTTTAAAGGCATTCAAAAATTGTGACACATGTTTTTTATTATTCATTGTCTCGCTCCTCCCGCTCCTCCTTCCTCCCGCTCCTCCCTTCCTCCTCCTGTTCCCTTCCTTCCTCCTCCTGTTCCCTTCCTTCCTCCTCCTGTTCCCTTCCTTCCTCCTCCTGTTCCCTTCCTTCCTCCTCCTGTTCCCTTCCTTCCTCCTCCTGTTCCCTTCCTTCCTCCTCCTGTTCCCTTCCTTCCTCCTCCTGTTCCCTTCCTTCCTCCTCCTGTTCCCTTCCTCCTCCTGCTCCTCCCTTTCTCAATAATTGTAAATATCTCTACTTTATTTTTATGGTTCTATTGATTGTGCTTTTTTATAAAAGTGAAATTATGCTTATTTTGAACTTATAAAATAATTTGTTGCTGAAAAGTTAAAAATTTTTTTAGCACTGATTCAAATGTTTTATTCTATCACTAATTACAAAAGTATATAATTACAATTTATACCTGTAACTATTATACTCTTTATTCTATTTTATCATTATTTGTTGTGTGTGATCATTATAGTAAAATATTAAAAAAATAGTTTTTAACTATTCTTTACTCTTCTTTTTCTGTTCTTTAATTCTAGCAAGATTAACTTGTATCTCATTAGTCTTGCAAGATGCTTGTTCTTGATTTCTGATTCATTCTATTTACTAATGATCGTTCAATAACAATCTGAATATTTAAAATGGAAAGAAATACGAGTAAAATCATTTACAATTGACAGAGCTCTATTTAAAATATTACAAAAAATCTAGAACTTTATCTTCCTGAAAACATTTTAATTTGTTAAATTTCTTTTAAAAAAATATTTATTACTATTTATACTTGTCATGTAACACTTTAATAAATAACTTAAGTTCACTGATCATTTTTTTTTTTTTTTTGATTGTCAATTTCATATTGTGTTCCTCTTTAGTTGTCTCCCCTGTTGTGGATAGCCCGACCACTGTGCAGTTCCCACCAACGTCCAGTGAACAGAAATCAACTGTTAGACAGCAGAACTGTGATAACCGCAAGAATGTTGCAAATCCCCCACTGCACTCCTTCTGTGAATTGCCCCAAGGAGACCGGCCAAACAGTGATAATTTGGATGATGTAAGAGAATATCTTCATTGTACAGCCATTATATCACATCAATTATAAGTTGTTCATTGACAATAGCAATAGTTTGTGAAGTTAGTAGCATAGTCATTGCAAGTTCAATCGCTGGGTTGGGTAGTTCAAACTTGGTGGAAATGGAACTAGCAATAGCTAAAGTTTTTTTAAAATTTATTTAAATTTTTTATTTCTTAATCATTTCACCCCAAGCAAGGCTATAATGCCACTAGAATGCAGGGGTTTACAGGGGATGGTTCGAGAAAAACTGTTAGAAAAGTGATGGTCAGATCTAGGTAGTTCAAAGTAAAATGGTGAGATCTAGTAGCACACTTAAATTCATGTAGATGGGGAACCAGGAGGAAAAAAATGATCATCAGAACAGTTGCCATGAAAGTATTTGTGGATGGAAAAGACAGGGGGAAGGCACATCTCGTCGGTGAGAAAGTGACTGCCAAGTCAAAATGCCTGATCAGGATCGATTACATTACAGACTCTTCTAAAAAAAAAAAAAAAAAAGAAAGAAAGAATATCCTGAGACATGGAAAGTGAACTCTTGATCATAACTTCTAGCAACTGGAGAGTTCATCTAACAAGAACCGGTTGATCCATGATATTGTAGCTGACTGTCTCCTTATCTGCCATCGATCCCTGCATGTGAAGCCAATGCATCTATCTGCTTGTCTTTCATGTTTAAATTGTAACTACAATTCAGTAATCGTGGTCACAACTCCATTTAGCAACCCCAGTGTTGATTCATACTGATGTAGTTCACAGTGTGATTTATTCACCATCAATCTCTGCATATGAAGACAATGTATTGGTCTGTTGATGCTTGTCTATTGATGAAGAGTTGATCCATTGAGGTTTGCTCCTCAAGGTGAGTAAGATTTTGTCTGGTTCCTTCCTATTGACCGAAGTTGAACTGCCCAGGAGATAAACTCCTGGCCAGCATAGCTCTTTGGGGTCATAGGAACATGCAAGCCATTCAAACATGTCAAAGCACTTAATCTTGAAGTGGCACAGCTATCTAATACTCTTATTATATTTGATTTAAATATTAAACTCTTGGAACAATCATTCTTAAGTGATGAAAAAATTTTATTGGATAAATATAAACATGTAAATCAATTATGTTAGTTTTTATTCCCTTTGGCAAACTAAAACAAAACATAACATTCAATATCTGTCTATATTTCTGAGATGAGGTATTATGTACACTATTTACATTATTCCGACTATTGTCCTCATCTTTGTTGCCATATTTATCCGATCCTTCAGTATCTGTCTATATTTCTGAGATGAGGTTATATGTACACTATTTACATTATTCGGACTATTGTCCTCATCTTTGTTGCCATATTTATCCGATCCTTCAGTATCTGTCTATATTTCTGAGATGAGGTATTATGTACACTATTTACATTATTCCGACTATTGTCCTCATCTTTGTTGCCATGTTTATCCGATCCTTCAGTATCTGTCTATATTTCTGAGATGAGGTATTATGTACACTATTTACATTATTCGGGCTATTGTCCTCATCTTTGTTGCCATGTTTATCACTGTGCCATGTATCCTTAAGGACACATGGCACAGTGGATAAAGGTGTTGGTTAGATCCAGTGACAGGACCCAAATAGTGTGAGTTCAGTACCTGGTTAAGGCGGTGGAGAACTTTGAGAGGGGAATTAACAGGAGATAACTGACATCCATTAGAGATGGCACGTGGAACTAGAACATTTTACTCCAGTGAGTGAAATAAAGGGTTCAGTTCAACATTCCAACCACCTGAAGAAGACTGGAGCATACAATGGCCGAAACGTGATAAACATGGCGACAAAGATGAGGACAATAGTCTGAATAATGTAAATAGTGAAAACACAACATGTCTGTATTCTTTCTCTGTGTGAATTGATTACAATATACAAGGTTATTCTTCATTTTATGGGGACTTTAGTTTTACATATTTTAATAACACAAGTGATCAACACAAGCTATTAATTCCATCAAGATAGAAAAAAAGCAATTTGTTTTTATCGTTTGTTAGATAGCTGACTGTGTTCGTATATAGTGGCTCATGGTCAAATCATGCTGAAAACATCAGTTTTTGTTTGATTACTAAAGTTAAGCAGTGTTGAGTCTGGTCAGTAATTAGATAGAGGGACCACTTGGGAACATCATTTACTGTAAAATAGCTCCTACAATCTGAAATATGTTTTGGCTTTAAATAATCCACAAAGGGTTAAGCCAAAAAAAAAGAAAAGTCAGTCAATCAAAAATCATCTACAGTGAATTGTGGAGTGATATTTATTAAGATAACATACTTAGCTAAGCTAATTTCTTCATTTTCATTTAAAATATTCTTCTATTAAATGTAATTTAAGGAAAATTTTATAACTGTAAAAATTGAAATATTGGCTAGTTGCTTATAATGACTAATTGTTCTCTTTGTAGCTGCTACAATATATTGGTTACACAAGTCCTGAGTGCCTCTTGATGCCTGGTGTCCCACTCAATATTCCAGCTCAAATTCCAGAGAAATTGAGTGTTCAAGCTGAAGAGATGATGACCAAGTTAGTGCTGCAGCAAAAAGAAGCGGAACTCGATTATTACAATCAGCACAAATCTGACTCACGGTACAGAGATATTTATTTATTTTCTTTCAATTCTATACACTAAAAAAAAATGAAGTAATGCTATAAAAACATTTATTAAAAAAGAGAGGTAAAATGGACAGAGAGAAAAAAAAAACAATCACCATAAAAAGAAAATATATTTTTTCACACTTTATATATATATATATATACACACACACACACACAGAGGGTGCGATGAATAAATTGTTGTCTAAATTACGCAAATATGAGAATAACACTGACATTTCATTTTAACAGATATATTTACCAAAATTACACAAAACTATCTTGAAATATTAAAGAATAAATTTATTCCATAAAATCGCCATTGGCTTCAACCACACCTGCCAGGCGACTTCAGAAACTCCTGCAACTTTTCTGAATGGTCTCCTTGTTTAAGTTGATGAATGCTGCCATAATCCTTGTCTTCAGTTCATCTTTGGGGTTACAAGGAATTTTGGTGGTCTCTCATTCAACTGCGCCCCACAAATATCATGGGGGGTTGCAGTCTGGGGCCATATGTAAGGGGTGATGTGGTCACAAAAATTGCTTGATAACCACGACTGGGTTCTCCTGCTTGTGTGGCATGGTGCAGTCCTGTTGTCAGATATAGGGTCTTCCAGCAGCTACCCTCTTGACCCAGGGTAGCACTACCTCCTTAAGGCACTTTATGTAGGCCTCCGTATTGAGTCTGACGCCCTCAACAAGAAATTCGAGAGTTCTTTTCTCATCAGAACAATCAGAGTGAGTTTTCCGAGCTGTTGTACCTTCTTAATCACCATTAGACTCATCCAACTCTTTCGGAATCATCTGTACTGTCCTTAGATTGACACCCAAACACTCTCCAATGTTTGTATTGGAGCTTCCAGCCTGAATGCCAAGCAGTACAGCATGCCGTTTCCAAATTTCTGGCAGAGTGAATTGCATCATGGTACTTTTTCTCACAGGTAGTGCCCAACTGACCCTACTATACTGTGCTGTTAACAAAAACAACACACGTGCAAAATTCAAAATATAAAATGGTAACAATTTACTCATTGCACCCTGTGTGTGTGTGTGTGATTCATACGCATACAAATTTTTAATTTATTGTATATCCAACTAATGAATAAACATACTTTTCATATAATTAACTGTACACAGATGCATAATAACTAAATATTCATAGAAAACAGAAAAATTTTGATCTAATAGAAATAAATCCCATTTATCCATTTTAATTGGTGAAAAGAGTATTTGTACAATACAAAAAAGAATACATAATCTTCATTTAATACTTTGCAGAATAGCCATTATTCACTTCTGCATCAACCAACCTCTTCTTGTAGTTCTCAATGAATGATTTGCAAATTTTACTTTTGGTATTTTGTTTATTTTTCTTCACATATGCATGCTTGTTGGAGCTTCTCAATTGGATTTGAATTTTCAAATAAGGCCATAGATTTTTGATAGGGTTTAAATCTGGGGACTGACTTGGCCGTTTCAGGATATTTACATTATTTTCAGCAAGCCGTTGCTTCATAGATTTTGCAATGTGCTTAGGATCACTATCTTGTTGCAAGATCCAATCAGGAGGAAGTTCAAGATTTTCAACGGAAATCATTCAGTTTGCTTTCAAAATATTTTGATATGCTGCGACATTCTTTCTGCCATCTATTACTGATATGTTGCCAGTAACTTTTGCAGAAAAACACCCCTAAGCATTCTGCTGCCACCACCAAATTTTATTGTTGGAACTGTTTTTCTCTTTGAAGGCATCACCATCTTTCCTCAATACAGAATTTCTAGAATTACACATTTTTGGTTTCGTCTGTCCATAATACTCTTTCCCAATATGATTTTTCTCTATCCTTATGTTCATGAATGAATTTCAACCTGGCATCTCTGTTTTTTTTCAATAGCAGTGGGGTTTTCCGATAGGAGCCTGATTTTAGATTGTTCCTATGAAATTCATTGCTTATTGTCTGTTTAGTGACGCAGATTACTGATGAAAGCAATTCATCCTGTAACTCGCGGCGAGTGACCATTAAATATTGTTTAATTTGACACATTAATTTCCTCAAGAATTTTGCAGAAATCTTACGTGAGCACCAGTTCTTCTTTGGTTTTCAACAGTTTTGAGTTTTTTTATACCTTACAATGAATGGAGTAGTGATAGTAAATGGAATATTCCTGTTGTCTGAGATTCTTCAGTAACTTTTACCGTCTTTCCAGAGCTTAACAATCAGTTCTTTTTTGCGAATTTGTCAATTCTTTACCTCTTGCCATGATGAAAATCTTCTTGCACGAATATCAATTATAGAACGTTCAGTTTGTATTTTTTAGGCTAAAACTAACTTCTGATAACATTATTGGAACATTCTAGAATATTTTACTTGAATAATCTAGAGTATAAAAGCAATTTAAAAGTTTTAAAATCTGAAATTTGCATTGTACGAATACTTTTTTCACCCATTAAAATAGATAAATGGGATTTATTTGTATTAAATCAAATCTATTTCTGTTTTCTATGCATATTTAGTTATTAGGCATCTGCATACAGTTAATTATATGAAAAGTATGTTTATTCATTAGTTGGAAATACAATAAATTAAAAATTTGTATGTGTACAAATATTTGCTTCCCTTTTAATGTGTGTGTGTGTGTGTGTATATATATATATATATATATATATATATATATATATATATATATATGTGCGTGTGTGTGTGTGTTCAGTTGACTGATTTTAATTAAAATCATTCAATTGAACTTTTATTGAATATTGTAGCTCTAGTTTCCTATTGAGCACTTTTGGTAGAGGTCTTTCTGTCCTAAATATACATTGAATTCTTGTAATTTTGCAAGTTCTATTATATGATAAAAATATAGATTTATGGTTTGCTATACTTATATTATAACTTCCTCTTGTAAGGTCATTGTTATAACACACATGCTCCTAACCTCCCCTATTTCACATAATGAGATCATCCATTGTTTATAGTAACATTCCACTCTAAGATGCCATGAAAAAATATATTGCTTTTTTTGTTTCATTTTTTAAAAATATTTTAATGATATTTTAATAACAAGAAAAAAGCTTATTTGTAAAATAACATGTTGCATTAGAGATAATTGTACATGTAAGCTCTGATTGAGGTGTTGATCTGTATGGAAATAATCCTGTCATTTTTGACAGGTACTATACTGGTTGAACATAAACAAACAAAAAAATGCAGAGCAATACAAAGTATATGATATTTTATAAGTAAAATGCAGGGTTGCAAACCTGTAATTTCAAAAACTCAAATACCAGAATAGAGATCTTTAATTTTCAGAAAATTAAAATTTATTATCTCTGATGAATTTTCAAGTTACTGTTGAAGTTATAGATTTAGATGACAACATTATTTTAAAATTACATTATTTTGTTGTGTTGAATGGAAAATGTATAGGATATATATAAATTCGTGGCGATATGACATTTTCTCAAATTCATGTCTTTTATGTGAGAATTTGCATTTATTTTTTTTATTTTTATTTTTTTTATTGTTTTAGATTTAATTAAAATATTTTTATATCTTTCCATACAAATGACAGATTTGACTTAAATTATTAGACTGAATCTGGATCTCAAATTTTCATCTAATTTTAATTTCAACAGTTACTCTTATTGGATAATTCACTTGACAATTTTTAATTTAAAAAATATTTTTCATAAATGTTAATTTTTTGTTTAAGATTTTTTTTGTCCTGCCATTTTCAACTTGAGAAACAGTAGTTAAAAAGTATAAATGCAAACTTCAGTGATTTTAAAATAATTTCTCTTTATTTTCTTAGCCCCCATATTTTTTTTTTTATACCCACCTTTTTTCTTTTTTTTTAAAATTGTCTATAATAAATCAAGTAAACATCTCCCTGGTTTATTCTATTGTGTTCAGACGATCTGAGGAAAGGCCGTAAGTGAATCTACATTTGTGGGGGTCACATCCAGCTGCCGATGTGCTGCCTAGATCTCTTTTTTTAATTTATTTATTTATTTTTTTGACCTTGTGCACTGTAGAAACTTTCAACACTTGCTTCTGTCTCTATGTTGTATAAACATATCCAATCAGAATCTGTTTCAGTTTTTTGTGTCATTTTTTTTCTGTTTAATTTTTCATTTCCTTTTACTTTTTTTTTTTTACTTTGTCATCATTTTTGCCTTTTATTATTTCAGCAGTAAATTCCCTCTGTAAAAGCAATTAGCATGCCCCTTTTAATTCTTAATCAGCCTATGAAAGTCCTTTCTTGGACGTAGGCCTTCCCTAGAAGTTCCATTTTAATTAAGCTTGCTGAATGTTTATAAATAAAATATAACATTAGCTATACTATATTTATGCCTAGTAAAATTGAATTAAATTCTCTATTATCTACTGGTTGTCCTAAATTGATTAAACAAGTGTTTTGTTTCACAATGTGTATGTGGTCATATGTTACTGGGTGTTGGTGATTTGATTGATTTTTGGCTTTTACAGTTTTCACCCCTGCTCCCCAACACTTTGATTGTTGATTGTGGTGCTGGCTTGTTGCTATTTGGTTTGGATTGTCATAAATGCTGGCCAATATTACCTACTTCACTGCAAATCATATTTCATCATGATGCAAAACATTTTCTATTTTAAACACTTTGCATGACCCACCTGTTCATCTTCTTCATAGCCATCCATTGATCTGATGAGTGTTTTCTTTCAGAAATTCAACGAATTTTAAAGATATTTATTAATTGTTCCAATCATTTCCTTGTCATCACTAATTATACTTTTTACATGTAAGATTATATGTTAAATATATCTTGTGTATACAAGTTTTAATGTTCTCCTTCTGTTATATATAATTTCTATTTGTTTATGTGCATGCATGTGGGAGAAAGAGGGGAGTTATAGTCCTCATATAAAGATATGAGGGTAATCAGTTGTCTATAATTTTTGAGAAGTCATTGTGTATATAGTTTAGAATTATACTGGCTATGTGGGTGGGGATGTGATCTTGTCTGTCTACCTTGTTATGCTGAAATCAGTTGTGTTAGTATTTTAAAAAAACATTTTTTCTTTAGGCATTTTTCCTTGAGAAATAAATCTTTTACCTTTTTTTTATTTATTTATATATATAACAATGGCTAAAGGTGTTAACCAAGAATCAATTTTCTGAATCACATTTCCATTTTTTGGTGGGGTCGGGGTCAATTTTCTGTTTTTATTTTAATATTCATCACTAACAGTATGATTGAAATTGAATGTTCAAAAATATTGGAAATATTTATTTTTCTTTCTACAAGATTAGAACACTTTGATGACATGACAGTTTCATGCACAAATCATGGATGAGAATTTAGTAGCCCCCCCCCCCCCCACTTTCCAATCTACTGAGGCTACTCAGTAGATGAATGAAGAATAGATGGTCTTACAGAATAAGCAATGATTTTGTGACTGTACTTCAATAGACTGGTCCACTTGTTGAAAAAAATTAAGGAAAATTTTTGTAGGAAATATTTTTTGTAGAGTAGCATTCTTTAGACCTTTGGCTGCCATGACACTTGTCAGACTTGAAAAATATTTTTTTTTAATTAATTTTATTTATTTTTATTTTAGAATAGGGAAAATGAATTATGAATGAATAAAAAAAACATTTTTTCCTACATTTAAGTAATATAAGTGATAATTTCTTAAAAAAAAATAAATATGATTTATAAAGAAACAAAAATAAAAAATTATAAATAAAAATTATTATAAATAAAAATTTCTAAAAAAAAATTGTCCTTTTGTAAAGAAACAAAAAAAAAATTTATAAAAATTATTATAAATAAAAATTTCTAAAAAAAAAATTTTCCTTTGTAAAGAAACAAAATAAGTAATTGATAATTTCTAAGAATGGTCCATCTAAAAAAATAGAGAAATTTTGGAGCCATAATTTTTGTAGATTAGCCTTCTTTCAAACTTCCTTAGCCTGTGACATTTATGAGAATGAAAAATATTTATTTTTATTTATTTTAAATCAATTTTGAAGGGGGTTATAATATTGAAACAGTGTAAAAATGATCTTTGACTTTTACAGAGTTATCTGTTTGTTTACAAATGTCACATTTGAAATATGTGCTAATATAATTGATATATGAAAACACTTTCTTTTTTATTTTACAAAAATATTTCTCTTAAATAAAGGTGATTTTCTAAAGTTAACTTAGATATGGTATAATGCCGAAAATATGGGGAACCCAGTGAGGGTCATACTCACTACTTGGTCGTAGTTGTTCTAGCGAGACAAGCTTGCTAACCATTACACTGTGTCAAGGTGACCTTTTCTTTTAAATAAATGACAAATGGATATATATATTTTTTATCTTCTATTCTGAGAAAATATTTCAAACAAGCAATAAGAATTCTTTGGCGAAATAATAGATATTTTTTTTTTTTAAATTAAAGAACAAATAGCTATATACATTTTTAATTAAAGAAGAAATGGAGATTACATATTTTTAAGAAAGCAATATATTTGTTTTTTTATTTTACATTTGCTTCAACAAACTTTAAAAACTTAAAAAGCAAAAACAAACAAACCTATATGCAGATATCAACAATGACACAAGCACAGTTTCACGCATTTGCAAACAAACTACTCAATTTCAATAACTTTGAAAGTCAGTGATCAATTTGACACTGTAGCAATATTATGAACAGGATCTCATTTCTTCTAAAATGACAAAAAATATTCATATTTTTAAATTCTCACAAACATCATGGCTTAAGGAAGGTTTAAAGAATGTTAATTCACAAAAATTATTTCCATCCCAAAATTATGTTTTATTTTTATGAGTGGACTAGTCTATTTTAAGTAGTGACAATTTTGTTTCTTTAGTTTGAACAATTGTGAATGATAGAATTTTGTTTATTTCAAACACTGGAAATCTGAAATTTATATTGCCTGATTTTTTCTTAAGCCTCCTATAATAATTCTTTCCTTTGTAATCTATTAAGAATTTGATTAAAGAAAAATCTTATTGCTACAAGTGAAGAAATGTTTTTGTTCCGTCTGTTATGGCCAGGTAAAGTCAATGAAAACAAAGTGACATTTATGTGCGAACAAGGTTTTGTAAATCATTTTCACTTATATCTTCTCATGTTGATAATTTAATCCAGATTTAATTCTTAAAATGTTTTTTTTTTTTTTTTTTTTTTTGCTTGGTTTTAATGGTGAGCAAAATTACCAAATCCCTCTTATGTATTCAAGCACAATAACCAGCATGTATTCAGTTTGTTTTATGGCACAATATATACTGCCTCATCATTTTCCTTTTTATGCACTTTTCTCATTCATATATATATATATATAATATTCAACAACAGACTTTTGGAAGCATTTCACTTGTATTTATTTATTTATTTATTTTTAACTACTTGATAATAAAAATTAAAATATAGTTGGCATTATTAATTGATACAAAATATTTTTTCTGAAGTTTATTTTATTACTATATTTTAATAAGTGAGTTTAAGAAACATTATAGAAATTTTTAAACCTGGCATTTAAATCATAAATGAATAGCCATTTATTCATAATGGGCCAAAATGAAAATAATTATAACAGAATCTAAATTTATTTGCAAAGTTATTTATTACTGCGCAAATCAAGTTAAATTGACATCAATGTTTAGTTTCTATTCATAGAAATTTAAAAAAAACAAAACATTTACTGCTATTTCTACCATTTCATATTAATGTTCAAATAATTATGACAAGTGGCTAACTTTGTTTTGCCTGCTTAATTTATTGGCTGAGGGTGCAATGCTTGTAATGCTTCTTGAAATTACCTGGTGTTGTCTACATAAACAATATCTTCTCAGGTTCATCATATTCAAAATTGTTTATTTTATTCTTAATTGTAAAGAACTATACTTAAAGTTTAAATTACAAATGTGAAAGCCTTAAAGTAAAATTTTTTGTGTATTTATTTAAATTTTGGTTACATTTATGAGGCATATTTACTTTGCTACCAGATTCAAACTCATCTATGTCTTACACATGTGATATAACACTTATTGTTGTATAATGTAATATTTAAATGATTTTCAAACTAGATGTTTTCCTTTTTTTAATATAAAAGTTCAGTTAATAAAAATGTTTTCTTTTGAGATTCTTTTTATTTCCCTTTCCAAATTTCTAGTATGGTAGCCAATCCACAACTTCCGACAGAAGTGGAAGATCCAGTATCCCCATTTCAAATTTCCAGAATGTTACTAGATCAGATGGGTCTTTTGTCTTGGGAAAGAAGGTAAGTCGTGAAATCATAATAAAAAAAAAAAAAAAAAATGATTAAAAAGAAATAAGTCTTTTTGGAAATTTGTTAGTGGTTTTATGGCAAAAAATACACATAAAAATTCGTTTGACTGTTTACATGACAACGCTTTGAGTGACTTGAAATTGATTCCAACATGAGAATGCCAGATTTAACCAGAAACAGTTACATGAACATACACAAAACACAATGCTTGAAAATTAATGTAACAAAAATTGAAAGTACTTTGCGGATAAAATACAATAAAAATAAATATGCACTTTGGTAAATTTACCGATTACATAAAACAAATAATTTGGAAATTTGAAAAAGCTAATAAAATATTCGATAGCATGTTAAACCGAACGTGGATAGATGGAGCATGTTCAACCGAACATGTTTGAAAGTATATAATATATCCAGATGAAAGAAAGAATAAATGGAGTAAAAATCCACTGATTGTAGCATTTACTTTTAAAAACGTGCTCAACACAAAGTAGAGCAATATATTATATTTTTATTATAAGAGATTAAAAACATGTTGAAATCACTGCACAAAAGCTTTCATGTTTCAATACTTTGATTGTACTTCTTTAAGCGATGGTAAGTAACTGGTGATTAAATAATTTTTTAATTTTCTTAAAAATTTCTTAGGTATCTGCACCTAATCTTGAATTGTTTATGTAAGCATGTTTGTGTGAATTATAATGCATACACCTGTATGTAAGTGTGCCTGTGTGTGTGTGTAAGAGTGTCATCCCAAAATGGACATGGAGGAGAATTTCCCCCTCTCACCATCAAACATAAACAAGAATAAATAGATTCAATTTTTTAAAAATAAACCTGTTTGTCTGATGATTGCAAAAGCGTGAAACCCAGGGTCACAATCTCATATCCATACAAATGAATCTCTCTCTCTGTATATATATATGTGTGTGTGTGTGTGTGTGTGTATAATTTTTTAATATTTTCTTTAACTTGTTTTTACAAGCTTCATTTTAAAATCAAATTTTTTTTATCTATTTTTCCAAGATGTCATTTTGATTTATTGAAGAAGAGTGATAAACTTTTACGAGAACTGAAGAATCTGGATAGCCAAAAATGGTAAGTTACTAATTTCTGTTTTAAGAATCAAAAAAAAATTGCTCTAAAGTCATTCTGTTGCTGACAATTGCTAAATGTCCTCTTTTTGCCATTGATGCACTATTTTGATGTCAGTAAGTCTGACTTACATGTCTTTAATCTGGTGAACTTGGTTAGGGAAGTATTTTTTTTATAGGCGAGTTCTTTCTCCACTCTGTTAGTTATAATTATTATACTATTTTTAGTTTTTCAAATCACAGTGAGGTTTTTACACATTGAGTTGTTTTATAAGTGGCTGAATTACAGTCCAAGCCATTTCAACCAAATCAAAGACATTTATTGAGAGATTACAAACTATTATTGCCAGCAGATTTAAAACATGCCAGATCATGAAAGTGACTGGACTATAGAATGATTGAGGAAATGAGTATGACTATTTAGTACCATCAGGAAACTTTGTTAAATTGTAAAAAGATGAAAACTTATTTAATATTCTGAGTTCATTGCATGCTTTGAAGAGCCCAGCCTAACTGCTTTAAATTATTTATAAAATTGCATCCATCCATATACAGTGTAACCCGGATATAAGAGAGTTGTCGGGACCGGATAAGAAGTCTCTTATATCCGGGTTTTGTCTATTTTGTTTTATTAACACACTCTAATTGGGGACCAGAGAAAATCGCTCTTATATCTGGGTTTCTCTTATATTCGGGTTACACTGTGTGTGTGTATGTATGTATGTATGTATGTATGTATATATATATATATATATATATATATATATATCCCACCCACTACTTCATTAATGTTGGATAAGAAATCTATTGTGGACTCTTCCGTTGTATTTGATGCATGAGGGTCAAGCAGCTCAGTTCCTAGGAACTGACAGTCAGCCACCAGCACATATGATTTGATTATAGTGGTGAAGGCTTTGTGCAGAACCAACCAGACTTTTTAAAGGGCTGAAAACAAAGACCTGGCACACTGTGCCACAATGTCCCCAAATGACCCACTACAGGTTTTGAATCCAGAGTTGTCTTTCTCCTAAACCAGTTACCATCCAAGGCTATAGACCCCAGTCTGTCCTACTCAGACTGAGGGCTTGGAGAGCTGAGTTTGAATTCCAGTTGAATTCATTACATTCACTTATATGCTAATACCCTTGGGAAAGGTATGAATCCTCTTCTCCTTCCAGCTATGGGTAATATATATATATATATATATATATATATATATATATATATGAAGAAATATAGTCTTAAAGTGTGCTATATTTATGGGATAAAGTGCTCAATATCACAGATAGAGCGTGTGTAAATATAAAAGTGAACATAGAAGTCAACACTTAGAGGCGACAGTCTGTTTCATGCTAGATGTAATCGTCAGACCACAAGTCTTCTATGTTCACTTATATATATATATATATATATATATATATATATATATATATATAAAACAGTATACAAGTTAAAATATGAATTGTATTGATTTTATAACTTTTTCTTTAAAAACTTTGTGTGGACTTTATTTTAGCATATATGTTTGATTAGTTTTATTTTAATAAATTCCAACATTTTGGTAAAAAAAAAAGTCTTATTGAAATATACTTTGAACTCATGGATAATTACTTTTTATACTTTTTATACTTTTTATTCTTCAAGTCGTGACACTCATAAAGTTGCTGTGATATATGTTGCTGAAGGCCAAGAAGATAAACATTCAATCCTTGCAAATTGTAGTGGAAGCAGAGCATATGAAGATTTTGTCAGTGGATTAGGCTGGGAGGTAAGTATTAACATCTTCTAAATAAATAAACCGCAAATTCTGTCCATGTGTCTGGGACCCCTCTAACTTGGGCCATACTTGCTCTACATAGACATAGACCTTTTTGGAATCAGGATGGTCCTGCGATTGAAAATCTGCCCTTCATCTGGTGCTTGAACATCCCGCATTGGCACTTGTGTCCAGATGAGGGAACAGATAAAAAAAATTCAAATTTTAAAATAAAGTAAAGTAAAAAACTTAATAATTTTAATTTATATTGAGTTTAAAGTAACACAATAACTATGTTAATTTAATTTTTTTTTTGTTTTAAATTCAGTTTAAAATATCTCCAAAACTCAGTGAATTGAGGAATTCAATTTTATTACTTTAAAATGCCAATGAATTAGTGCCAAAAGTGAGAGGTTTTGTGATGTGAGGTTTTAAAGTTCCACAGAGTTTATGATATGAAGAACTCAATTTTTGGCCTGAATTGGAATTTCGACCCAAATCGGTCTTTTAGCCAAAGTTGGACTTATAACCTGAATCAGAGTTAAATTGAGGTTTTGAAGTTCTATGGAGTGAATTGAAGAATTCAAAGTATTTTTTCAAAATTATCATTGATGTTTTTCTAAGACTGACCATAGGTCCCTTTAATTTTGAGAATGCAGCTTTTAAGCTAGTATAAAATAAACCTGAGTCAGCATCATAATATCACAAGTCCTGTAATCTATTAGGTTTGTAAGGGCACTTCATGTGCTGGAGCAATGACGTGTAGGATAAGATTGACGTGTTTGACAAGGCCCATCCCTTTTCAGGCTGGTTTTGAATTCAGTTTTCTTTTTATGAGATTGGTTGCCAACCAAGGCAAGAGAGCTATTTAACCAATAACTTGAGGAATTGTTAAATAATAGTTTAGCAGACTATTATTTTTTAGAGGAAGTGTATCTCTGCTCCAATTTCCTGAGGTTGCTCATGGGCTCAGATGCAAGCCATAATATAGGAAATTGATTTTGATTTGCTGTGCTGGTTCGGGAAAGGAGATAGAGAAAGGTTTTTCAGGGAGTTGTTTCTTGACCACCACTTTTGTATCTTAAAT
The DNA here is from genome assembly GCA_964036315.1 of Acanthosepion esculentum. Taxonomy (NCBI): domain Eukaryota; kingdom Metazoa; phylum Mollusca; class Cephalopoda; order Sepiida; family Sepiidae; genus Acanthosepion; species Acanthosepion esculentum. The sequence goes on from OZ038507.1 coordinate 15,665,589, forward strand.
AGCTCCCCAGTGAGGGAGAACGACCCCTCCCGCCCACTGGATAGTACGTGTTGACATGAACATTAATAAAATAGTTAAATTTAAAATATCCTGTGTTGAAGTCTTTTATCTCTGGATTCAAAACTACTAGCAATCATTGGCCAAGAGAGGATGCTATAGGACCATCCCCACCAGGGGTTATGCAACAGAAGGTGGATTCCTGCCTTTCCAGTTGTTATTAGTGTGAAGTGAACAAAGTAGAATTCCAATTTTACTTTCTGTGCCAATAACTGCTTCACTATCTACACCTATGTTTTTAAACTAGAAAGATCCATGAAAACTTAATGGATTTCTGATTTGAATTTTCTAATAGATCTTAATGATTGAATAAGCTTGTGGTGAGATCTACAACAGTAAAATAGCCGTAGAAATTACCCTATCACTTTGTTAAATATTTGAGCCTAAAAACTTTTAACAAAATATTGTAATAACAATCATAAATATGAATGCTGGTCGTTATTTTAAGAAGTGGGTACAAATGAAAAGATTAAAAATTGGCAACTTTTTCACTGAAATACTTTTATCTTCCCTTTCTTTTTCTGACTGAATCCAAGTAGTGTCTCTGATATGTCAATTTCGTCTTTCCATGTTATCAAAATGGTATTGGCAAGGTGTAACATACACATGTGCTAAGTAACTTTCCTTCTTTCTTTTTCTCACTGAAACCAAGTAGCATATGTTTTTTTGTTTTTTTTTCCATTCGATTGGAATTTAAGAGGTATTGGCAAGGCATACTATAAAACAGTTAGCCCAGCTTGATCCTGGTTTCTTCCCATGCTGATCAGTACTGCTGCCTGTCAACTGATGGTTATCTGCTTTCCACTTCATTCTTTCATCTGCTTCTGTCCCACGTTGTGTTCCTTGAACCATAGCAGAACCATGCTACAAAAAGACAAAGAACACTTCCACTGGTAAAAATAACATAACATAAAATAATGAAGAAGGTCGCCAGGTCAATTTTCAATTGGTTTATATAGTTTTTGATATAACAAAATTAACCCTTTCTGTTGAACTCTCTATCATCATGTTTCCTTCTAAAACTTGGAGTGGGTTACATCAACAGGGAAAGAGGTCGGTTGGGAATTCTCTCGGCAGCAGGTCACGTGCGGTCCAGCAGTTCCTTCGTCTGCTGCTATCTTGTCTTGTCTGCGTCTCTTGCTCCAACTGCTGGGTTGCTTAAGTGCTCTATTTATATGTATTTCGCCTGACTCTCATTGCACCTCAAGACTCATCAATATTCATATCAATTATTTTTTCCAATTTTGGAGAAACAACACTGACCTTCAAACAAAGTGGTCAGTTATTCAAAACAATACATTCTTCGACAACAAACTTTGTGTATCATTCCTTTCTATATCCTGACAACAACTGGCCTGCAAATGGTTACCTATTCAAAACAATAATTTTTTTTTGAGAACAAACTTTGTGTTTATAAATTATTTCTATGTCTTTGACATCAAAAAATTTTCTTTGTTGTCAACTTCTCAATATGATCAGTATAATTTTTTCCTATTTTGCACATTTACAAAACCATATTTCAGTTTGTTTACATTATTGGCTTTATTTGGCTGACAATTATGTTTTACATTTCACATGTCAGATTGTTTACATTATTGGCTTTATTCGGCTGGCAATTATGTTTTACATTTCACATGTCAGATTGTTTACATTATTGGCTTTATTCGGCTGGCAATTATGTTTTACATTTCACATGTCCGATTGTTTACATTATTGGCTTTATTCGGCTGGCAATTATGTTTTACATTTCACATGTCAGATTGTTTACATTATTGGCTTTATTCGGCTGGCAATTATGTTTTACATTTCACATGTCAGATTGTTTACATTATTGGCTTTATTCGGCTGGCAATTATGTTTTACATTTCACATGTCAGATTGTTTACATTATTGGCTTTATTCGGCTGGCAATTATGTTTTACATTTCACATGTCAGATTGTTTACATTATTGGCTTTATTCGGCTGGCAATTATGTTTTACATTTCACATGTCAGATTGTTTACATTATTGGCTTTATTCGGCTGGCAATTATGTTTTACATTTCACATGTCAGATTGTTTACATTATTGGCTTTATTCGGCTGGCAATTATGTTTTACATTTCACATGTCAGATTGTTTACATTATTGGCTTTATTCGGCTGGCAATTATGTTTTACATTTCACATGTCAGATTGTTTACATTATTGGCTTTATTCGGCTGGCAATTATGTTTTACATTTCACATGTCAGATTGTTTACATTATTGGCTTTATTCGGCTGGCAATTATGTTTTACATTTCACATGTCAGATTGTTTACATTATTGGCTTTATTCGGCTGGCAATTATGTTTTACATTTCACATGTCAGATTGTTTACATTATTGGCTTTATTCGGCTGGCAATTATGTTTTACATTTCACATGTCAGATTGTTTACATTATTGGCTTTATTCGGCTGGCAATTATGTTTTACATTTCACATGTCAGATTGTTTACATTATTGGCTTTATTCGGCTGGCAATTATGTTTTACATTTCACATGTCAGATTGTTTACATTATTGGCTTTATTCGGCTGGCAATTATGTTTTACATTTCACATGTCAGATTGTTTACATTATTGGCTTTATTCGGCTGGCAATTATGTTTTACATTTCACATGTCAGATTGTTTACATTATTGGCTTTATTCGGCTGGCAATTATGTTTTACATTTCGCATGTCAGATTGTTTACATTATTGGCTTTATTCGGCTGGCAATTATGTTTTACATTTCGCATGTCAGATTGTTTACATTATTGGCTTTATTCGGCTGGCAATTATGTTTTACATTTCGCATGTCAGATTGTTTACATTATTGGCTTTATTCGGCTGGCAATTATGTTTTACATTTCACATGTCAGATTGTTTACATTATTGGCTTTATTCGGCTGGCAATTATGTTTTACATTTCACATGTCAGATTGTTTACATTTATTGGATTTGCAAATTATAACAATTTCATTTTTTTTTTTTTTTTTTTTTTTTTTTTTTTTTTTTTGGCTTATATTTTACATTTCTCAAACCATATTTTGGACTCAACATTCAATTCAACATTTCTGGTTTTCAGAAAGGAAAAAAAAATTTTTTTATTTTTCTCTGCTCTTGGACATTCATGAGTCTATCATGGTCCTGCATCAAGGTTGGAAGGTCATTAGGGAGACATTGTGTCATAACATTGCTGGCCAATGTAGGTGGTTGCTGGGTGATCAAATTGTCTTGCTCCATGGCTAGGTGTCCAGAACAGTAGATCGCTTGCGAGTTCTTGTTTTGTTTGCAGTGTTCTGCAAAGTGCATTTAGGGATAGGACCGTAGAGCTGTGATTTTGTTGGACAGTATAGCTCTCAGCATCCAAGTGTAGATTCCATCAAATTTGGACTCTATGGTTTTAGTCAATATCCAGGTAGTAGCACCGTACCACCTCTACAGTGGCTTGAAAGAATCTCTGTTTGGTAGATCTGATTGCATCCATTTTATTCAAGGTGACCCAGGCTTTAGCTATCTGGAGTTTGCAATGATCAGTCAGTTATGTGCCATATGTGATACACGCTTAGATAATCATGTATCTTTTGATATATGACTGACGAGGCAGATTTTTTCCTGCAGTAGGTTGCCATTTCTTTCTGCAGTAGACCAGTTGCCATCCAAGGCTATAGAACTCAGTCTGTCCTGCTATTTACCTATAGCTGGGGGCGGAGAAGAAGCGGATTCGTACCTTTCCCAAGGGTATTAACACGTAAGTGAATGTAATGGATTTGACTGGAATTTGAACTTGGCTCTCCAATTCCTCAATCTGAGCCGCTATCCATTACTCCACCGTGTCTCCCTTGGAATGATACAGATAAGAAATTGAAAGAAATTTTTAAAAAAATCTTTTTATATATATATAGCCATAATAGTTTGAACTTATGTGAATTTATTAGCTGAAAAAATAATCATTAAGTTTTTTTGTTTTTTTTTCTTTCATTCATTCTTTCTTCTTCTCACAATTCTTTTGCCATTTTTACATCTTACAATTAGCAGTGATCAGAACTAAAAAGTGGCTTCTTTTTATTCCTGATCCCGACTACATACAATAATGGTTGTAGACTGTAATAAAGACCTGAATGTTTCTGTAAAAGAAATAAAAATCAGATTGAAAAACAAAATTCAAAAATTTCTGATATCAAGATTTTTTTACTCTTATATTTTATGAAGATGAACATAGTTATAGATAATAGTAATTATCTTTTTTTTCAGTTTTGGAAAAAGGTTTTTCTTCTAACAACCTCAAATTTTTATTATTGGATTCTCGTATTAAAAAAGTTTTTCTCCAATTTTGTATAAATGCTTTTCTATGTTTTAGTTTCTACCTAAATTAGTTGTTGTTTTCTCTTCAATTCAGGTCGATTTGGAACTCCATCTTGGCTTTCTTGGTGGTTTGCAGCAGAATAAAACAACAGGAGAGACAGCTCCTTATTACTCAAATTCTACCTGTGAAGTAATTTATCATGTTTCTACTCGAATGCCTTCTGGCAATGAAGCGGCTATGCATATTAAAGTAAGTTTCTTTTAGTTTTAATTATTTTTTCTTTTCATTCTTTTTTTCTTCCATTTTTTGTCTTTTCGTTGCGTCCTTTTTTTTTTTTCTCTTTTCGCTGCGTCCTTTTTTTTTTTTTGTCTTATCGTTGCGTCCTTTGTTTTTTTGTCTTTTTTTTGTTCTTTTTTCTTTTTTTTGTTCTTTTTTTTTCCGTTCTTCTTTTTTTTCCGTTCTTCTTTTTTTTTTTTTTTTTTTCTTATTTTCCTTTTCGTTCTTTTTCTTTCCTTTTCGTTCTTTTTCTTTCCTTTTCTTTCCTTTTCGTTCTTTTTCTTTCTTTTTCGTTCTTTTTCTTTTCGTCTTTTCGTTTTGTCCTTTTTTTTGTTTCCTTCTTTTCGTTCTTTTTTGCCGTTTTTTTTCGTCCTTTTTTTGTTTTTCTTTTTTTCCTTTTCGTTCTTTTTTTTTGCCTTGTTACAAATAGCAGCTGAGTGGCACTTTGACAAAATTGCCTCTGAGATGGAAATGTGTATAAAATAGATGCATATAATTGAAAAAATTGCACCTGTTGACATTCATCAATGCTTGCTGCATATTTACAGAGCCGTGTGGATAGCGGCACATGTCAGCACTGGTGACAGACGTGAATAACAAGTCATGTTCTGGGGAGCCCTGCATAGCTTTCAATCTTTGAAATGTTCATCGACAAAAATGCATAGTAGATATATAGAAGATAGCATCTTTTTTTTTTATTTCTTAACTGGAATTCTTCATTATCCAACAGTGATTTTCGCTTCCTGAATTTGTTATAGAAATGAATTGGAGACATTACTTTAGGATCTTCCCTCTTATATTGTTTATTTGCTGTCAAACTTTAAAAAAAATCTTTATGCTTGATATGAAAGAATTACAGTTGTCTTTTAAAATTTTTTTTTTTATCAATTTGTCCCAAGCAAGGCAATAATGCCACTAATACGCAAAGGCCTACTAGTAGTGAAAGAGAATGAAAAAACTTTAGAAGGAACCGGAAACTCAACCCTAAACAGGAAACAAGAGATAAATCTTTGCTCCTGTTCAAAAGACTGGGGGGAAGTGTCATCCAGAAATGTTGTTGGAAGTTGAAAGAGGAGCAATTATTATTTTGAATTGGTCTCTTTCAAATGAGAATATCTCACAGTGAAACCTTAAGCATAATCTTGATAACTCTTTATACTAATTGGTTGTAAATGAGTGCACAAACATTTCCAGATTTTGAGCTTACCACTTGTGAGAATTTTTTTCTTCAGGATAACTAATAGAAGAATCATTTGCCAGAGAGTTATGCAAACTAATGGATGGCTATTTTGAGAAATTATTTTTTTTTTGTTCAACATGATTATTGTCTTTGGGTAGTAACAGTTATTTCCTATTTGCTTACATATAGAAAGTATGAAAAACTTTAAAGACTTTGTTTTTGTGACCAGGATAATGAGATTTCTGAAATTTACCTATTCCCATTGGGAAACGTGGCGAATGCTAACATTCTTGTTCACGCAATGTAGGAAAAAAAAAAAACATGATTCAAAAGTCACATTTACTTATTCTAGGATTGCACAAGAGAAACCATAAAAAATTTAGAAGTGAGTCATTTTTTTGTGATTTACACTTATACTGTAAATTAGGCGCTAATGATATCTACCAAGGCATTTGTGACCTACTGTAAATGATGATGCAACCATTATTGCTGGAAAATGCTCAGGAAAAACAATGACCTGTTTATTGGTTTCTTTTTTTTTTTTTTTTTAAATCAAATCAGTTTGCAAAAGTTAAAATCACTAAAAATATTTTTTTTATAAACAATTGTTAATAATTTTTAATACATAACCACTTCACTGCCTTTAACCCTAACCCCAAATCCTAACATATTTCATACTTCTAACAGTTGGTAAATATCATACCATAGTAGAAAATGAACTGTAGATATCATACTATAATAGCACTGTAAATTACTTTCACAAATCGGCCCCCTAAATATAGTCTTCTGTCATGTTCCTTGGTAGTTGTGTTCAAAGCTTAGTTCATCCTGGTGGAAGCGCTTGCCTTGCTCCTCTGAGTATGCCTCCATATTCTCCTTGAATCTATCCAGATGAGTATCAAGGATATGGGCTTTTGAGGGACATTCTGCAGCAAATTTTGCCACAGTTCTTCAACAAGCTCAACATAATTTTTGGCCTTGTGATTCCCCAGAAAGTCCTAAACCTCTGACAAAGTTGTTCCAGACATCTTCCTCCATCCTAAGTGAGCTTCTTGGGGAATTCCTTGTACTCTATGACCTTCATTTGTGGTCCAATGAAGACACCATCTTTGACTTTCATTACAGACAACTTAGGGAAGTTAAGTGTAAATAGGGGAAACATTACTTTCTGGGGGGGTCCAACAGTGCCTCCCATTTGAAGTTGTTCTTCCCCACACTGAACTTGGTTCACTGTGGCCAGTCTCGTGGTAGTGTGCTGCAGTGTGCCCACTGTGCCAAAGGCAAAGATAACACAGAAATTTGGTAATGTCGCCTTGGAGACCCATCAGAAAGTTCACCATTTTGAAGTTTCCAATAACCTCCCAACCATATTCTTCATATTTCAAGGCTTCTAGCAAGATCTTGATACTGTTGTATTCCTCTTTGAGCTGTACCGAGTGAGCCAGGAGAAGTGATCGATATATGTTCCCATTATGAAGCAGCATGGCTTTGAGGCTCTTGGATGAGTGCCACTCACTGGGGTTACAGGCAATTCCAATTATCTCAAACAGACTGGTTGCATTGTGGCATAAGCAAAGCTCATCTTGATGGGTGAAAAAGCTTGAAAAAACACTGGTGACGCTTTCTCTGACTTGTGATTTGCACACTTTCATCTAACAAATTCCACTGCATGAGTCTTGATGTCAAAAGCTTGGCATTGGATTTTGTGAGACCAAGATGTTGAGGTTTTTTTGTTTGTGGTAGTATGGATTTCTCCCCTCAGCTTCACCTTTGTAATCTGGTCCAATGACTTCATCCTCTTTTGAGTTGCTGTTTTCTCCTGAAGACGGCTGCTCTCTTTCTCTGGATAAGTGGGTACAGGGAACTCTGGACAAAGTAGCACTGGAGCAATAGATAACAGAAGGTCTGTATATATGATAGCAAGCACATTCTTGCTATGTCGACATTTGGAAGGGTCCACCATGCACAAGAAGCTTGAGCGGTCAGTTAGTTCCCTCCAAATTTATGGGATTGCGAATTTCATGGCTCTATTTTCACCTCCGTATTATCCTGTAAAAGAGAAAAATAAAAATATGAGTATAAAAATAAAAATATATTTTTCACAAAGTGTTATTGAAAAATTTTTTAAAATTACATTTTTGATTTTTGAAATTTTAAAAAATCATGCACTGGATATGTAAAATTGTGACTTTGGACTCCAAATAATGTAGCAAATGCCACAAAAATATCTAATCTTGAATACTGAACATACCTATATTCCGTATTTTTATGGTTGTTACTAGTGATGCAGTACAGAAAACATCCCGGATACTGTGGACACTAATGCACAGTTGTTGAAACATATTTAATACATATTTTTCAGTAAGAGTGGTTTAAAAAAATAAAAGTAAAATATATTAAAAAAAATTCCAAAATTTCATCACTTAAAAATTCCACTATCCAAATGAGCAAACCTTTCCATCTTATTTTCTAGAGTTCTTTTGCAGAGTTTGCAGATGAAATGAGGTGTCCAGGATTTGTTTTGATCCCAGACAGGCATGCCGAAATATGCCTTGTAGGCCTCACACATTTTAGCAGATGTTGTCACAGAGTACTATTTTGAGCTTGTCTTGATGAATTCACTACAGATATAGCAAAATGTGTCTGCTGGATGCTTACGGCCTCTTAATGCCATCTGTGACGAATTCATCTATTAACAATGACTTGTCTGCACTTGGACAGCTAGAAGTAAGCTGAACTGTTGAGCTTAGGTTCCCTCTATTTATACTGCCATCTATGCTACCTGAACTTGTTAGAAATTCTTGAAACAAAAATTTCTCTAGAAAATTCTCCTTCAGCTGAATTTGTCTGAAATGTATTGGAAAATAGGTTAGTTTCAAAACCTTGATGTCCAGGTCACAAAAGCAAAGTTTGAAGGGAATAATAGTCATTTCCTTTGCTTTCTAACCATAAGATAACAATAAAATAATACTGACCAAAGATAAAAACTTTGTTACACAATATAATTGACTTCATACTTTTGGCAGACAGGAGTCATTTTTAATTATTACGGTAGGAGTTATTTCCCTTGTTTAATTTTATGTCGAAACTATTTTAAAAATTTCCGTTATGCCAAAGTCAGTTTCGTGCCATACGTGAATCACGTTTGGGCGAATATGTCTCTTTCGATTCATGACTGAAAATTTTCCCTGTGGTAGACTGGTTGCCACCCAAAGCTAAAGGACCCAGCCTGTCTTGCTATTCACCTGAGAGGCGAAGAGATTGATTTGCGTGTAATTTAATGTAATGAATCTGACTGGAATTCAAACTCGGCTACTCGATTTCTCATTCCAAGCCATTATCCACTGCACTTAGTGTGCATCCACTATACTGAAGTAAATAACTAAATAAGGCTGAGAATTTATAGCTAAAACTGCTTTATATTCAAAATAAATCAATAGGTTATACTGAATTAAACAACCTATACTCAGACTGCTTTAAACTATAAATTCTCAACCTTATTTAGTTAGTAATGTCTACATCAAATGAGATAATGCAATTTCCTTTTTTTTGTAATGTTTATTTATGTATATTCTTAATGAAAAAAGTTTAAGAAATAACTAGAGAAGTAATTAAAAAAAACGTCTCTTCTGTTTGACTTTATTTTTCAGATGAGGCATTTAGGCAATGATGAAGTCCATATAGTATGGTCAGAGCATAGTCGTGACTATCGACGGAATATTATCCCTACTGAATTTGGTGATGTCTTAATAATTATCTACCCTCTTCCAAATGGTCTCTTCAGAATCCAGATCAACAAAAAACCTGACGTAAGTCGATTTGATTGGCGTTATTTGATGATTTAAAAAAAAAAAATTATTTTTTCTTTTCCCGGAAGGGTATTTTGGTATGTTCCCTTGTATTATCCAGAAATTTGTTATCAGTCAAAAGATGCAGGAAGTAAATTAGTCGATTAAACAGATACCAATGCTTTATGCCCAATTTTTAATGACTTCAAGTCTATACAATAAACTAAGGGACACAAATCTATCGTTACTATGGAAGGAAGAGTTGTCTCCCTTTCTTAAATTCTTGTGCCGAAAATTCATTAAAAAAAATAAATGAATTTTTTAAAATGTCACAAATACATTTTGTTTAAATATTTTGTAAAAAAATTAAAAAAAAATTATTAAATCTTTGAGATATATATATATGCTTTGAACAATAAATGTTAAAAAATTAAAATCTTCAGACACACTGGGTAGTATATTAATATTCTTTCGTTTTTATTATTTCAGTTAGATTCCTTGACTAGTTTCGGCCAACATGGCCATCATCAGGAGAAAAAAAAAAAAATTCTACTTGCTAGTATATATATATATATATATATATATATATATATATATATTTTAAACATGTAGTATTGAATGTTAAAGACAACATAGTCTTGCATATTTTCTTTTGCATTTTATCATATTCTCTAATGAGACTTTTTATTTGAAAATGGTTTCGAAATATGTATTGTCCATACAATGACCTAGCGCTTTCGAACATCATTGTTCATCTTCAGGGTCAATATTTTTAGTCAAAATTTTTTTAAACAAACATTTGCCAATTATCTTGTAGCGTAATCATATTGCTGCCAAATTACACACACACACACACACACACACATATATATTACAACTGAATATGTTAGCTCTATCACAGATATTGATCATTTAATTACACACACACACACACATATATATATATATATATATATATATATATATATATATATATAAAACAACTGAATATGTTAGCTCTATTACAGATATTGATCATTTTCCACGAAGTACCGTGAAAATATGTAGTTATGAATTGACTGCTCTGGCTGCTGATTTGCCGTTTATATGCATCACGTATATAATACATTAAAAGATTCCCTTTCTCTGCTGTGAGCTTAGGGGTAGAGTCTTTGACTGATGCTAAATCAGCCGAGTTTCGATCTCGGCTTGAAGCAATCAGATGTCTAACCATGCTGGTGAGTTTTGATACAGTGAAACAGGCTTGAGTAAGTATATATATATATATATATATATATATATATATATATATATATATATAGCGCCAACTCACCAGATCATTTCTTTTATTAAGTTAGTCAAGCATGAGCCAGTAAAAAAATTCACATAATTCAATTAATAATTGTTAGCCTCAGGACTTATTGATCCAACTTTTATATTAATATATTAGGCAATTAATAGAAAGTTTTAATAGTGTGATGCAATGAAACAAATTCTTGAAACAATGTATTGAGATTCAATAAAGTGGAGATGGAGGCCAATGAACCATTTAATCTGTTTCTTTCATATATTTAAACGTCCAATGATATCTATGATTCATTGATTACACTTGGTATTATATAAATTACTTTTTGCTTAATGTCTTCATGTTAAACATTTTATGTGTAGTATAATTGTGAAATGGAAATATCTTTTTGAAAGAAAAAGATTAGCAACAGAACAACAAAGATGGCAGTGACAAGGCCTATTTCAAGACCAAGTTGAAGCAAGATGATCACTTAATAGACAAAGGTATCTGAGTGCTTCACATGAAAGGCTTAAACAAATAAGACTACAATCTAAGAAATATATTTTAGAATTGGAGATAGCCCGACAATTTATTTAAAGACATTTATATTATGTTTAACATTCTTTTTATAGATACATTATTATAAAACAGAGCATTTGCTTAAATACATGTATCTATAAAAAGAACGTTAAACATAATATAAATGTCTTTAAATAAATCTAAGAAATGTAGGTGTAAGGGAACTGGTTCATTAAATGGTTCATTTTGCTTGGGAAGTAATTTTGTCTAAATACAGATAAACATTTTATTTGTATAGATTATTAAAATGACTAAAGACAGTAATTACTCATAAATTTACAAATTTGAGTTGATTTATCTCCCTTCCCACAATAGATGGGACAGAAAATATATAAATATACATTGATAATTATTATATGGTTTGATTTATAATAACTTAGAATTTTTTATTTTTAGGTTAGAGCTTTATTGGCTATATTTTGAATTTATTTTCATGATAATTCTCTTCAGTATGTCGATGTTCATGACTCATCACAATTTTCTTTACTTTATTATCTGTGAATTGACATTCCCTCTTGGGTAAGATAGTGGAGTAATTTCCTGTTGCTTTCTCCACTGTTTGTAATTCAGAGGTTTTCTTCTCTTGTTTGTATGCATCAACTAATATATATATATATATATATATATATATATATATATATATATATATATATATATATATATATATATATGCAGGAAATGAAATCGGTAAGCTGATTTCAAATTTGGAAAGACTGGTCTCACTAGCCTTGTTTACTATCCAAGGCTAATGAGACTAGTCCACCCTTTTATTTAACTTATAACTGATGGGGGAAGAAGACAGATTCATGCCTTTTCTAAAGGCATTAGTATGAAAATGAATTAAACAGACTTGCCCCAAATTTTAAATCTGCTTACCGATTTCATTTTCTGTATATATATATATATATATATATCTGATATGATTCTATAACATTCTAAATGATAATGAAGAAGACAATATGTGTGTCATCTACCGCGATAACTCATTTGTTCTGCAAGCATGGTGAAGGCATTTGAACTTGAGAAGAAGCTTTAAATGATGATAATTGATGCATACAAACAAGATGAGAGACATACAACACAATTCAAGCATTTAATGGTTCCTAGATTGACAATTTGAAGCATTATCAAGAAGTACAGTGAGGCTCATTGTGTTTTGAATAAATTAAAGACTGACAGAACATCGTTAATTTCTGAGAAAATTGAAAAAAAAATTGTTAGAGATGTCTCAAAGAATCCTCACTTAACAACAAAGGACATTGTCAATGCTGTAACGACATCAGGTTTGAATGTATCGATGAAGACAGTCACAAGATGCTTTCATCGAACAGGACTTCAAGTGTGTCGCCCAAGGAAAACTCACTTGCTTAAGGCGAAACACTTTAAATGCAGATTAGCTTATGCTAGAAGCCATCTGGAACATGGGAGTAAATATTGGAACTTTGTTTTATGGTCAGATGAAACTAAACTAGAATTATTTCATCACATGAACTCCCATTATGTATGGAGGAAAGTGAATGAAGCTCAGAAACCCAAAAATACCCTCCCTACAATTAAGCAGGGTGGTGGATGCATTCTGCTCTGGGGATGTTTTGCTTCTTCTGGACCAGAAGAACTAGTCAGAGTGCAGGGTATTATGGATAAAGAGCAGTATTTGGCTATTCTTAAAAAGAATATAAAACAAAGTGCGCGAAAGCTGTCTTGGGAGCATCACTGGATGTTCCAACATGATAATGACCCAAACCACATGGCATGAATTGTTACAAAATACTTAGATGACAACAAAATTAAGATATTGGTGTACCTTACACAAAGTTCTGACCTAAACCCCATTGAAAATTTATGGATATATTTGAAGAAAAAATAAGAGAAAGAAGTCCTTTGAATTTGCAGGAACTAGAAGTTATTGTAAAGGAAGAATGCAGCAAAATATCTATCAGTGTGCGTAATGATCTTGTAAGGAACTATGAAAAATGATTAAAGGAAATAACCAAGAATAAAGGTGACACAGTTAATTATTGAAGCAATAATTTTGTCCTATGTTAAATGTTTTTTGGTGTTGTTTGTGTATGACTGTTAGACATTAAAATAAATATTTTGTTATGGGCATCACTGCACATTGTTTCAAATCCATTATTTCATCATTTGTGAAAAAATGTATGTGAAGTTTCCATGAAAATTTGAGGTACGACAGCTTTATTTGTAATTATGGAAACGTGGGAGATGAATAATTGTCCACAACTCTCTCTCTCTCTCTCTCTCTCTCTATATATATATATATATATATATATATATATATATATATATACACACACACACACACACACACACACACACACACACTAGCTTGAATGCCGCCCTATTGAATGGCATTTAAGGGTAGCTCCTCTGGAAGGCTCTTGATTGGGTCTTTGGCTTGTTCAGGAGTTTTGGGAGTCTCTAAGCCTTTGCATATTCTCAGCATTGGAAGCTCTCCCGGCTGCTGTTTGATCTGGGTTTTCATTTGCATTTGACTTTCTTTTCTTAACTGCAGCCTTGGCTCCTTTGATTGCAATCAGGTCCTCTGTTGATGGAGATTTCTTTTTGTGCAGCATACTGCTGCTGTATGCAATAGGCAACAATGGACTATTGAAGAATTCAAAATTGATCGCTGCATTTAAGTATTGCATTAATATTTAAGCTTACCATTTAAAAGTTCAATGTTAATTCTTCTGACATCACTTAAATTAACCGTTACCATACTAATTTCTTTCTAGAATTGTTCCCCCTGCCACTGCATTTTTTTTAAGCTGCAAAAACAAACACCTACTGTTTTAAAATTGTTATAACTTTCTTTGTATTGTGTATATAGATTTCATTTTTTTGTATACTAATAAAAGAATATCTGAGTAATATTTTGATATAAGGTATTATGTTATGCATTATGTTTTGCATGCATATTTTGACTTGGAAAACAAAATTGAAACACAAATACATTAACAATTTAATATACTTTAACTTTTATTATTCTTTGTGGAGTTCTGGGGGTGCAATAAGAATCAAAATGGCTAAAAAGGCTTTCATTTTATCAAAAATGGACATGCTTCCTCGTGTTTACATATGAGAAGACACCAGCATTTGTTTAGTCTTTCTTCCACCTGACTATCATATTTGTTTCATTGACAAATAAAGTTATTATTTTGTTGTTTATAAATAGACAAAATAATTCACCTTCAGAAAGGCTATCAGGTATATTGATGGTCACCAGTAGGTTTCATAAAATTAGTCAACCATGCATGATAGTAGCCACTAGTGGTCATCAACATTTTCCTCCATGTAGTGACACGTGGTTATCATCGTCAACCACTTCACCATCAATATCCACTTGAATAAAGCCTTCAAAATCATTATTGGAGTCCGAATCAAAGAAAAACTCCTGAATAAAGGCTTTGTTGGATGTTGATGCTGCCATTTTTGTTTACAAAAAAATCGCAAAAAAATTAATGTGGGATTAATCGATGCTGCACCTCATGTAGAGTGTAGACAAATTAAAAATGGCATTGGAAAAAAGTTTAACCTTGTTTTAAACAGTAGTAGGCGATTTCTAGTTTAAAATACCGGAAATAACACTTGGCAAGTGTTTGTTTATACCAATATAATACGCCTTGAGCATCAAAGGGATATTATTCTACAGTGAGAATTTTCGCTTCCAGCGTGGTAAAGGTTAAAGACAATTTGATGTGTGTAGGTCCTTACTTTCTGTACAAAACAATTATTTTTTATTCCATGGGTGACTTTTGCTGGATTTCACAATTCATTTTGATTATTCCCAAATTTATTTCCAACTTATAAAAATTGTTAGGGTACAAAAAAATTTGTAAAAAATTACCGAAAACAATTGCAGTTATGAAAACTTGGGAATCCAAAATTTCTGTAACATGAGCTATTAAAAGTTAGAGAGTTGTGTCCCTTTAATTGAAAAAGTATGAGAGATTCACACACTGGCATTTGCATTTATTATATAGATATATATGGGATAATGATATATACATTTTTTCATATATCAAGAACAATTTTAGGGGAAAGACGTATAACAAAGTGGGGGGAAAAAACTTTTGTGTGACTCATTATGTCCTTTAGGACTTCCTTGGTGTTATATTCCGTGCTAATAGAAATATATACTTGACAAACATGGTGGATAAAATAAGTAAAAGTTTATTGTAAAAACTAGTACAATAAGAAATAAGGTAACAGTTATACACAAAGTCGTCGCAAGTCAATCCAGTAGTGAGTGCTACTATTGGAAGGTCGGTAGTTCTTGCATAAGTCCGAGTCGTACTCAACACATTCCAGCAAGACTCTAGTCCGTTGACTTACAGATATGTATAGGTAGTTACTACCTATAGTGTAGTCATTCACGAGGGTGACAGGTTATTCCATTACATCACTTGGACTAATTTAAAATTTAAATGTTTTCTTGTTCCCAATTCCATGGGGAAAATCAAATTACGTTGTGTGTGTGTGTAGGGGGGGGGGAATTCATAAAGACCAAATTTTCATGCATTCTATTCACTGACAAATGCTCTGCTACTCTCGATGCTCCAGCTGGATAGAACAAAGGCTGAGTGGTTTGTCATGGAAACAATTATCACAAGTTGATATGTCAGCAAGGAGGTTTGTGTGATGTTTTGGGGGTTATGCTATAAGGTCAAGAAGTGGTGAGCCCGTGATATTTATTTTTTAATTTTTGGGGGAAGCACACGTAGTTATGGCTCAAGAAACCAAACAAATTTTGGTGGTCATAAATAATCCACTTTTTTTTTTTTTATAAAGTGTTGTGTTATTTAATACTTTGAACTAATTTATCCAACTTTTTCTTCTTTCAGATTCATTTTGGACCATTATTTGATGGAGCAATTGTTGATGCCAAGATCCTTCCTTGTCTAGTCCGAGCCACAGCTATAAATGCCAGCAGAACCAAGCGGGCCCAAATGCCTCTCTACCATTCACAGTATCCTTACATGACATATATAATTAATAATCAGCAGGTAGGTGGCCACAATTTGTTACTGGAAAAAAATGGTATTGGCCAGCTGATTTTCCTTGTTCACTTGATTTCGTGTGAATGTGCTTTTTTTCTTTTGTCTTGATAGTACATCTTGTCTAGATTTCTGCCATCACTTGCATGTAATGATGGTTGACACAGAATAGAGTAGGTAAATGAACATCTGGGCAAATCACTCTCCCATAAGTGTTACTTTTTTATCATGGGTGATAGATGATGTTATGTTTGCTCTGCATGAATTCTCACACTGAAAGCACTTTCATTGTAAATATAACATTTGTGTGTGTCTCTCTCTCTCTAAATGTATTTGTCTCTGCCAGTGATTTTGGCTCTCTCTCACTTGCTGTTTCAGTTTTGTTTCACTTTCTCACTCTGTTTTGTCTCACTGTCACTATCTCACTCTGTTTTGTCTGACTTTCTCTCTCTATCTAGGTTTTGTCTCTGACTTTCTCTCTCTATCTAGGTTTTGTCTCTGACTTTCTCTCTCTATCTAGGTTTTGTCTCTGACTTTCTCTCTCTATCTAGGTTTTGTCTCTGACTTTCTCTCTCTATCTAGGTTTTGTCTCTGACTTTCTCTCTCTATCTAGGTTTTGTCTCTGACTTTCTCTATCTAGGTTTTGTCTCTGACTTTCTCTCTCTATCTAGGTTTTGTCTCTGACTTTCTCTCTCTATCTAGGTTTTGTCTCTGACTTTCTCTCTCTATCTAGGTTTTGTCTCTGACTTTCTCTCTCTATCTAGGTTTTTTCTCTGACTTTCTCTCTCTATCTAGGTTTTGTCTCTGACTTTCTCTCTCTATCTAGGTTTTGTCTCTGACTTTCTCTCTCTATCTAGGTTTTGTCTCTGACTTTCTCTCTCTATCTAGGTTTTGTCTCTGACTTTCTCTCTCTATCTAGGTTTTGTCTCTGACTTTCTCTCTCTATCTAGGTTTTGTCTCTGACTTTCTCTCTCTATCTAGGTTTTGTCTCTGACTTTCTCTCTCTATCTAGGTTTTGTCTCTGACTTTCTCTCTCTATCTAGGTTTTGTCTCTGACTTTCTCTCTCTATCTAGGTTTTGTCTCTGACTTTCTCTCTCTATCTAGGTTTTGTCTCTGACTTTCTCTCTCTATCTAGGTTTTGTCTCTGACTTTCTCTCTCTATCTAAGTTTTGTCTCTGACTTTCTCTCTCTATCTAAGTTTTGTCTCTGACTTTCTCTCTCTATCTAGGTTTTGTCTCTGACTTTCTCTCTCTATCTAAGTTTTGTCTCTGACTTTCTCTCTCTATCTAGGTTTTGTCTCTCTCTTTCTCTCTCTATCTAGGTTTTGTCTCTCTCTTTCTCTCTCTCTCTAGGTTTTGTCTCTCTCTTTCTCTCTCTCTCTAGGTTTTGTCTCTCTCTTTCTCTCTCTCTCTAGGTTTTGTCTCTCTCTTTCTCTCTCTCTCTCTCTAGGTTTTGTCTCTCTCTTTCTCTCTCTCTCTCTAGGTTTTGTCTCTCTCTTTCTCTCTCTCTCTCTTCAGGTTTTGTCTCTCTCTTTCTCTCTCTCTCTCTCTAGGTTTTGTCTCTCTCTTTCTCTCTCTCTCTCTCTAGGTTTTGTCTCTCTCTTTCTCTCTCTCTCTCTCTAGGTTTTGTCTCTCTCTTTCTCTCTCTCTCTCTCTAGGTTTTGTCTCTCTCTTTCTCTCTCTCTCTCTCTAGGTTTTGTCTCTCTCTTTCTCTCTCTCTCTCTCTAGGTTTTGTCTCTCTCTTTCTCTCTCTCTCTCTCTAGGTTTTGTCTCTCTCTTTCTCTCTAGGTTTTGTCTCTCTCTTTCTCTCTCTCTCTCTCTAGGTTTTGTCTCTCTCTTTCTCTCTCTCTCTCTCTAGGTTTTGTCTCTCTCTTTCTCTCTCTCTCTCTCTAGGTTTTGTCTCTCTCTTTCTCTCTCTCTCTAGGTTTTGTCTCTCTCTTTCTCTCTCTCTCTCTAGGTTTTGTCTCTCTCTTTCTCTCTCTCTCTCTCTAGGTTTTGTCTCTCTCTTTCTCTCTCTCTCTCTAGGTTTTGTCTCTCTCTCTCTCTCTCTCTCTCTAGCTTTTGTCTCTCTCTTTCTCTCTCTCTCTAGCTTTTGTCTCTCTCTTTCTCTCTCTCTCTCTCTCTCTAGCTTTTGTCTCTCTCTTTCTCTCTCTCTCTCTCTCTAGCTTTTGTCTCTCTCTTTCTCTCTCTCTCTCTCTCTAGCTTTTGTCTCTCTCTTTCTCTCTCTCTCTCTCTCTAGCTTTTGTCTCTCTCTTTCTCTCTCTCTCTCTCTCTAGCTTTTGTCTCTCTCTTTCTCTCTCTCTCTCTCTCTAGCTTTTGTCTCTCTCTTTCTCTCTCTCTCTCTCTAGCTTTTGTCTCTCTCTTTCTCTCTCTCTCTCTCTAGCTTTTGTCTCTCTCTTTCTCTCTCTCTCTCTAGCTTTTGTCTCTCTCTTTCTCTCTCTCTCTAGCTTTTGTCTCTCTCTTTCTCTCTCTCTCTCTCTAGCTTTTGTCTCTCTCTTTCTCTCTCTCTCTAGCTTTTGTCTCTCTCTTTCTCTCTCTCTCTAGCTTTTGTCTCTCTCTTTCTCTCTCTAGCTTTTGTCTCTCTCTTTCTCTCTCTCTCTAGCTTTTGTCTCTCTCTTTCTCTCTCTCTCTAGGTTTTGTCTCTCTCTTTCTCTCTCTCTAGGTTTTGTCTCTCTCTCTCAAGGTTATGTCTCTCTCTCTCTTTCTAGGTTTTGTCTCTCTCTCTCTCTAGGTTTTGTCTCTCTCTCTCTCTCTAGGTTTTGTATCTCTCTCTCTCTCTCTAGGTTTTGTCTCTCTCTCTCTCTCTCTAGGTTTTGTCTCTCTCTCTCTCTCTCTAGGTTTTGTCTCTCTCTCTCTCTCTCTAGGTTTTGTCTCTCTCTCTCTCTCTCTAGGTTTTGTCTCTCTCTCTCTCTCTCTAGGTTTTGTCTCTCTCTCTCTCTCTCTCTCTAGGTTTTGTCTCTCTCTCTCTCTCTAGGTTTTGTCTCTCTCTCTCTCTCTAGGTTTTGTCTCTCTCTCTCTCTCTAGGTTTTGTCTCTCTCTCTCTCTAGGTTTTGTCTCTCTCTCTCTCTCTAGGTTTTGTCTATCTCTCTCTCTCTCTCTCTCTAGGTTTTGTCTCTCTCTCTCTCTCTAGGTTTTGTCTCTCTCTCTCTCTCTCTCTAGGTTTTGTCTCTCTCTCTCTCTCTCTAGGTTTTGTCTCTCTCTCTCTCTCTCTCTAGGTTTTGTCTCTCTCTCTCTCTCTCTAGGTTTTGTCTCTCTCTCTCTCTAGGTTTTGTCTCTCTCTCTCTCTCTAGGTTTTGTTTCACTTTCTCACTCTGTTTTGTCTCACTGTCACTTTCTCACTCTGTTTTGTCTCACTGTCACTATCTCACTCTGTTTTGTCTCACTGTCACTATCTCACTCTGTTTTGTCTCACTGTCACTATCTCACTCTGTTTTGTCTC
This sequence comes from Acanthosepion esculentum, assembly GCA_964036315.1. Lineage (NCBI taxonomy): Eukaryota > Metazoa > Mollusca > Cephalopoda > Sepiida > Sepiidae > Acanthosepion > Acanthosepion esculentum. The sequence continues at coordinate 15,685,500 of OZ038507.1, forward strand.
ACTGTCACTATCTCACTCTGTTTTGTCTCACTGTCACTATCTCACTCTGTTTTGTCTCACTGTCACTATCTCACTCTGTTTTGTCTCACTGTCACTATCTCACTCTGTTTTGTCTCACTTTCTCTCTCTATCTAGGTTTTGTCTCTCTCTTTCTCTCTCTCTCTCTAGGTTTTGTCTGACTTTCTCTCTCTATCTAGGTTTTGTCTCTCTCTTTCTCTCTCTCTCTAGGTTTTGTCTGACTTTCTCTCTCTATCTAGGTTTTGTCTCTCTCTTTCTCTCTCTCTCTCTCTCTAGGTTTTGTCTCTCTCTCTCTCTAGGTTTTATCTCTCTCTCTCTCTCTAGGTTTTGTCTCTCTCTCTCTCTAGGTTTTGTCTCTCTCTCTCTCTAGGTTTTGTCTCTCTCTCTAGGTTTTGTCTCTCTCTCTCTCTAGGTTTTTTTCTCTCTCTTTCTCTAGGTTTTTTTCTCTCTCTTTCTAGGTTTTTTCTCTCTCTTTCTAGTTTTTTTTCTCTCTCTTTTTCTCTCTCTCTCTCTCTCTCTCTCTCTAGGTTTTTTTCTCTCTCTTTCTCTCTCCAGGTTTTTTTCTCTCTCTTTCTCTTTCTTTTCTCTCTCTTTCTCTTTCTTTTCTCTCTCTTTCTCTTTCTTTTCTCTCTCTTTCTCTCTTTCTTTTCTCTCTCTTTCTCTCTTTCTTTTCTCTCTCTTTCTCTCTTTCTTTTCTCTCTCTTTCTCTCTTTCTTTTCTCTCTCTTTCTCTCTTTCTTTTCTCTCTCTTTCTCTCTTTCTTTTCTCTCTCTTTCTCTCTTTCTTTTCTCTCTCTTTCTCTCTTTCTTTTCTCTCTCTTTCTCTCTTTCTTTTCTCTCTCTTTCTCTCTTTCTTTTCTCTCTCTTTCTCTCTTTCTTTTCTCTCTCTTTCTCTCTTTCTTTTCTCTCTCTTTCTCTTCTCTCTCTTTCTCTCTTTCTTTTCTCTCTCTTTCTCTCTTTCTTTTCTCTTTCTCTTTCTCTCTTTCTTTTCTCTCTTTCTCTTTCTCTCTTTCTTTTCTCTCTTTCTCTCTCTCTTTCTTTTCTCTCTTTCTCTCTCTCTCTTTCTTTTCTCTCTTTCTCTCTCTCTCTCTTCTTTCTCTCTTTCTCTCTCTCTCTCTTCTTTCTCTCTCTCTTCTTTCTCTCTCTCTCTTCTTTCTCTCTCTCTCTCTCTCTCTCTCTCTCTTCTTTCTCTCTCTCTCTTCTTTCTCTCTCTCTCTCTCTCTTCTTTCTCTCTCTCTCTCTCTCTCTCTCTCTCTCTCAGGTGTAAGTCTTTTAAAGTTTAATTAAACTCTGCTATTTTCATTATTTTGTCTTTGATACTTTTTTTTCTTTTCTGTAAATTATTCCTTTAACCAATAATCTTCAGCTATGAGGAACGTGCCAATTGTCTGGCCAATATCATTCAGAAACACATAGAACCCACCATGTTTGAAGACTTTGCAGCCAATGTCTTTGCTCCAATGTTCCCGGACACGTCAGTCACAGGTTAGACCAATTTTTGAAATTCATAATTGCTTTGCTTGAATAATTGCTAAGAGAGATTTCAGAATATACCAATTTTACTGCTTTGGAGAGGTATTTTAGAATTATTAGGATTATCAATTTTAAATGATCCTTTGATTGTCAAACTTTAAATTCCAGTTTTGTCAGTTTTATATTTTCAGAATAATTTTCTTTTTTTTTCCTTTTTTTTTCTTTTTTTTCCTTTTTTTTCTTTTTTTTTCTTTTTTTAATTCAAAAAAGTTTTATGACATTATTTTTAAATTGAATTATCAGCTGTAACTTTGACAGTGAAAATATTAAGCAAAATGATTAGAAAGAAAATAAAACCGTTTTTTCTCTTTTCTTTCTGCAGTTCATTCTAAATTTAAATTTGGAAAATTATTTAAGTTTTGATCCCATGTAATTACCAGTCACTCAAAAAGAGAAACCACACACACACACACAAAGAAAATTAAATTATAGTGATTTAGTAAGTGTAGCTTACATGTGGCACAAGGCCAAAAGTATGGAGCACCCAGTGTGTATTGAACTCACTACTCGGTTGTAATTGATCTAGTGATACAAGCTTTCTAACCATTACACCATGTCAAAGTGGCCATTAAATTTTCATATATAAAGTGTCAATTTTGATGAATCCACATAATGCATATATAATGGACTTTTTTTAATGCTTGAACACTTCTAATTTGGGGTTGCAAGCGGGTCTTTAAATATTAAAAACACAGTATTTGAAAGGCTTATTTATTTATTTTTTTTTTTTGTGAATTTTGTCATTGAAATACTTTCAATGTGTTTTTATTTTATTTATTTTTATGTGTTTTTTTATTTTTTTAAAGAAATAATTTGAATAAGTTTGTTTTGAATTAAATTTTCAGTTTTCTTTGAAAAAGTTAATGTCACATTACTTTTATTATACTGTACAAAAACATTTATTTTTTTGTGACTAAATTCAACTAACTCAGCAGAATGTTACAGGCAGGAAAATTTAGTAATGACTTTATTTTGGTATTGTTAAGAATATGGTACACAAATTAAACACTTTTGAGATTGCAATTTAAAAACCAAAAAAGTCCTATTTCAACAACCATTGTGCTATCTATCTATAAGACAAGCAGTATGTAATCTCTATTTTTCTCATTATTTTTTTGCTTTAAAAGACTGAATCTTAATTGGTTGGTGGTAGAGTGGGGGTTGCATTTCCTTTTTTGCCTGGGCGGGGAATTAATCTTGGTTGAAATGCTTTTGATTGGAAGGAAATAATTTTGTTTGATCTCTTGGTGTAGAAGGTGGTGATAAGTTTAATTTCAAACATTTCAAGTGACATTATTCTGAAAATATTTCATTAACATGCATTTTAAATATCTTTTTTTTTTTTTTTAATTTATTTAGACTCTGTTTTCATTTTTTATTGCTGTCCTGAATATCTGTGATAATTATTCTTTATCACTTCCACGTTTTTGAGAGTATATACTTTTAATAAGACATTTGAAGGCTTTATGAAAAAATATTGGCTTATGGCCACATTACGTTGAAACACCGGTTCCTGTATGACCACCAAAATTGAACAACTTCGAGCCTGGGTGAACACTCAGGAATACCAGGTACTGTAAGCTTGGATGTGCAGGTGGTGTAATGGTTCAGAATTGTTAATTGGAGAGCTAATTCCTGTTGGGTTTGTTATATTTACTTATGTGCAACTATCCTTGGGAAAGGCATGAATCCACCTCTTCTCCCATAGTTAATTAGTAAGACATATCACTAAACCATTATTATCCCCAAGATAAAATAAAAATTCTAATCTATAAATATTTTCTGGCTTTAAATAAGGATTGATAAGCTGTAGAAAATGAATTGATCAATCATTAAAAAAATATTGACGATATGAAAAAGACTTTAGACATAAAATCAATGAAAAAATAATAATTGTTGCAGTACTTACCATCTATTTTTTTTTCTTTTTGGATTAAAGTGCATGTTTAAGTTAAGTTTTTTGATAGTTTCCAAAAAAATTGTTTTAAAACTTTTGTTTTGTGTATATGTGACTTACTCATAATTAGATTTGAAAATGTAATCTCTGTGCTTTATAAACTTGTTTTTTTAAAAAAGAACCTTACCCAAAAGCTTAAATATTCTGGGTTTTATTTTTTGTTTTTTTTTTTCACTAATTGGTTTTGCATTATTGATAGACCTGATGTATTTTTGTATAATGATCATGAAAATTAGGCTGTTGAAATGTAAAAATCCCTTGATATTTGTAGCATTTAAATATAAATGAAAGAAAGTTTAAATTTTATAGATTAATTTTTATCTATTTTTTTCTCTAGTTAAAAGCTTAAGTATTAACCCATTTTACCTGAGGATTAATAATTTAATTTTAATTTTTTTTTAACTTTTTATCGGAATTTAAGTGATGCCTAATAAATGATTTTATAAACTTTCTCAATGTAGAAATCAGAATTAAATTATGCATTATGAAAGAAAACTTATTAAAAAAAAAAGTCACACTTTTTCTTTACGCCTTTCCTTTAAAAACTTAGGAGCAATTGGTGAGTTTTTCAAAAGAAAATGTTTTTGTTCTTTGTCTTCTTACTCTAGCAGTGAGTTGGATATTGATTCAAGACAATTTGAAAATGGCAATGGTCCTTGAGTGACTGATGCAATATCTCTTGGAAAATGTCCTAGTTCCTTTATCATTATCAGTCAACTGTTTAGTGGCTTAATAAAATGCATAGTCAAGGAAAATAATGATTGTCCTGGTTTGCCAATATGGCATCATGCAAGTAGTCACAAGTAATTAATTAATCTATTATAACTAAAATAATAAAGTATATTTTACTTTAAAAGTTTACATAAAATTTTATTTTTCCAAAACACATTTTCATTTTATATATATATATATATATATATATATATATATATGAATCAAATACTGATTAAATATGAATTGCAATCTGACAGAATGATAGGATAAAGAAAAAATAGAAAATCTTTATCAATCTAACATGTTTCACTTTTATCCAAGCTTCATCAGAGAATGGAATGCAGAAAAAAAAGGAAATTGTAATATTTTTATTTTTGTGTTGTTTGATTTTCATTGCATGTGATGCCTGATTAACCAATGAAAATCACACACAAACATAAAAATACCAAAAATCCTTGTCTTTTTTCTCCATATCTAATTCTCTGATGAAGATTTAATAAGTCTCACACACACACACACACACACACACACACACATGAAGGTTAGCTGGAAAGTTCATAGTCTAACCAAGTTATAAATGTAAGTAGACTCTACCAGTTGGTAGACTAATAGTGAACCTATTACATTTCCAGCCAACCCTTGTAAATAAAACTAACTATATTTACTTATGCATAGAAGTAAAGTGCCCCCACCTTCATAGTATCTAAAAGATTTTCACCATGAATTTGGTTTCTGATAAAATTAATTTTATTTGGAAGCTGCATGTTTGTGGAAGTTCAGATAAATGCAAAAGTCACTTGCTACTTAAATTCAACCAACCATTTGTTTTAGGTAAAACTCATGGTAAGCGTTTTTTTTAAATATCTTTACATGTAATTAGAAAATATGATTGCACATGGACGTTGAGCTTGTCCTAGATCAGTCGCTTATATTTCACTGCGCTATTGTGCACAATACATAAAGTCTTGAAGTAATTTAGTCTATTGAATATTATAGAACCTTTTACAATCAAAATATTGCTTCATATTTATCTTTAGTAGCTGAATTTGTTGATTAAAATTAACAGTGAAAAAATACCTTATTATTTTTATGTTTTTTCCTTTTGCGTCCTGATTGGATTGTGCTTTATTTCATCTTGCTTTCTTTTTGGCGTTCGTTTATATCCTTCATTCTAAGTTGCATTCTTAGATTATTTAGACATTTGAAAGCCAATAAATTCTCTTAGGCTGCAAAGACGTTGAGATTGAATTGGGAGGTGGTATTCTAAAGAAAGTGAGAAGATGGTTGCTTGTAATTTTGGAATGTCCTCAGCACAGTATGATAAAAACTCTTAATGAAAATAAATCCCATCAGCCAACAAGTCTGAATGCAATTGTCTCTGGCAAGTGCGAACATTGCCTAGTTTCATTATTTCCTTTCTCTTTCTAAATTTTTACTTTTTTTTTTTTTCTCTCTTTAATTTGTTTACCTTTTTGCACTTGCTTTCCAACTGCATCAGCATTAGGATGTATGTGAAGACAATGGGGGTTCCCCTTTCTGTGCGGGTCTCTTTTTTTTACCAAAGCTGGCTGATTACCAACAAAGTGGCATGCCATGCTGAAATTGGGTCATCATAGCTAATTGGGTCATGGCAAACAACAGCAGTTTCTTCTATTTTTATTTATTTATTTTTCCATCTTTTCTATTTTACTTGCCCCCTACAGGAAGCTGTGTGTGATTTCATATTAGACAAATTTTCTCTCTCCCCTCCCTCATACACACTTTCTCTCTCGCACACACACACACACACACTCTCTTTGATTAGGTGTGTTAATCGCTCGTTTACATTTTCTAAACTTCAGAATACCTTGGGTGAATTTTTGTGTGTGTGTTTGTGTGCCATTTTTAATTATGTTGAAAAAATGATTCTGCAAAGCAATTTTAAAAAAATTTTTTATTTATGATTTTTTTATATTTTTTCTGTGTCCTTTTTTTGTGTGTGTCCTTTTTTTGTGTGTGTCTCCTTTTTTGTGTGTGTCTCCTTTTTGTATGTGTGTGTGTGTGTCCTATTTTGCGTGTGTGTGTCCTTTTTTGTGTGTGTCCTTTTTTGTGTGTATCCTTTTTTTAAATTGTTGAAAAGTAACTGTGATGAGTGATATTTTTTGTGTCTTTTTATTTTTTAAAATTCTGTTGAAAAGTACCTATGCAAAAAAATTTGGGGTAACTTTTTTGTTTGCTCTCACCTGCTAACTCATTTTTTTGTCTGTTTTACTTTGAATGTGTGCTTCTTTATACTTTCTTTGAATCTTTTGAATTTGAATTTTTTTTTTCATAACTCTTCACAATCTTATTAGAGAAATGAAATGATTTTTGTGGTTTAGCCAGCCCAGAATCTCATTCTTATGTTTTTTTAACTGGATTTCATTTTAAATTGCTGGAACCCCCCCCCTTTAATACTGAAAGCGAAAAAGTACATATGAATTGAGGAAGGGATGTATTGAATATATTTTCTTATTTTAAGGCTAATTGAAGACTTAATATTCTGCTAATGTATTCTACCCTTTGGTTCTTCTGTTCATTGTCTCTTTGTAAAGCTTCCATTTTTAACATGACCTTGTTTTGGTTTAATTTTAAACAATTTCTGGAGTAAACTTTTGAAAGGTTTCTTCATTCTTTATCCCATCTCCTTGTCTATAATTTTAATTTAATCCGCCCTTTGTCATGAAAGATCAGTTATTAAAATTAAATTTTCTAACAGTTTTTTCTTAAATTTTATTTTATTTGCTATTTTTTTTAAGTTTAGATTTAAATTATTATTATTTTTTTAATCTAAAATTGATCAATTTTGATTGTAAATATTCTATGCTCTTTCATGGCCCTTGAGTTTAGCACTTTAACAATATTTTCAAATTAAATTGTTTTATTAGTTTCCATGTGGAATTTTGGTTAAATTGTACTAACAAAAATTATTTTAATAAGACATTTTCATCAAAGTAACGTATGTAGGTAAATCAGAAAGTCCATAGCCTAATAATGAGAAACTTATTTTATACAAGACTGGGAAGGAGTGTGTTTGCCTATCACCTGGTTCATGTTTCTTCCTTCTGTCTTTTGAACAGGAGTAGAGGTTTATCCCTTGTTTTCTGTTTAGGATTGGGTTTCTGGTTCCTTCTAAAGTCTTTTCATTTTCTCTCACTCTCAGTAGACAGTTGTATAACTAATCAATCAATATAGTTCTTATAATTTGAACTTTTACTGATAAATGTTTAAATTTATACTGAAACCTTTTTTTAATTAAGCAATATTTTTAAGCTTTGCCTTGACAGTTGATCTTATTTGGATGTTATAATGTTTTGATTGGTTCATTTGACAAACTTCTTCAGCTTAATGGAAATCAGAAACCCCTTCTCTCTGACATAAAATGATGACTGAAAATAGTTGTTTTTATACTAACTAGAGTGGTTTATTCCAGTAATGCAATATATACAGACAACATCATTTACTTCCACTCATGTCACTTGTATAATTCCCCCATAAGCCAAGAAATCTATACCAGCATAATTTGCCCAATTGGCTAATTGATTTTTGGAAGTGGGTCTGGCCAAGAACTTTTCTAATGTTGTGTTTCATTCTTTACCCTTAATGAACCAATCTTTTAATTAGTTGAATTTTTTTTTTCAATTCCATTTTGCTGCTGCATTGTGTTTAACTGCTGGAATATATTTGTTTCATTTTTGTAAAACCATCAAGAAAATGCATTATTCACTAGTTTCCTTTCGACTGCATTGTTTTTCTAAGCTCCTTTACTTAATTTCATTCATGGTCATTTTCTGTTGCCATAGCAGGATTTAACAAGACAAAACACCTGCAAAATTCAAATGCACTATCATTCATTCATCTGAGTCACTGGCAGTAACAGGATTAAATTTTTTCTTTGCAACCAAAATCACCTCCAGAATGTTAAAGGTGAAAGTAAAAAAATTGTACATTTCATTATAAATTCAAGATCCATTGTTTTCTCCATGACTCTCTGATGGTGGTGTAATTGAGTGGTTATTTTTTGGTTTTCTTAAAGACGTCTTTTGAATTAAGCTAAAATATTGCTTAATATTATGTTTTAGATTAGACCTCACTTAGTATTTAAGTTATTTAGCTAAAACTTTTGCATCAAATATAGTTTCTTTTGCATAGTTTCCTTGTTTTTTATTTTTATTTTGTTGTTGAATGGATTCATCTGGTTTTTTTTTTTGTTTTATTTTTAAATATTGTTTAACGTTTGCTATATTTATGGAAAGAAAGTGCTCAGTATCAGGAATAGAACATTTATAGATATAAACAGTGGACATAGGAATCAACATTGCAATGTGACACCATCTGAAGATCACATTGAAGTATGAAACTGACTGTCACTATGCAGTGTTGATTCCTATATTCACACTGTCATTTCTCTCAAATATATAAGTTCAGCATCTTTTTATTTTACTGAACCTTCATTTGTCATCTGTGACCACATATATATATATATATATATATATATATATATGCATGCAAGTTTTGTTGAAAACTATTGACAAGATGCAGTGGTTGAGATTTTTTATATAATTTCTCATGTGGTCGTATAATTTTTTTCTTTTCAGGATATAAATTATATAAAAATTGTACGAATAAATAATAAATAAATAAATAAAATAAGTAAATAAATACACACACACACACACACACACACACGATGTATCAAAAATACTCTTACAAACTTTGGGGTGGGTTCCTCACTTCAAAAAAAGCACAAAAGTCCATATAAACATGTTTGCAAATCCTTCTTTTTTGAGATTAAAGAAAGTTTACAGTAGGTGGTGCTATGTTGCCAGGTAGACTAGGTTACATTTGCCATTCGTGTACATTTGTGGCTAGTCTGTATTCAACATTTAACGGGTGTAGTAGCGAGTCAACTGAGAAGTGTTCCATTTAACAATGGCAGGATATTCATATCGTGAGCAGGTAGATATGATTTTTACATATGATTGCGAGGTAGCACATCTGTGTCAAATTGCATTTCCAAACTGAAGAGAACTGAGTCATACAACCTTTGCTGCTGTTTATTGTCACATTGCTGAGACAAGGTGCATGGCTCCACAAACTATGGATCGAGAAAGACCAAGATCCACTCGTATGCTTGACCATGAAGAACACATTCTACAGGCTGTCAGATACGATCCAGCTATCAGCACGCATCAAGTGTCCCTAACATGTTGTACATCTCATAGTACTGCATGGAGGTTACTTCAAGAGCAGATACTGTATCCGTGTCATTTACAACATTTTCAGGGTCTTTTGCCCTCTGATCACTCATCATGGGAGAAATTTTGCCGATGGTTTATTGCATAAAGTGCTGATCTGCTGTTTCTTTAAGTCTTGTTTACAGATGAGGCAACATTTGGAAGAGATGGAATAAGAAATTTACACAACCAACATTTGTGGGCAGATCGGAATCCCCATGGTACAATACAGGCTGGACACCAGCATCAGTTTCTGATTAATGTGTGGGCTGGAATTGTAGGTGACTCTCTGGTAGATCCATATGTTCTCCCAGCATGTCTTACAGGAGCTGTCTACAGGAACTTTATTTCAAACTCATTTCTATACCTGCTAGAGGATGTACTCCTGCTATTACAAAGACGCATGTGGTTCATATATGATTGAGCTCGAATACATTTTAGTCGTATTGTTTGCGATGTATTAGCTGACTTACCATGAGAGATGAATAGGTAGGGGAGGGCTGGTTCTATGGTCTGCACATTCCCCTGACCCCAATCCTTTGGATTTTTATCTGTGGAACCACGTAAAACTATTGGTTTATGCAGCAGACATTAATAATGTAGAGAGGCTTCACCATTTTGTCATGGGGGCCTGTAAAACTGTTCAACACTGTGTGGGAGTATTTGAAAAGGTCCCCCAGTCAATGATCAGATGGGTGCGTAGTGTGCGTAGAAGCAAGTGGAGGGCATTTTAAAAATTTGTTATGAGTTGTTGTGTTGAGGTACAATTATGGCTTTTTGGACATATGTTTATATGGACATTTTACCTTGTTTTGGTTCCAGGAAGACACCCCAAAGTCTGTAAAAGTATTTTTGGATTGTATCTTGGATTGTACATTTAACAGCGTCTCCTGTAAAGTTTGGACTTAACTCAAAAATGAAAGATTAGTGGACATATGTTTATATAGACTTTCTCCTTACTTTGGTGTGAGAAACACACCTCCAAAACTTTTAAAAGTATTTTTGATACACTATATATATATATATATATAATATATATATATATATAGTCCGAAAAAGGCATTTGGGCCACTACCACACAAAAAAGAGAATGTTTAACATCGAAAAACATAAGGAAAATTAATTATATGTAGAAATATCCACTCTCTGCCTGAAGAAGGTTGCGAGACCTGAAACACATGTTGCAAAATTATGGATAATAAAGCATAATATATATTTTTAAAAAAATCCACATTACAACCAAAAATGTTTGTGGTTCCTCTCTTCTTTTCAAAATATACACTTTTCTCTCTTTGGAATAACTATAACATCTTCCCTATATATATATATATTTTAATGAAAAACTGGGGAAAATTTTTCATGTGATACATTTCATCCTTTAGGACTTCCTTGGACTAAAAGGACAAAATGTGTGACGCAAAATCTTTTTACACTTTGTCATTAATTTTCTTAACACTGTTCTGGTATATAAGAATTTATATATATGGAAATTTTAAAAGGTTTTTTTAAGTGTTAGCTTTAGTTGGCTGCAATGTTTTTGGCACTGCTTCCAATTTCTGTATTTTATTTGAAAGAATATCAAGAATGGAATGCATGCTGGAAATATTATATTTTTGAGACTTTCTTGGACTTTTGAAACTTGAGTTGATGTTAAAATTCAATTTGTATGAAATTCATCTTGTCCTTAATGGTTAATCTGGGAAAAGCAACAAGTATTCAATTGTCTATTCTTATGACAACACTGATTACAAGATTTCAAATTTAATGTAAGGTTAATATTTTCTTTCCTTTTCAATTGTTCATAAATATTTTTCTTTTGCACTTTTTTTTGTCTTATTTTTCTTGGATTTTTTGTATTATTTTTCATTCGGTTTAAGCATGTGGTAATATAATTTATTATTCTGTAAGTCAATCTAAAACAATATAGATTTGTGTGTGTTTGTTTAAATGGTAATTAATATGGACATTAATTTGTGATAGAAATGATCTTTTAGAAACCGATATATATGCTCTCCTGAAAATTATTTTTTCATTTGACTGTTCCCCGCCAATTTCTTGCATATGAACAGATATGCTAAATTATTTTCATGACCATATTTTATTGATATTTAGTCAAAATGCAAAATTAAAAAAAAAAAAAATCTGTATTGTTGAGTTATTCTTTCAAGTCTTTAAGAATTTTTAAGCTAAATTTCTAACAACAATAAAATCTGTATATGTAAGTTTTTCAAATCAATTTTAAATGAACTTTGTAAGACTTCATGATATTTTCTTTTTTATACTGAAATATTTATCTTTTGTTATATGGTGAAAGTTTGTTTTATCATCTAGGCCAGTGTTTCTCAACCTTTTTAAGCAATGGCACACCTAGGAGTAAATGAAAATATCACAGCACACTTAGCAAAATTTTTAATTTATGTTCTGAAATTTCGAATTAGACAAAAAAATGTTGAATACAATTACAGAAAAAGAAGGTTAATATTCATTCAAATAAAGGAAAATTTTAAAAAGTTAAATTAATAAAATTAAAGTACATTTTTAAAAAGATGAATATTAAAACAAAGAATTATTTGAAAAAAATAAAGTTTAATACGTAGTCATGTATTCAAATAATAAGGTTGTGCCATTACTACTTCTGTACACACACACATGCATACAGTAACAATATTTCAGGGCACACTTAAGATCGCACAGCATTTGTAAATCCCTGATCTAGAACTGATCGGTTAAGTCATTTGAAGAATTTGAGACAAAATTTCGTTAACAAAATTAAAAAAAAAAAAAAAAAAACTTTTGTGAAATCATCTCAGGTATTGGGTATAATCAAGAGAACTTGTTAGTCAAATATTTCTGTACTTTATTCTTCATCTACTTAGTAATGCTAAATTGGCTCTCTCTCTCTTTCTCCACTAATTCTACTACTACTTATCTGATTGTCTCTCTCTTTGCTTTTGTTTTTTTTTTTTTTTTTTTTTTAAAAACTTGTTTCAGCTGACCAGTTGACATCTGCCACAAATGCTGCCTCTCCCGCTGCTGCAGCAGATGTCTCGGGAGCCAGTAGCGAATTTTCTTTCAAGTGGTCTGCAGCTTCTTTTTCACCTTCCCAAGTATCAGCTCGCCAGTCCAGAGGTAGGAAGGCACAATCTGCACTTTGGCATAAAGGATTTGACAATCTAATCTTTTTCTAGCAAATCTCTCTCTCTCTCTCTCTCTTTCTCTATTTTTTTTTAGAATAACTTTTTAGAGGCACTACTACTACTATTAATACTACTACTACTACTACTACTACTACTACTACTCATGACATGTCATGGACTCTTTCTACTTTTTTTTTTTTTTTTTTTTTTTTAATTGACAAACCATTATCCATTTTTCATATTTCTTGTCAACGTATACATGCATATTCACAACCATGCTCCCCACCCCCACCGCTCACATTTACATGCAATCCACATGCGCGCGTACACACACACTCACACACATGGCAAACAGTAAATTCAAATTAATTTTGTAAATAAAAAAAAAATTGATCTTAATTTCTTCAAACCTCTCCCATTTTTTTTTTTTTCCTGACATTGTATACAAATTATGAAATCAATTTTTCTCCTCCCCTTCTTCCTCCTTTTTATGACACCTTTTTTTTTTTTTTTTTTTTTTTTTCCTCATTGTAAATATCTGTATTTTCTCGACTCATCTCAGTGGTTGGATAGGAGTTGTTATTGAAATAAAAAGTTATTTCTCACACCAGTAAATGCAGTAATAATGTATCTGGTTTAAAAAACAAAAGGAAAAAAAAAAACAATTTGTTGGCAATAGCGTAGAGGGGATTCAGTTTCGTTTTTGTTTTTAGTAGATATTGCATTAAAAAAATTTTTTTTATTCATTTATTAAAAGAAAACAACAAAAACATGCCAAAATAGTTTTGTACTTTTTATTTTTATTTTTTTTTTTTGGTAATGAAATTTTGTCTGGAAAAATTTCTTTCTACTTACACAAACTTTCATTAATTAGATCAATATAAAAAAATCTGTTAGCATTGTTATTTTTTTTTTTGTAATTTATTTCTATTTATTTTTATTTTATTTATTTATTTACTTATTTTTTTAAGAATATATATTTTATAAAGATATTTAGAGGTTTCAGTGAGAATTTTTTTTTTGATAAATTGTCCCAGCACTCCCCAAAATTCTTTTAATCACACATACACACAAGCCATATAAAGTGAATTAGACATAAATTTAAAATAATTTTTTTGTACATTTTCTAAAGTATTATAATTTGACATCTGTCCAGAAATCAGTTTTAAATTTTAACTTCTGAATGGAGAGAATGGTAATTATTTAACCCATGTCTAGAGAAATTGTATAAAGATGATTTCACTGCAGATTCATACGATTAATCAACAGTAGCAATACCTGTGTTTTATATGGTTAATATTCCTTTAAAATATTTTGGGTCCCTCAGTTTTAACACTTTGTAGCAACATAAACCTTTTTGCTACGGATGTTCTGGCAAATTTATTATTGTTGATATCTCTTTCATTAGTTTAAGATTTCTTTTTATGTTTAGCTTTTAAAATAATAAATAACACCGCATTTAAAAAATTGATTTGCTTTTAACCTTTTTTAATCCGGTTAAGCTTCTTTGAAATTAAACAAAAAAAAAAAAAAACAAAAGGAAAAAAAATATCTACCTTGTATAACATTTATTGTTTTATCTACAAATTGACTGTTTTTATAGGTGTTTTAACTAAAGCTCAGAACTAACCAACTGATGGAAAGTTTCACAATTATTATTTGATTGGGGAAAAACAACAAAAAAAAAGATATTTATTGAAATTTATTTTACCATAATTTTTCTTTTTCCAGTGCTAGTATTAAAGGGTGCTGAAAAGTTGTTAACTTGACTAAGTAGGGATTGACTTGGTTATGAAATGTATATGTGATTCAACATATTCACCCCCACAACCAAAATCCAACATACCTGGATCCTCATTCCTGAAGTTTCTTTAGTGGTCATTGAATACTTATTTTAGGAAGTGCATCTAACCAAGAACTTTTCAGCACCCCCTCGTCTAATGTTTCATTCTTTACCCTTGATGAACTGAGCTTTTAATTAGTTGAGAAGATTTTTTTTCATTTCCTTTTTGTTGCTGCATTGTGTTTAACTGCTGGAATATATTTGTTTGATTTTTGCAAGACTATCAGGAAACTACAGTTGAATTCTTTACCATCTTGGAAAGATTTTCTCTTTAAAAAAAAAAAAAAAAATATGGTAGATGTCTTGATAAATTCAATATCCAATGTTTTCTCAGTGGCTCTCTGTTGGTGGTGAGGAACTGAGAGGGAGCAATTTTGTCAAACAATTTTGTTTTTGTTAGACATTTAAACATCTTGCTTTTTGCATTTGGTTCTTCATTTCTATCTACAAAACTGTTCTTTTACTTTGTTAGACACTTAGACATCTTGTGAATTAAGCTTAATATTTTAAAATCTCATTTAAATCTATACAAAATATGATTGGGCATCAATTTGCTCCAAAGTTACTTAGCCAATATTTTGGTATCAAATAGAGTTTCCTTTAAATTCATATTTTCTGATTAAAAGAATTTATTTATCTTCATTATTTTTTGTCTTTCCTGGATTCAAATTCAAAACTATCTCATTCTTTTATATACAAGTTAATCTTTAGCACTCTGCATTACTTACAATTACATCCCCTTTTTTTAAGTGCACCAAGATTTCTGGTTTCAATCAAGGTTCTTTTTGCTTTTGTCATAGCAGCACATGACAACACAGCTACAATAGTCAGATATGCTATTATTTTCAAGGAGTCGGAAAATGTTTGCCATGAAAATGAAGTTGTCTACAAAGTGTTTATTTAAGGTACCAAAAAACGAAGTCTAAAAATTTGTTAAGAGAAAAAAAATAATTTTTTTTTTTTTTTTTAAATATGTTTATTTCTAACAAATATTCACAAATAGACTTAAATGTTTTTTTTTATACTTTGAACTTCTATTGTCTTGTTTTTACCAAATACTTTTTGTTGCAAGGCAGTCTAAATTTGAACATTGAAATTAATTTGAATAAAATAATTTAGACATGTTCTGAAAGTTTTGCTTTGAAAGAATGAGTGAGCTAATCTATTGAAATATAAGAATCAATGGCAAAGTTTAACCTTTGTACCTGCAAAAGAAATAAACAGGGTATCAAAAGGAGGTTTTTCTTTTGACACCGCTATTACCGTATACTCCTGACTGTTCATTGCTTTAAAAAAGTTATTTTTAGAAATTTAATAAGAACAAAAATGTTTACATTATTTACATTGTTGGAACGGTTGTCCTCATTTTTATTGTCATATTTATAACGTTTCAGCCATTATACACTCTGGCCTTCTTCAGGTGATTGAAAATTTGAAGTGGAGCCTTTATT
Organism: Acanthosepion esculentum; assembly: GCA_964036315.1. Lineage (NCBI taxonomy): Eukaryota > Metazoa > Mollusca > Cephalopoda > Sepiida > Sepiidae > Acanthosepion > Acanthosepion esculentum. The sequence goes on from OZ038507.1 coordinate 15,701,406, forward strand.
TTGTCCACTTAATTCCACGTGCCATGACTCTTCCGGATGAATCAGTTATCTCCCTTTAACTCAACTCTTCAATTACCTGAAGAAAGCATATAACAGCTGAAATGTTGTGAATACAGCAATAAAGATGAGGACAACAGTCCGAAGAATGTAAATAATGTAAATAATTACAATACCTCATCTCAGAAATGTATACAGAAACAAAAAATGTCATGCATTATTTATTTAGATTGTTTACTTATAAGATTAATTTTCCATATCAATTTTTAAGTATTATCTACTGTCAGTCAAGTAATGACTGATGAAGAATGGGCACAAAGCACTTTGACTAAAACAATTGGTGAAGCTGGCAAATTATATTCTTTGGAATGGTTGGCAAAACATCCGCCAATCGATTCAAATATTCACATATTTTTGTAATCTTGTAAATATAAAATTATTGTGTAACATTTTTGTTGTTATTAAAATTCTAAATATAGCTTTTTAAAAGAATAAACATTACTGAAGGATTAGCAGGAGTATACAGTAGGAGTAAGTGGGGGGGGTCCTTTTGATACACTTTTCTCCTCTCTCTCTCTCTATCTCTATCTATCTATCTATATATATATATATATATATATATATATATATTCACACACACACAAAGGTTAAACTTTGTCAAATCTACATTAACCTTCATTTTTCACACTTGTATTTTATATCCTGAATGAGTTTTATCTACTTTATATAACCATCCACCCAAACTCTCATTTTTTTTTTTTTTTTTTTTTTTTTTTGAGTCAAATCATCAACTTAAGACTTGATATTAATCTGATCACATAAGCAGAATGTTGCTGTAGAACTGAAGATTCTTTTTCAAGATTTTTTTTTTTTTACTCTTGCTAATAAGAATTTGAATAAAACTGATTTCACTTGTTAGTAAACCAATTTTGTACCTCTTGCTGTAATATTTCTTAGGTATGAATAAATTTCTTTAGAAGTTGTAATGTTTTTTTTCTCTCTTTTACACAAGCTCTGAATCAATTTGAGTCTCTTAATTTGTTTCAGTAATTAGTTCCTGCTATTTACTGTGAAATTGAATACAGGGAAAATAATCTTGAGCTAACATGTGATTTCATTTTACAATTGATCATGGACTTCCTTATTGATTATTAATATTGAAGTTTGAATAGATGAAAATTATTTTTAGCATTTCTCTATTATGGTCACTAAATCCAACTTTCTAGAAATATTTTAAATTTGTTTCTTTCTTGATTTTCTTTCCAAATTAACTTTTTTTTTTTAACGTATATTTGCCCTACCACCCAAATTAATCCGTTTGTTTAGTTGACAATAATTTAAGAAAAAAAAAAAAAAAAATGATGCTACTTTTGAACTAATATATCTCAAATGATTTTCCACTGATATGTGAATACATTTCGTTATTTTTGGTTTCATATAAAATGAAACTAAAGATAACAATTTTTTTTTATGTATGCGTCTATATTTTAGCTGTTTTAAATAAAGCATTTCAATGGTTGGCTAATTTTTATTAAAAATAAAAATTAGCTAACCATTGAAACATTTTTTTTTTTTTTTAATTTTTAAAAAAATTTTAAATTTTTTTAAATTTAAAATTAAAAAATTTTTTTTTATTTTAACTAGAAAAAAGTGGATTAATTTAATAATAATCATAATAATTAGATATATCAATACATAGTTGGGATGTTTCATATTGGTACCACATTATAATTTGAATCTGTTAAGTGTAAATGAATTTGCATGGATATTTCTTCTTACATACAGTAAGTCGTGTATATAAACATGCTTCATATTTACTTTTAAGAAGTCAAACTACTGTCTACTGTTGGTTAACTTCAAATTTACCAACCACTTTGGCATATCTTGGGATAAAATCTTTTTCTCCTTGTTGAAGTTTTAACCACTGAAATTATTTTCATTTTTGTCATTTCTCTATTTGTTTTCAAAGTATTAAGAATCACACCCGCACTTACTGTAGTTCTCATCTGGCTTAATTGCATTTAGAAAGTCCTTTGTTCCTGTTTTGTTTTTTTGTCCCTTTTTCTTTCACCTGACTGATGCACACCGACCTTTTCTTGTGCTTATCTTCATCTCAGATTTTCTATTTTCTCCATTTAGCAAGCCCTTAGATTATTTGCAATTGCTTATTCCATGAAATTAGAGTAACAAAAAAACAATGTCTATAGGAATTGATAAACATTGCCCATTCATTAGAATTCTTTCGTTGTTTTTGTCTATTTTTTTCTTTATTGTACTGAAACAAAAAAAAAAATATTAACCATTAATATCTTGTCGTTTTTTTAGAATTGAATCTTCGTCGTCAGTGTTGCATTCAGAAATGCCCCCCATTGTGGGAGTGTGTTCTACTGTTATAATGTTGTCAGCAATTCCAATCAACATTCTCTTCGTCATCTTTGTTAGGCCAGAAAACCACATTGGAAGATTCCTGAAAGAATAAGAAAAAAAACAAATGAAAAAAAAAAAAAAAATCCTAAAACAACGTATCTTCTCTCTCACCCTTTCATTAAATTAGTTAATTAAAAAAAACAAAACAAAAAACAAACAAAAAAAAACATTCCATATACATAATTATTGGTTTTATTGGCGGTAAACTTTTACCCTTTCAATTTCCTTTCCAACCACAATAAGAATTAGAATAATAACAAAGGTTTTTAAAATTCTCTAGATTTTTTTTTTTTTTTTTTTTCCTATTCAAAAATTTCTTATGTGAAGTATTCCAACTTTTCTTTTAATAGCAAAATTTCCTTTAGCAAACCATCACATGAGAATACACACAAAGAAAAATAAAATCAGAATATTTCCCAGACCCTCCCTTCTTTTTCATCCTTGAATGAATAATAGATTCTTATCTCTTGATGAAGGTGAGCAGATTAATTTTGCTTATTTCCAACCACATTTGTGTACATATTTTTCATTTCCATAGAATATATTTATACCTCTATATACTTGTTGGACAAAGTTGTATTTATGGCAACATCTACATATGATTAGGCTTGTAAATTTATACGCCCCTTCCCCTTCTATGTAAATATAGATACACTCCCCATAATTATATATATATATATATATATATATATATATATATATATATATATATATATATATATATATATACAAAATACCCAAACAAAATATATGAGATAGTTTATGAAAACCAGTTG
>OZ038507.1:15709605-15724605 GCA_964036315.1 Acanthosepion esculentum
TCACTCTAGTCAGTTTTCGGTTCATGGCCTGGAGAAACTTTGTCACTCAGCTGTAGCCCTATTCAGGATTTTTGCCAGTTGCCGAGAAAGTGACAACGTTATAAAGAAGAGTGCAATAGTAGAAAAAAAAAAAGAAGACTAGGTAATGAAACCAAACAAAGACTGATTTAATTTAAGCTTATATATATATATATATATATATATATATATATATATTATATAGCATGATGAGAAGCCACGTATACTTTCTTGATATGTATATAATATATGGATAAAATAAGTGAAAAAAAATTGGGTGTTTTTTTTACGAAAATATTTATTTCTGTGTTTTTACACAAACACAGTATCTCATTTCATTTCTGAGGAAGGACCGAGGTGGTCAGAAATATTAAATATATATAAAAACACAGAAATAAATACTTTCGTAAAAAAAACACCCAATTTTTTTTTCAGTTATTTTTTATATATATATATATATATATATATATATATATACTGCGCTGGATAAATTGTCGTCTAAATTATGCAAAAATAAAAATAGCACTGACAACTCATTTTAACAAATATATCACACAAACATATCACACAAACATATCTTGAAATACTAAAGAGTAAATTTATTCAATAAAATTGCCATTGACTTCAACCACAGCCTCCAGATGACTTTGGGATATCCTGCAAATCTTCTGGTCAGTCTCTTTGTTTAAGTTGGTGAATGCTGCCATAATCTGTGTTTTCAGTTCATATTTGGTCTTACAAGGAATTTTGTTGGTGTCTTTCTCAACTGTGCTCCATACATAATAATCAAGGGGGTTGCTGTCTGAGGAGTTAGATGGCCAGATGTAAGTGGGTGATGTGGTCACCGAAATTATCTGAGTGCCATGGCTGGCATCTCCTGCTTGAGTGGCATGGTGCAGAGTCCTGTTGCCAGACATAGGGTCATTCAGTAGCCACCCTCTTGACCCAGGGCAGCACTACCTTCTCAAATCACTTGACATAGGCCTCTGTGTTGAGTCTGAAACCCTGATGTATGGAGTCATAACGTCACCATCACTAGTGATCACTCCAAACACTTTTGTAATCATCATTAGACTCATCCAACTCTTTTCAAATACTCTGCAATGTCGTCAGATTGACATCCTAACACCCTGAAATGGTCATATTGAAGCTTCCAGTGTGAATGCCAAGGTGTGCAACATGCCATTTCCAAATTTCTGACAGAGTAAATTGCATCATAGTGCTCTTTTTCTCAGGCGGTGCCCAACTGACCCTACTATACTGTGCAGTTGACAAAATCTGAATCAAACAAAATGCATGCACAAAATTAAAAATATAAAATGGTAACAATTTGCCCATCGCACTCTGTGTGTGCGTATATATATATATATATATATATATATGGTGGATGGACTCTCCTGTCGTATTCAATGTATGAGGTTCAAGCAGCTCAGTTCCTAGGAACTGACAGCCCAGACACCAACACATGTAATTTGATTATAGTGTTGAAGGCTTTGTGCAGAACTAAGCAAACCTTTTGAAGGGTTGAATACAAAGACCTGATGCACTGCATGCCACAAGGTCCCCAACTGACCCTCTGAAGGTTTTTATGAATTCGGAATTCTCCTTCTAAACCAGTTGCCATCCAAGGCTATAGAACCCAGTCTATCCTGTTATTTACCCATAGCTGGAGGGAGAAGAGGATTAATACCTTTTCCAAGAGTATTAGCATGCAAGTGAATGTAATGGATTTGCCTGGAATTCAAACTCAGCTCTCTGATTCCTCAATCTGAGCTGCTATCCACCGTCCACTACTCTGCTGTACCTCCAATATATATATATATATATATATATATATATATATATAGTGTAACCCGGATATAAGAGACTTCTTCTCCGGTCCCGACAACTCTCTTATATCCAGGTTACACTATATATATATATATATATATACACACACACACACCAGCTTTCGACATGAACTAAATGGCTTTTTAAAAGTCACTCATTTTAATTTTCTTTCAACATGAGAAATGCCAGCTTAGTGTCAAAAGTACTAATGATTTATTATTTAAGCACATGCGCACACACATTTCTTTCTTTTGGTTTTTGATCTGATGAAGTATGGAAGGTGAAACGCGTAATCAATTCTAGTTTCAATGAAATTATTTACAATTGTCATATTTCTTCAAAATTTTGTCGATTCTATATCCTGTGCTGCACACACACACACACACACACACACACTATATATATATATATATATATATATATATATATATATATATATATATATACATACACACACACTTTCAAAACATAGGTAATGGTGACTTTCCTCAGATTTTTTTTCTTTATTATCTGTGAATTGCCATAACTTCTTGAGAAAGATAGTGGAGTGCTTTGTTCTTTTCTCGACAATTTTGAATTCAGAGTTTTCCCTCTTTTAGACTGGTTGCTACCTAAGGTGAGATGACCCAGTCTACCCTGCTATTTAACTGATAGCTAAGGGGGCATGGATACATTCAAAGTCAGTGCAACAAATGAACTCAGAATCTGAAATTGACTCTCCGATTTCACTTTCTGTCCTGATATTGGTTACAATACCCACACATCTACATTTTTTTGTTACGTGAGGTACTTGAAGGCATGTTGGTAATTGAGACACATGTCCTTATCTTCATTGTTTTTACTAACTCCCTAAAACATTCTAACCCTGTATTATCCAACCTACCTGTTTCCATTGAAAACGACATTATTCCAGGACACAACACACCTTAAGAAAATCAAGGTGTATGTCGATGAAACAGTGTTATGTGGGAGGTAGGGAGAAAAAAAAACAACGAAGATAAGGAAATTAATATAAGCAATTTTTTTTTTTTTAACTAATGTTCGCCCAACACAAGGCCAAAGAGTCACTCAAGGTAGAGGGTTACTGTGTGGTGTTGTATTAGTACAAGAAAAGGTAAGAAGTGAAATTCCTGGGGCTGTGCAGGGAAAACAACGTCCAACTTTAGACTTGAAGTTGTTAAGATTTAATTAGTGAGTAAAATTTCAGAGTTCAGTCAGAGACGTTAGAAGTGATAGTGTAGAAGTAGACTTTGGAAGGAACCAGAGACCAAATCCTAAATAGGAAACAAGGGATAAACCTCTACTCCTGTTTAACTAATACAAAGATTTATTGGCTGTATTTTTCTTTTCCCAAACTCTGTTCCGTATGGAAAATGTGGGATAGATTTTTGCTAAATTAATGAGAAGAAAATAGTGTTTAATGCTAACTTATAGAAGATTCGAACAAAGTATTTTATTTAATTTTTTTTCCTGCCTATTGTTCACCCAATGCAAGGCCCAAGAGCCAATCAAGGTAGAGGGTTATTGAATAGGGTTGTTTTATCTCTGGAAGAAATCTAGATTATGAGGTTATGTATGATAGATAATAGTTGATTCTGGACTTGAAGAAGTTAAGATTCTAGTGTTTGGGAGAGTATCCTCTCAGGAGATTGTTCCACAAGCTGTTCGAATGGTATTTTCTTCTTGCCAAAAGGATATGAAGAAAATGAGGATGATTTGTTCCTGTATAAAAGACGTGGTGGGTCTTAGCTGTAAAGGTTGCATAACAAAAGAAGTTCATCTCCCCCCAACTTCATTTTTATTGATCTTTTCTTATAAAATTAATTTGAAAATTAAAAAAAAAAATATTTATTTTAACACTTCATCTTCATCATGAGTATAATGAATTGTCGATATTTGATGATTTAACTCTACCTGCAAAACATTGGCCCATTTCTGTAAAATATACAAAAAGAAATGTATTTGTTAAGACATTTATTCAGTTTTGATAATTTTTTTTTCTCCTCTTAACTAATATAATTATTTGGATGTAAAGACTTTGAGATTTGTACACCATAAATTTAATTTAGTCTTTAGAAAGACTACAAGGACACATGGTCCAGTGTTGGTCGGATCCAGCGACTTGACCCAAAGAATTGTGAGTTCAATACTTGGCAGTGGTGAACAAAAACTTGGAGAGTTGAGTTAAAGCGTGATAACTGAGACTTCCAGACGAGGCATGGTACATGGAACTAGAACAGTCTACCCCAATTGATGAAATAAAGGGTTCAGTTTGAAATTCCAATCACCTGAAGAAGGCTGGAGCATACAATGGCCGAAGCATTGTGAATATGGCAATAAAGATGAGCAAAACAGTTTGAACAATGTAAATAATTACAATACCTCATCTCAGAAATATAAAGATATCTTTAGAAAGAGTCTGCTTGACTATAGTTAAAAGAAAAAAGACACTTTCTGGCTTTTTAATTAGACTTGACACATCTGTTTATTTTATTTTATTTATTTTTTAATTTTGAGAAGTGTCATTATCGTTCCAAGAGTTGTTCACACTATGAAACTCATTCTTTGTGTTGCTTTTATTCTGACCATTACATAACAGTCAATCTATGCTCCAGCCATCTTCAGGTGTACAACTGTATGGAAGACACCTTCTAGAATTTTGAGAAGTTATCATTCTAACAGTTGTTCAGACAATTGAACTCATTCTTTGCAGTACATTGGATTGATTGAAATGTTGTAGTCAGAACAATTTTCCAACCATCTTCAGGTGTACAAGTGTATGGAAGAAATCTTCTATAATTTCAAGTCATTATCAATTCAAGAGTTGTTCAGACTACTTAACTTATTCTTTATTTTTTGTGTTGGCTTTTTTTTTTCATACTACAGTCAATCTATTCTCCAACCATCTTCAGGTGTATAACTGTATGGAAGATACCTTCTATCACTTTGAGAAGAGTCATTATAATTCCAAGAGTTGTTAAGACAATTGAACTAATTCTTGCATTACTTTTTTTTGTGACCACTATATTTCAGTCAATCTATTCTCCAACCATCTTCAGGTGTGCAACTTCATGAAAGACCCCTTTCTATAATTTTGAGAGGTCATAATCATTCCAAGAGTTGTTGAAACCATAATCTCATTTTTGTGTGGGTTTTGTTACTACATTTTAACTGGTCCATCTGTACGGTCTCTTTTCTAAAAGATTGTATGTCTGAATGAGGCTGTAGAATAAATTGTCCAAAACATTGTAGTAACAACATAAAGCATAGTTTCCATTGTCTAAACAACTCTTGGAATCACAATTCTTGTACAGTTTTATCCTACTGTTAGTATTTCCTTCTACTCATTAGTAATGTGCAACTTACAACTACATTTTAATTTTATACATTAGTCAAGAAGATTTTATTGTAGAAGTTTTAGTTTAGTGAAAAAGCAAAATCGATATATAGTCTTTTACCTGTAGACATCGCAAATGAGGAAAGATAGGTAAAAATTTTTTTTTTTCTCATTAGGTTCTTTTGTTTTAGACTTTCAACAAGCAAATCTTGTTTTCCAAATTGTTTATAATATGACTGTAGAATTGCCCAAGGTCTCACTTAAGAATGTCTCCTTCAATTTGTTCTTGTTGCTGTAGTAGGAATATTCATAAGTGTTTCCTACTTGATCTCCAAACACCAAAATAAATGACATTTTTTTTGTTGATGATAGTTTCTAGACTAAATTTTATTTGAATTATTTCTGTTCAAAATTTGAATTTTGGTTTGCTGTCTTCAATCAGAAGAAAATTTCCAAGTTTAGTTTCTCGACTTTGTAGAGAATAAATCACTCTTAATATTCTCTCTCCATTTTGAATTTTTTCTGCATATTTTAATTTTTTTTTTTCTTTTACTTATAAAAATGAAAAAAGATCCTTGTAAACTTTGTATATTCTGATAGCAATATTTTAATATCACCAAAATTGGTATAACAATACTAAGTAGACAGACAAGTGAGTGAGTAAATACAGATAATGTGCTTGGTTTGTTTGTTTGTTTGGGGTTTTATGGCATATCAACCACTATGGGTTATTTAATGCCAGATCCAGTATTTACTAGATATATCAAAAACGTATAGCTGACAACATCATTGTTTCCCATCACATTTTAGGGGTAAGGTGTTAGTATATTTAGTGTAGGGTTTGGGAGGGAAAGTTAATTGTAAGTTGTAGTTGTTTTGGGATGGGTTAGATGTGATGGGGCATGACATGACCAGCTGATTGATCGGATCGACGGCCTTTTGGTCGGACGTAGTTTATCGTCGTACCCAGGACGCGGACACACCTTGGGATTTCACTATTTTCCCATAGCTGGGACCCTAACAGGATAATGTGCTTGGTGCATTGTTTCAATTTTAATACTTGGTACTAATCAGGCTGATGACTTTATATGACAGCTGAAATAAACACTTACTATTTATAAACCCCTGTTTATCTGAGTCAACAAAACTAGAGACTGTTAGAAACTGATTATTTTATATTCTTCTCGGATAAGAAGTGTTAGAGAATGATTAAGTTATCCAAAATATTGGCCAAGAATTTTTTTTTATATCTTATCAATCCATTGTAGGTTATTTAAAGCCAAAATATATTTTGGATTGTAAGAATTTTTTTTTTTTTTTATTTTTTTATGGCTTATCAACCCCATGTGAGTTATTTAAAGCTGAAACTTATTTTGGGTTGTAAGAATAATTTTTTATTTTTATATTTATTTTTATTTTTTTGTAAGTGAACATTGCATTAACAATTATTTGGAGATTAAGTGATTTTTTTTTTTTCCTTCAGCTACACGTCCTACTATTTAACCCATAGCTGGGGGAGGAGATAGATTCATACCCTTTCCTCAGGGTATTTTTATGCAAGTGAATGTAATGAACCCAACTGAAGGAATCTGGTCATTCTAGAAAAAATTAAATACTGTTTTGGGATATGTAAACAACAAATTTAAATATTGTCAGTTGTTTACTATAGAATTTTTTGTTTTTAATCTGTACAAGATGACACCTGACAATGTAAGGAACTTGAGTCATGAATCTAACTATCCCTATATTTTATTATTTCATGTATTTTCACCTGTAGTTAAGATGTAACCTAAAATTCTATGAAATGTAAAGTGTAAACTGGCTTCATAAAAGAAACAATAGAAAATTGTATTCTTATGGGGTGATTTTGCAAGATATACTAAATGTTCTGCAAGACCTTGAAAATGCTTAGTTACTTATCATATTGATCAAGTTACTTTAAACTTTGTGTGCGGTACAATGGACAGTGGCTTAGAATGAGGAATCAGAGAGCCAAGTTTGCATTACAGTCAGATTCATCACATCTACTTATACATACTCTTGGGAAAGTATGAATCCATTTCCTCCCCTCCAGCTATGGGTTAAATAGTAGGACTCGTATCTGGAAAAATCATTTTTATTCTCAAAAAAAAATTGTTAATGTAATATTCACTCACAAAAAAAAAATTCTTACAAACCAAAATAAGTTTCAGCTTGAAATAACTCACAAGGGGTTGATAAGCCGTAAAAAACAAATCAATCAAGTTTTGAAACCGTTGACAGTAGTTATTCCTTTTTTTTTTTTTTACTTCACCCAAGAGCCATTAAATGTAGAGGATCACTGAGTTTAGACATTCTAAGAACTTGTGCTAAATACTAATTATTTTAATTACAAACAAATCTCCTTTGTGTAGCAAGTGAATATTATTACATGTCTGACTGTAGCTTATTTTTGATGTGACACATCACCTAGACGGCTTTGTGTCTTCGTTGCATGTTTCTATCTCGGGAATTGACCTTATGTTAGACACTTGTCAGAGATTTCGCCTTTATTTATTTTATTCATTCTTTTGTCATGGCTTACAATCACCAAAGTTAAGCAACTTCGAGCCTGGTCAGTACCTAGATGGGTGACCACTTGGGAATACCAGGTGTTGTAAGCTTGGATGTGTGGCTGGTGTAATGGATAACAGCTCGGAATTGGAAATCAGAGAGCCGAGTTCCAATTCTAGTTGGTTATATTCACTTACACACAAATAACCTTGGGAGAGGTATGACTCAGCCTCTTTTCTCCCCAGCTATGGGTTAATTAGTAGAACTTGTATCAGTAAAAATCATTAACTTCAAAAAAATCCTTACACTGTAAAGATACTTTCTGGTTTTAAATAACCTGAAAAGGGTTGATAAGCTGTAAAAAACAAAAAACAAATCACTGAATCAATCCTCTGCAGCCTCAGCACACTAGGTGATGCTACTGTGGTTTCTATAGCAAGTAAGTTTTTACAGAGTGTAGTTTCCAGCAGAACACCTAACGGGATTTGAATTCAGAGTTGTCCTTCTCATATACTGTTTGCCACTCAAGGCTAGAAAGTCCAGTCTGCCTTTTTATTTAACCCATAGCTGGGAGGAGAAGAAATGGATTTGTGCCTTTTATCAGTAAAAGTCATTATCTCTTAAAAATTCTTACAATCTAAAAATACTTTCTGGCTTTAAATAACCTGAAAAGGGTTGATAAGCCATAAAAATAAATCAAGCAATCAAATCCTTTTTTTCGTAATAGAAAAATCTATCAAACTTTTGCCATCATGAAATCAATATTTTGTTTTCATAAAAGCTTATTGCTTTTTTTTTTCTATGTTAACAGTTATTTTGGATAATTTCAAAATATATGCCATTTGAAACAAATACTGCATCTATCCCATAAGAGTTGCTACATTTGCATATATATTTTATACAATAAATATTCTTATCTATACCCATCCAGTGTTTGCACACAGAACCTTGCCTAGGGTGTTATGGTTTGAAGTTTAAGTCTGCATGAATCTTCAAGATTAGGGTAAACAAGATGCTCCACCTTTTCCAATTGCTCATAAAATTGTTTTTTTTTTTTTTTTTTTTTTTTTTAAATTTTTCTTTTTCTTAAGCTATAAAAAAGGAAATGGAAGTTTCTGTCACAAACTATTAGCATGTCAGTCACTCAGATCCTTTGCTGGTATAGTGAGTTCAATCTTAATTGGATGCTATATTAAGCTGTCAGTAAAGATGCTTTGGACATTGAAACGAATGTCATATGTGTTAAAATTCCAGTCTGTTTCTAAGTCTATCAGTCATTTTACAAGAATAGTATCGGTAACTGTTATTAATATTTTAACTTTTTAGAAATGGAGGGGACATTTTTTTAATATACTCTCTGGCTCTTTGGTGTACAGATCAGTCATGTTTTATCATCAAGCAAGATGGATATAAAATTGAAGCATATATGCCTAACCCCTGGCACAGTATCACCCCAGTTGACTAAAGTGTTGTGGGTTGCTCTGATATCTTTTGTAGAATAGATCATGGGGACTGAATATATGAGAGCCCCTACATTTAATCTGGATTTGTGTTGTGTCTGCCATTGGGGATCAAGCATTTTTTTTTTTTTTTTAAATCACAAATTTATAAACAACTATCACACTTTCTTTCTTTTTTTTTTTTTTTTTTGCTTTCTGACCTGTATGTTGTGTCATTGTTGTCTTAATATGCATGTAAACCTGGGCATTCCTCGGTCAACCTTTTAAGTTAGTGTCACCGGGCACAGTGTAAACAATCTTCACAGCATTTTGTTGTTGTCATTCCTATATAGTTATGTTCTCTGCTCATAGTAGCTTAGGATTAAAGCAATTATTCAATTTTCTTTTATTACCATTATTTTTTTTTAAAATATTATTTTTTTAATTTCTTTTTGTTTTTTATGCTTTTCCTTTTTAATTGTTTAATAATTGTTGCAAAAATTTGCATCCCTGGCTCACTTCACAGAATTAAGTTAATGATCAAATACTGATTTTCTTTGAGAAGTGAGTTTGGTCCAAATCTTATCAGCACCTCCTTTATATATATATATATATATATATATATATATATATATATATATATAAAAACAAACAATATTCAGATATTACCACCCTTCCATGACTTAGTGTCATGTGGATACCTAGATAGATATATGGCTGTCTCACAATATTCAGGCAGTATAAGGGACGAGATACTCAAATTATATATATATATATATATATATATATATATATAACGCAAATCATTCATACGAAAAGCAGATAATGAAGTTAATGATATGGCAAGAATCACTCTCGCAAACAATTTTTAATAATAAAACACAATTAACCTCGAATCCGTTAATGAATGGTATGATCCTTGTTTATAAATTCCGGTTTTATCAGGTCTTTTTTTTTTTTTTTTTTTTTTTTTAAATCGGAATTTATAAACAAGGATCATACCATTCATTAACGGATTCGAGGTTAATTGTGTTTTATTATTAAAAATTGTTTGCGAGAGTGATTCTTGCCATATCATTAACTTCATTATCTGCTTTTTGTATGAATGATTTGCGTAATATAAATTGAACCTGCACCACATAATTGATATTAAAATATATATATATATATATATATATATATATATATAAGTGGACATTGCAGTCAACACCCAACATCAACAATGTTTTATGCTTATATGCAATTGTCAGGCCAAATCAATATGGCATGATGATTGCATATAAGCATGAAACAGAATGTCAACGCTGGGTTTTGACTGCAATGTGCACTTTTATATTTACATACGCTCTATCCATGATAATGAGCACTTCAGCCTGTAAATATAGCATATCTTAAAACTATATTTTATTATACATTACTATATATATATAGTAATCATAGAATACCATGATAAATTCCTCTTGTAGACATCTCGTTCTTTTAGTCTAGATTCATATTTTCTGTTGTTTGGGCTTTGGAAGCCACATGTGAAGCCACATGTTAACTCCTGACAACTCTTTTCAAAAATAGACAAGGTTATTTGTGTTATGTTTGTTTGCTGTCTTTTTCCTTTTCTTTCTTTTTTTCTTCTTTTTTTTTTTTTTTTCATTTCTTGATTTCATAATGTACTAAATAAAAATAAATAATAATAAAAAAGATTACAAACATTTGTGGAATACTATTATGCCTTAGTCTTTTGCTGTATCTATTGCTTGTTCATATATGTACATATGTGCAACACATATTTAATTTTTAATTTTTTTTTTTTTTTTTTTTGTACACATTTTTAAAGTAAACAATTTTTTTTTTATATTAAATAAAAGTATTAATCATAATAAAAACAATACCCTTCCATGGGAAAGCTGTATTTGACTTTTTTTTTTTTTTTTTTTAAGGGGGAAGGCATGTCTCACTCCCTTTTCTTTTAATTTTTTTTTTTTATTATTTGGGAGCAAGTTTGTTAGCCCCACCCCCTCAACAAAAAATAAAAATGATGGCATTAACCTCAGCACATTATTTGGATGAGAAAAACGACTTTGCTCTGTGTGAAAATGTGTTTGTGGATATTTTGTATATGCATATCCACTCAGCCGTGTGTACTACAAATTTGGGCATGCATCAGTTATGAATAATTGTGTATTAAAAAATAATAATAATGGACACTGCTTCCCCCCTCTAAATTTTTGCTGTTCAAAGTACAATGATAAATAATTACTGTCTATATTTCTGAGATGAGGTATTATGTACACTATTTACATTATTCAGACTATTGTCCTCATCTTTGTCGCCATGTTTATCACGTTTTGGCCATTCTACCCTCCGGCCTTCTTCAGGTGGTTGGAATGTCAAAATGAACCCTTTATTTCACTCACTGGGGTAGACTGTTCTAGTTCCACGTGCCATGTCTAATGGATGTCAGTTATCTCTTGTTAATCCCCCTCTCAAAGTTCTCTACCACCTTTACCAGGTATTGACCTCACACTCTTTGGGTCTTGTCACTGGATCTAACTAACGCCTTTATCCACTGTGCCATATGTTAAAGGGTTCAGTTCGACATTCCAACCATCTGAAGAGGGCCAGAGAGTACAACGGCCGAAACGTTGTGATAAACATGGCGACAAAGATGAGGACGATAGTCCGAATAATGTAAATAGTGTAAATAATTACTCTTGTGTTCATTGGATAACACTTTACTGTTCTGTCAGGAGTTTAAGTCCAGGTTTGTTTTCTCCAGTTAAGGTTATCAAATTGTCACATATTTTTAACTCCTCCCCCATGCACAAGTCATGTCATTTTATATAATAGTCTTTTAATCTTAACATTTAATAGCAGGAAGCATTTTCACAGGGACAATCAGCTTCTGCCTTTTTAGCTGACTCTCTATTATGTCTTTTGATGATCCAATTATTGATTATTTTTATTTATTTATTTATTTTTTAATCATTTTACCCCCAAGCAAGGCAACAGAGCCACTACCACGCAGAGGATTACTGAATGTGAAAGAATATAAGAGAAACCTTATTAAGAATGAAGAACAATAAAAGAACGGAATTTAAGAGGACAGAAGATAATGATTGACATCGCATTTAAATTTTTGAAGATTGGCAAGCAAGAATCCGGAAGAGTGTTCCACAAGCAAGAAGTGTGAGAAAAGAAACTTAGCATAGAACATTGTCACATCTAGCCATTTCAACTATAAAATGATGAGACCTTGCTGCCAATCTAGTACTCCGCTTAAATTGATAGTATAGGTACTATAGAGGAAACTTCATTAGAACATTTACTGTGAAAGTACTTATAGAAAAGGCATAGGTGAGGCTAACATTACGACGGGGGTGTAGGGGAGAGTTGAGATGCCAGGTCAGGACCAATAACACTGCAAATTCTTTTTTGGATTTTATCAAGGATCTCTAAATACATAGCAGAAGCACCAGACCATATATGGCAGCAATATTATAAGCATAGATGAATGGTAGACCTGTAGATATGTAAGATAGATTCTGGCAAGAAAATAATAATAATAATAATAATAATAATAAAAGCCTAGTATCCTGAAGAAGTCTGTATTGCTTGGCTATGCAAATATTCTGTGAAAGGTGTTTATCTGAAGTCATAGGACATGATGGTGAGCATCCATAGTAAAAGGTCGCAAGTTGAAAATGAAAAACCCCAAGGAAGATGTGAGTGAGAGTAGACTAATCAGGAAACATGGCTTAGTGTTGAGTTTTTTTTTTTTTAAGTTTGAAGGACGAGGCAGCCAAGGTATATACTTGGGAACATGCTCAATAGGAGACTCTCTGAGCAGACTGGTCTACCTGACCTGAAGGTATTTTTAACTGGGCCCCACCTGCAAGTTTATGCACTGATTTTTATTAAAACCTCATGCACATTTGGCTGTGGTGCATGTACCTGGTATAACTATCAGATTTTTTTTTTGCATATTTGAAATCATTTTTTTTTTTTTTTTTTTTTAAACATTGGCCTTTTAATTTAATTTAATTTTTTTTTTTACAAAATACCTTTTCTTTTTTCTTTTTTTCTATAAAAGCCAAAAAGAAAACTCAAGACAGTATTTCAATATTCTTGAAAGAATATGATTTCTTATTACTATAGATTTTTTTTTAGTGGGTACTCATGTTTGAATTGTTACCCTGTTTTTTGTAATTTTTTTTTAAATTTAAAAAATTTTTTATTTTATTAATCAGTGATTTTAATGACAACTGGGCTGAAATTGAGAAGACCGAAAGAAAAATCCAGCATCTGACAGGAATCGAGCATGCATCCCTTTCTTTACCTTAGAGAAACCACTTATGTCAAGGTGTGCCTCTGCCAGTTCAGCCATAGAGCCTGACTGACAGAACAATGTCAGAATAACCTCTTAAAGAAGATCTGTTTTCCTCATTGAGACTCCTACAAATTTATATCTGCCCACCCTCAGTTATGCATCTGAAATGTAAACAAGTTGTTTTTAATTTTTTTTTGAAAGGATAGAGGCACACATTGGCTTAAGAAGTGGTTTCCCTGAGGCAAAAAAAAAGGGATGCAGGTTAGATTACTGTCGAAACCTGAATTTTTATCTTTAGTAGTACTTTTTAATTTACATTAGTTGTTATTGGTTTCCCTGTTTGATAAATAGAAAAACAGTAACGACTCAAACACCTGTACTAAAAACCACCAAAAACATTTATAGTAATCAAGACACTATATAACAAGAAAATTAAGTACTAAATGAGATATATATATATATATATATATATATATATATATATATATTTTAAATGGGTATGTTTGAAAACTCCCTAGCACTAATACTGTGTCACTGCCCCCACTCACAACATTAACAAAGGGCTAAGATGAAATGAACTTTTCTTGTTCTTAAATTGAAATCTAAATTAATCTGCAATAAAAGTCATCTCCAGGAAAGAGAGAATGGGGTTATTTCAGGTTTTTAAAATCTGAGAGTTACTATTGAAATATAAATATTTATTCTAGATGTGCCGGTGGTGTAATGGATAATGGCTTGGAATGTGAAATTGGAGAGCTGAGTTCAAATTCAAGTCGGGTTTGTTACATTCACTTATGTGCAAATAACCTTGAGAAAGGTATGAATTCACCTCTTCTCTCAGCTATGGGTTCAATAGTAAGAATTGTATCAGAAAATTGTTATCACCCCCACAAATAATTCTTATAATCTAAAAGTATATTTTGGATTTAAATAATCTTAAAAAGGTTGAAAAACTGTAAATAAACAAACAAATATTTATTCTTACAAAATAAAAATACAAATTTTAACTTGTCAATTTCTGTTTGCAATAATTATATGTAGTAAAAAAAAAAGTTTAATCTTGGTACTTTCTATGTATCCTTTCAGGATGTGGGTGATCATAGCTCTTCACAACTTCCTATCATTTCTAGCTCTTGGGACCAGGTACTGAAATTTAAAAAAATTTTTTTAGGTTAACTTTAAAAAAAAATTGGCAAAGTTTAACATACATACTTGCAAAATACCAGTGTGTCAAAAGGAGAGTTTCTCTCTTGACACCTATTATTGTATATTCCCTCAGCTGTTTTTATTGTTTTAACTCTACATTAGTCATATGCGATGTTTTGTTACCCATAAAGTTTTTCAAGTACTTATAATTCTTAGTTGACAACTTGTTTCTTTTGCTCCCTCCCGCTACTATCCTGACTTAGAATTTTAATAAAACCCAAACATATGAAACTAGATTTTTATGCATTCTCTTTCTTGCTTGAGAATTGACAACAAAAGAATTAAGTACTATTTATCTCATTAGATTGTTTATT
>OZ038507.1:15729605-15807105 GCA_964036315.1 Acanthosepion esculentum
CCAGACCTAAAAAATCTGTAATAAAACAAAAACAACAGGATTTTCCCAACCATGTAACAACAAGGTGTTTATGCTATAACCACATAAGACACACCAATTCGTTCACTAGCTTGGTCACTAAATCTACTTTCAAAATCTACAACTCTAACTGTAGAAGTCATAACATAATTTACCTATTAGAATGCACACTATGCCAGAAACACTATGTGGGAAAATCTGAATGGCCCTTTCACTACAGAATTATTGTAATCGAATTAAGTTAGCTCCCCACAAAAGATTATTACCTGTAGAACAACATTTCCGCCTAGAAAAGCATTTTAAAAGCCATGCCAAATTCACTATAATTGAGAAAATAGAAAAGTTCAGAAAAGATAACATTAGAAAAATTTTAGAAGACCATGAAGGTAAATGGATTCTGCACCTCAAAACACTCCATCCAGATGGGCTTAATCATAAATTTAACAACATAGATAGAATTAATATATAACCCCACAAATCAGGCCCTACCCAAACAAGTTAGACATGTTTGTGGAGGTGTTGAGGTCTCACACATATACACACATCCATAGGAATATATACACTTACACACATCATACTCACTCACTACTGGAAGAACTAAATGATAACACACACTTAACACAGACACATTCCCTTTCCAGGAACCAATAAAACTGTCAAAATGGCCAAGGGAATTCAGAGCAGCATGAATCTATCCAGCCTTTATCTTAAATAACATCTTAAAAGAGACAGTCTGACCAACACAAGGACTGACCAAAATTTATGATAAAAAAAATTAAAAGAAACAAATGAAAATCTCAGATAAAGTTCATTTTCTTCATCAAGTCATTCATTCCTGTAGTTCACTGCTACTAACAAGCAGAACTTTTTTTCTCCTGATGATGGCCATACCTGGCCGAAACAAGTCGAGGAATCTAATTGAAATAATAAAAACAAAAAATATTAATATACAACCCAGTTTGTCTGAAAATTTTAATTTTTTAATTTCTCAATATTTTTTATTGTTCAAAACACAAACACGTCTTCTTTTTTCTGCTCCGTGTTTTTTTTCCATTATTTTTCCCCTTTTTTTTTTTGCTGCCTATTTTTTTACTTTTTCCGCCGTCTTTGTTTTTCCCATTTTTCATTTTCTCTTTTCCTCTTTCTTTCTTTTTTCCGTTTCTTTCTTTCTCTCTTTTTTCCGTTCCTTTCTTTCTCTCTTTTTTCCGTTCCTTTCTTTCTCTCTTTTTTCCGTTTCTTTCTTTCTCTCTTTTTTCCGTTTCTTTCTTTCTCTCTTTTTTCCGTTCCTTCCTTTCTTCCTCTCTTTTTTCCGTTCCTTCCTTCCTTTCTTTCTCTCTTTTTTCCGTTCCTTCCTTCCTTTCTCTCTTTTTTCCGTTCCTTCCTTTCTTTCTCTGCGTTTTTTTTTTTTTTTTTTTCAGATCTTACTTTTTCCCCTCCTGCCATAGTTTCTTCTTCTGGGTATAAACACGCATCAGAAATAAGAAAAATTAGTTAAAAAGTAATAATAATGAAAATGTTTCATTTAAAGAATTCAGGCAAATCTGTCATGTTGTACAACTACCAGTAAAAATAATCCACAGCTTCTTTATATTAAGACAGAAGAAGACCCAAGGAAAAATCTTCATATATCTTGATTACCTTTCCTCCTGCTACTATGATTAGGTGTAAACAAACAATATGGCATGGAGTAAAAGTTGAATGATAAAAAATATTGATTGAATTTGAATGATGTCTACTGGGTAAGCTAATTAGCTTACCCAGTAGACATCATTCAAATTCAATCAATATTTTTTCAGTGAAGACACTGAAACAGGCTCCCAAATGTAGGAGATAGGAGTTTCATTGTTTGAAGGGGTCTTAATAACTGGGGTAGTGGTGGGGATTTTTTTTCACTATGCAATAAACGGGAGTGGGTGTTTTAAATGGTGGGTGATGGAAAATCATTTAAAGGGTCAAAAAGTGTGAAATTAATAAAGTGGTTGTTCTTAATAAGCTTTTAGAAGAAAATTTCCTTCAAGAAAAAAAGCTATCCTCACCCTGTCCTCGCGGCACCAAAGAGTTGATATGCTGATAGAACAGAATGTAAAAACGGCAACAAAAGAAAACTTATAAAAAAAAAAAAAAATAAGTATAATATTTCATTTAAGAAATTCAAACAACTTAAAATTTTAAAATAAAATAACATCGTCTGCTGAATTATTTTAAAATTATTATTAAGAGAAATGTTCTTAAGAAAAGTATTTGGCTAATTATTATTATTATTATTGATAACAAAATGAGAACAATCTACACCTGTGCATTGAATAAAGGGTTAGGTTAAAAGTTCCCTGAAGTTTACCAAATACAACAAGAAAAAGTCCATTGACTGAAACAGTGTGACTATAACATTGAAAAATTGGATAATTGGCATTAGTGGTTTAAAGTCAATGAAAAATTACCTATTTTAATTTGATAATCATTTCATTTGCTTTTCAATTTTTAAAAAAAGTAGATATTTAAAAAAAAAAGAAGTTTTTTAAGTTTGTATATTAATAGTCAAATTGTATGCATCTTCTTTTTTTTTTCTTTCAACCACTGTTAGGTAGTAATATATTTATTCAGTGCAATCTTTAGCTAGACAATAATGGGAAAGGTCTTCTTCTTGTCAAGATTTTATCTGTATAGAGTTTTTATTGGTGAACAACATTGACTGAATCGAGGAGGAATCCAATAAACAAGAATTCTATGTTGAGAACAGATTGAGTTTCTTACAATTAGAACATTAAGCATTTTAGTGCTGGGTGCCTGAAGTGCATTTTAGTGCATTTTAGAGGTGGGTGCCTGAAAAGTTCTCAATCTGACCAAAAAGGCTTCTTCTCAAATTTCTGATATTTGGTCAGATTTTGGGTAGAAAGCCAAGCTGAGAATTTTTCTGCATACAATTCATATTTAAATGTATAGATATGAATTCTTCCGATTAATATTGATGTTTTGCCGGATATAAAGTGTTGGAATTTTTTTTTTTTTTTTGTACTGTAGATATGATTAATTAAAATTATTGGGTTGGATAGAGAATAGGGTGAATGAACGACTTTGTAAAAAGATTTTAAAAGATGTTTGAAAATGCATTTAAAAGGAAAAACAAATTTTGGTGTGTCCAAACATGTAATGAAGTGAAAGTGTGCGCACATGTGTGAGGGGTGGGTATCATTTTTTTTTTTTTTTTTTTTTTTTCATGTATTTGAGAGAAGCTGAGAGCAATTCCCCACATGTGACCAAACAGAATTTTGGGTGAAAAGGGCTTCTTGGTTGGACTAAAAACTTTTCAGTACCCATCTCCTGCACAGATATACAGATGAGAAAATGAACATTTTTTTTCAATTGTTATGCATGCAAGGGGTGTTGAAATGCCACTTCAGTTATTATTTTTCTTTTTACTGATTTTGGAACATGGGTCAAGCCAAGAACTTTTCAGTACCTCTGTGGGTGTGTAAAATATATAGTACAGGTAATCAGTCTGTTGGTATATAATCCGAGTAGATCCGAGTAATACTAATTATTAAAACTGATCCACAGAGAGCTTGATGTATTTATTATAACAGAGCATATGTATTTTTTACAGAAAAAAAAAAAAAAAATTACCTCAACATGGGAATAGTCTATTTTAAGCTGGTCTGTACATGGCTATCATCAGCCCCTAAGTGCCTGTCTTGAAGCATTGTTTTGAACAACAATGCTCTGAGACAGACACTTAGGGGCTGATGATAGTCTTTTTCAAGCTGGTCTGTACATGGCTATCCTCATGTTGAGATAATTTTTGTTTTTTTTGCTGTAAAAATATATATATATATATATATATATAGTTAAATAATTTAAACATATTATGTCTATTTATTTTAGTTTTAATTCTTTCAAGTCCACAAATTAATTTTTTGGTGGCTGGGGAAAATTGATCAAGAAAAATTTCAAAATTTCCTTTGAAATAATTTTTATTTTCCCCAAGTAGTTTCAGTCTCATCTGAGACCATCTTCAGGGTTTGCATATCTATGGATGTGTTATGCATTAACAATGTAAATTCAAAATATTTTTTTTTACCTCCATTCAAGGGAGGTAACTTATGTAATTTTTTTTAAAGATTTTTAATTGTAGTATTTTAATTTTAGTATTTTTTTTTATAAAGCACTATAGATGCGACAAACATTTAAGAACTTTGTTGCTATACTCATAGTTGACTTTATTTATTTTTGGCCACAATTCTCTTAAATAAAAGGCTTCCAGAATTTTAAGATTTTGCTTATTATTTTGATGAGGCACTGATGTATTTTTAAGTAATATCTGTCTAAACTGTGAATGTGCACATGAGTTTTCCTTTAAATGTTCTGAGATTGAACTGTGATCGTTCACGTGAAACGTAAGCCTCAATTTGTGGGCTTGAAAGGATTAAAACTAAAATAGACATAATACGTTTAAATTATTTAACCAAACATGCTTGAAAATATATAATTTTCCAGTTGAGTTCATTATATTCACATGCAAGTACCTTCAGGAAAGATATGAATCCATCTTCCTGCGGCTATAGGTAAATAGCAGGACAGACTGAGCCCTATAGCCTTGGGTGGCAACCAGTCTTGGAGAAGGACAGTTCCCTGTATTTGGTTCTGCCTAAGCCTTTAACACTATAATCAAATCATATATGTGAGTAGTCTGGCAAGGGACGTCTAAGAACTGAATTGCTGGACTCTCATACACTGACAATGATGGGAGTATCCTATATATATATATGTATATATATATATATATATATATATATATATAAGAAATATAGTTTTAAAGTGTGCTATATTTATGGGATAAAGTGATCAATATCAGAGATAGAGCATATGTAAATATAAATATAAAAGTGAACATTGAAGTCAACAATCAGAGGCGACAGGCTGTTTCATGCTGGATGCAATCGTCAGGCCGGCCTGATGATTGCGCCCAGCATAAAACAGCCTGTTGCCTCTGAGTGTTGACTTCAAAGTTCATACATATATATATACATATATATATATATAGGTAAATATACTCGTGTCGAAAAACCTTTGAATTCTTGATTTAACAATAGCCAAATCAATCACGAAGGGAAAAAAAGGTTTTAAAAAAGAAAGAGCCAGGAACATGAAAGTCTGTCGAAAATAATCGCACAGATACAGGTTCAAGGCCCAAAGAAAAAACCCCGATACGAGTAAACAACTAACTAAAGAGCTTGATACAAACCTACCAAGGTTTCACTTAGGCACATCGTCAGGGCCAGCTGACCCTGACGATCTGCCTAAGTGAAACCTTGGTAGGTTTGTCTGGCTCATTAGGTTTGACTATATATATATACATATACATATATATATATATATATATATATATATATATATATATATATATATATTTATAATGAACAAAGTATGTGAGATGGAATATGCAAAAACCAGTTAGATATTTAATTTTTCTTTGTTATTCTGTTTTTTTTTTTCAATAAGAATTGTTGTTCCGATGATGTTATTGAACAAAATTTTAGCAACTGAACAAAAAAGATTAAACATTCAATTTGTTTTCACACAAACATTTACGTACATATACAGAACCTGCCAAAAGAATGTATACACACTTCAGGAAAGGATAAACTTGTCTTTCGTAGTTTTATCAAATTGCAATAACACTGTTTACTGTCTAGGGACCCTAAAGGATGTGGTGTATCGCAGAAAACCTACTACAGTGTAACCCGGATATAAGAGAGTTGTCGGGACCAGAGAAGAAGTCTCTTATATTTGGGTTTGGTCTATTATATATACATTAACACAGGCTCTAATTTGGGACCAGAGAAAATCTCTCTTATATCCGGGTCTCTTATATCCGGGGTTACACTGTACATTGAAAACCCCGAGACATAAAATTGAAAATGCATGAAAATCCCATTGGACACTTTGGCCAATGTTGCTCAAGCAGAAATTTGCCATACTAATAAATGTCTGGAAGCTAAAGGCCACCATTTTGAGCATGTCTTGTGATTGTAGGGTCCTTTAATAAAAGACACATCAGTCTGAAGAGATGAATATGTTTTTATGTATTCTTGAAATAAATTATAACCGAATGGATTTTTAAGGATCGTCTATACTTATTATTATTATTATATTGCTCTGTAACTTACATTGAGCTCTCTTTGGATTAATGTCCTCCTTGGAATTATCCCTACTAATTATCAATGGATATTGTTTATTTATTTTTATTTATATATATATATATATATATATATATATATATATATATATATTATGGGTAACTATGCTTAATCTCAGGGATAGAGTGTATGTAAATGTACAAGTGAATACTGAGATCAGCACCGAGTGGCAACAGTCTGTTTCATGCCTGCACACAATGGCCTGAAGATTTTGTTCACTGTTGCTATTCATTGTTGACCTTAGCATCCACTTAACATATATTGCATATAGAATTTGGGGGGAAATTTGAAAAAGATGTCCATTTTCACATCTGTATAAATATTGTAAAATTCACAAGAAAAAGAATCAGTGTTCTTTGAAACGAAAAATAGAGGGAGGGGGGAGAGAGAGGGAGAGAGAGAGAGAGAGGACCATCTAATGAAATGTAATAATTTATATATGTTAAAGGAATTTTTATTTTTATTTTATCAGTAATTCTGTGTATCTGAATTATTGACTCGCAGAGATTAAGTTTTTATTTATTTTCATTTCTGTATCTCTTTATTCATTTTTTTTTCGGGGGGGGGGGTGAGGCTCCCCACCACCACTTTTTACCTACTTTCTCACTCTACCCACTTTTCTAATGCCTGTCTGGATGCCACTATTTCCATTCTTTGTCAATATTTCTCAGAATTTCTCAACAATTCATACATCAGTCAATTTTTATTTTTTTAAATTTTGTTCATGTTTTCTGACCCCTACTAGACCCCCTTCTTTTCTGATTACAAAAAAGTAAAATAATTTGATGTGATTTTTTTATATAATTTATTTTTACTATAAACACTCTGAAGAAATACAAAAGGAAAACTTAGCACGTTTTGTCCTCTGAGTGACTTTATCAAGGCAAATGTAAGAATTTTATTTTGTGACACGTATTTATGTACAAGAGCAAAAATGTTATTGGTTTTTCAAAATTTTTAGCTATAGGAGTGCTCAGGAATATGAAATAGAATATAAATGCTATATTTAGTGGGTACATGTGTTCGAGTAGATGTCCCTGTTTCAAAAAATTAAGGGAAATTAATATCTAACACAGCCTCAAGATCAAGTGCCTTAACAAAGAAAGTGTGCTCCCCAACAAAAATTGAACCTGCATTCCCTTTTTAATTGATTCCTATTGGCACATTTTTTTTCTTAAGACTTTTGATCTTTAGGCCGGTAGACATTAATTTCACTGTTTAAAGAACAAGTCTATTTACTCAAACATGCGTACCCACAAAATATAATGTGTGTGTGTGTGTGTGTGTTATTCCTCAATGGTAGCACAGCTCAAAATTTCATGCATAACACAATCTTCAGGTGCTGAGTAGTTGCTGGTGTTAATAAAATAGTGCTTGATACTGAAGATTGCAAGATGTGTTACCGGTGAGGAATATATATATATATATATATATATATATATATATATATATATAGTTCCAGCTGCCATGCAGGAATAAAGCACCATCAAGCAGTAAGCATCATTCAAACATAAAAGTGAATTAACCGCTAACAGTGTTCCTGCTGCACTTTCATGCAATACTTTCTACGGTACTGCTTGTGGTCTTTTGTGCAATTCTTGAGCCAGCCTCAAAAGTCATGCCCGTCATAGTCATGCAGATAATTTGTAGGTGGTCACCATGACCTCATATGTCAAACTCAACAGTAGAGTCCATCATATATATATATATATATATATATATATATATATATATATATATATATATATATATATATATATATAAATATAAAAGTGGACATGGAAGTGAGCACTTAGAGGCAACAGTCTGTTTCATGCTAGTGCAATCGTCAGGCGACTAGTGCGACTGAGCACTAGTCGCCTGACGATTGCACTAGCATGAAACAGACTGTCGCCTCTAAGTGCTCACTTCCATGTCCACTTTTATATTTACACACGCTCTATCTCTGATATTGAGCACTTTATCCCATAAATATAGCACACTTTAAGACTATATTTCCTCATATATATATATATATATATATATATATATATATATATATATAAATGATCTAAGTAAAGAGATACTATCAACCATATATGTTAGCAATTATGTACACATAAAGGTGAACAAATAACTATTTATTTAATCAATGGTGTAGACAAAAAGTGCTCAATGTAGTTAAACAGAGCTATAAAGGATATATTAATAATTACACATATACCTCCATTTACATTGAACAGTTTGTAACTTTTTGTACCTGATGCTTGGGAAAGCCGTGAAAGTTGTACTGTAAACATAAGTATATATGAAATTATTAATATATATTCATATAAGGCTGCTGAATGAGAAAGCATAAAAATTTTAAAAGGTCTTCATTGGACTAATGTAATGTTCTTATAGATGGAATTATATATGCATAGGGAAGTTGGGGGGTGCTTTTGTTCAATTCACTCCTTTTAGAGGATGAAATGTATTATGCAGAATTTTTCCATTTGTCAAATTTCTTAAAAACTTTGTCGGGATTCTAAATCCATATTGTTGACATGGAAAACACATGATTAGACCTAAAAACACATAAATCTTTTACTTTGAAGCCATGCTGAAGGATTTGAGAAGGATTTGCCTTTGATTTATTTCAGAAAAGGCTAAAACCTTTTGCTTTTGAGCCACTCTGAAAATGAGAGGAGGATTTACCTTTTAATTTGATAGAAAAAAAGCTGGGAAAAAGATATTAACAACTTTTGACTTGAACTAAGAATTATAAAGATACAGAATAAATATTAATGGCTTTTTCAAAAGTCACTCATTTTTATTCTTTTTTTTAATCATGAGAAATGACAACTTAGGGAAAAGGAACTGTGATTCATTATTTAAGAACACACATTTCTTTCTTTTCTTTTTGGATCTGATGAAGCCTAGAAAGGTGAAACATGTAATCAAATCTAGTCTCTATTAAACGGTTTCCATTTGTCAAATTTCTTAAAAATTTGTCAGGATTCTATATCCTATTTTAAACACACACACACACACACACACACACACACACATTTCTAAATAATTAATGTATTTATTTTAATTTGAAAATTTTTATTACTTCAAACGTTATTTTTTAGTGTATACCTGTGTTGAAGGCCTTTCAAAGGACAAAGTATGTTATACAGAATATATATATATATATATATATATATATATATATATATATATATATATTCAAAAATTATAACATAAACATCACTTCAAAAATAGCCATTTTAACACTTCTAGTGTCTTATCAAATGATGATGTTGATTGCGAAATAAAAAAAAAAAGAAATCTTTTTCCATTTTTTATTTTTCAATCAACGCCATCACTTGATAAGACACCAGAAGTGTTAAAATGGCTATTTGTGTAGTGATGTTATAACATACTTATGTTATAATTTTTGAATAAATATTATTTGGTCTACTTTGTATTGAGCACTTTTTTAAAAATAGTGTTTTTGGTTATCAGAATTTCATCTATATCAACCCTGTACTTGTGTGTGCATATATATATATATATATATATATATATATATATATATATATATATATATATATAATTATTATTTTTTCCATTATCATTATCTCTTTATTTTGTCTTGTGAAACCTTGTTCATTTTCTTTTAATTTCAACTCCCTTTATTTTATTTTTTTTAAAGCCGGCTGAGTGAAGGTTTTATTTTTTTCTGAGCCACCCTGTCAGCAAATATCTTGTAATAAATACAATTAAATTGTGCAACAAAGTATTTTAAAATGTCTTTTATATAAATATTATGTGTTGATGTTTCACTATATCTCTAATCTAACATGTTTTGAGCCCCTATCCCAACCACTCTTAATATTAAATGATAACCCCACCCAACCGTTCAATTCTTTTTTGAGTATCTGTGTGTGCGCATGTGTAACCATTTCATCTCAACATGTCAATCTCTTTTTTTTTTAATTCTACTTCCACCTCCCTTCCTCTCATTTTCTGCAGATAATTTTTTTTTAAATAAAAAAATATTAATAAATATTTACTTCTTTTTTGTTTTTACTTATTTCTTGTTGAATTTTTTTTTTTTTTAATGGAGGGGAATTATACTTTTTTTTTGCTTTTTTTTTTTTTTTTTCCAAATGTAAAGTAATATTGCTTTTTTTAATGGGGGTGGGTAATATTGCTCTTTTTTTTAACGGAGGGTTTTATGGTTCTTTCTTTTTTAATGGAGGGAAATATTGCTTTTTTTTTTCTTCTTTTTTTTAATGGAGTGGAATATTGCTTTTTTAATGTAAGGGAATATTGCTTTTTTTTTAAAAGGAGGGGTATATGCTATTTTTTTATGGAGGGGATGATTGCTTTGTTTTCTCAGCCTCTTTTTTTTTTTTTTTTAAAGATTTTGCTTTTATTTTATTCCAAATTCTTTTGTTAAAAAACGCATTCTAAAACCCTCCATTCCCCCTTTTGGCCTTGTGCCACATTTTTGTATGTTACAAAATAAATATCACTTTCTTCTATGGTACTTAGTCTAATAATATTCAGATTATTAATACTGCCTCAGTCTCATAATAATTGTTACATTTATTTATACATTTCATAAAGGGAGTGTATAAACAATTATGGGACGATGGTAATATTTTTATAAATTCAGTCTCCTAATAATTATAACATTTGAAGTAATAAAATTGTTGGATTAAACGGCTTGTTAATCTTAACACTTCCAAAACAAAACTGTTCTCTATTAATCCTCTGAGAGAACCCATTTTTTTCTTTTCACCAATATGGTTGATAATAACCTCCAGGAGAGTGACTTGTTGCGCATTCTCAGGCTACCATTTTCCGCTGTATGATATGGAAATATTATATCAAATCAATTGCTAGGTCTGCAGCTCGGAAAGTTGGTTCTCTGTATTGTGCTAGACAATTTTTCTTGTTTGACTCTTACATATTTATAAATCTACAACTCTTCCATGCTTTGAATATTGTTACCACATCTGTTCTGGTGCTTCTGCTATGTATTTAGAGATTCCTGATAAAATACAAAAGAGAATCTGCAATGTTATTGGTCTTGTCCCGGCACCCTGGCTTCAGTCATTTCCCCACTGCCATAACACAGCTTCCCTGTGCCTTTTCTATAAATACTTTTATGGTAATTGTTCTGATGAACTTTCTTTTCTGGTACATATGGGGACTAGTTTGGACTTCATAGAGATGTTGAGGTATTATGGTGACTGTAGTAAAAATGATAAGAATGTGTTGTTTTGGTGTAAGGATTACTGTAATATGTTTGGGTCAGTGATTGTGGCTAGCTAAATTTAATTATAAGACAGATGAAAACTAGCCTTCCCCATCCCCCCTATTGGCCTTGTGCCACATTTTTGTATTTTACAAAATATCACTTTCTTTTACACTACCTAGACTTTATGAATTTAATCCAGAATAGCAAGAATAATACTTAATGAAACATTGACCAGCAAATTACTTAAGTTTTAACACGCTTAAAAGCAAGCAAAGTTTTGCAAATAATGTGATCAATATTATGAAATACAGCTACAATTGTAAATAGATAAATAAAAGTTCAAGATATTTATATTCCAACTTCAACTTTGACAGTACACTGCTTTGCTAAGATCTTACCCTGATGAGTGCGGGAATTGCAAAGTTTGAAGTTCCAGAAAACTTTTACCCGCATACAATGTAGATATTGAAATCAACACTGTATGGTGACTGGCAGTATCACAATACAGTGTTGATTCCTATATTCACACAGTTTATATCTACAAATGCACTTTCCCTCATTTAATATATAGCAAATTTTAAACTCAATTTGTATTGAAAAAAATATCTAAGAACAATCTTAAAAAAAAAAGAAAGAAAGTATTTTGTAGTCTGAGTGATGTTTTTATGAGGGAAATACTGTATAAGGAAAATAGGCTATATATGTTGCATGTCTTTAATCTGATGTCCTATGATCTGACATGAAACAGCCACCAGCCTAGATGATGTCTTATTGACAACTGGAGTCTATAGAGTCTGCACCTCATTGAAACCTTACTATCAATCTGAATCAACTCAAGCCATGATTTATTGAACCATACCAGATGTTGATAGTTCTTCAGGGTTGAATTAGCAATGTCATAAATCCAAGTGAAAATACAGCATCACACTGTTAACAGGACCATCCTGGTGGATCTTCTGCTCTCATATCCCATGGAAGCAAAAGAATGCTAAACTAACCTACTAGATATACATAGACTTCATGCATTGAATGTTTGTGATTTAAGCCAGTGTCTCTTGTCTGTATTTCCAGACAATTCTCGCCAGATGTTTCTGGTCACTTTTGCTAAAGACTCATGGTTGGCCACTGCACTGACCATGACAAGCTGTAGTGCTTTCCATGGCCACTGCACTGACCATGACAAGAAGTAGTGGTTCTTTCATCTGGAATGGTAATGTTTAAATAATCTCCATTCTTTAGTTTTATGAGGTTAGATCTTTACAGCTAGGACACACCATGCTACTCTACATATACATAAGTAGCTGTATTTTTTTTTTTTTGTCGAGGCTGGACCTGGATTAATCTGGACTACCATAAGTATCTTAACTGTGCAAATCATAATAATGAATCCTTTGTCTGATCCTGTCTGACAAAGGATTTATAATAATAATTTGAGGCAAAGTTTTACAAGGCCAGATGTTCTTCTTGTTGCCCAATTAAGACAATCATGGTAGTCCAGGTACACTGTGTTTTTATCAAGACACCATCTCTAAGAAGGTTTCCATTCAAATCTTGAGACTCTATCTTAGTCTTATATAGGGTGGAGTAATGTCTTGTTGCTTGGATTGAGGAATCAGAGAGCCAAGTTTGAATTCCAGTCAAGTTCATTACATTCACTTACATACTGATACCCTTAGGAAAGGTATGAACCATCTCTTCTCCCCCAAGCTATGGATACATAACTGGATAGACTGGGTTCTATAGCCTTGGTTGGCAAACAGTCTGGGAGGAGAACAACTCTGAATTCAAAACTTGTGGAGAGTCATTTGGGGACCTTGTGACCTTGTGACATACCGTGCAGCAGTTCTCTATATTCAGTTCTTCCAAAAAAGGTGTGGTTGGTTCTGCACACGCCTTCATCACTCTAATCAATATGTTTGGTTGGTCTGGCTGTTGGCTTTTAGGAACTGAGCTGCTTTACCCTCAAATGTTAAAAACGACAGGAGAGTCCAGTATATAAATTAATAAATATATATATTTTTTTTTTTCCTTGCCAGTAACACAACTTGGAGTTTCATGCACAATGCAATCTCCAGGTGCTGAATTGCATAAAAACCAAGACAGAAATGAGATTAAAATTATAAATCAAGCGCAAAAAAGCTATGAAGCATATTACAATTATAACACCATTTTTGTAACTAGAAGTAAATAATTTATGTGGATGTATGCATGTGTGTTTTTCTTTTGTGTAAATACTGTATCAAACGTTGATATATAAGTGGATATTAAACTCTAGTATTTTATGTGACACACACACACACACACACATCGAAATGTAATGAGAACGAAAATAATATGTAAATTCTAACGTTCACAGCATTAATTCAAAAGAGGGATCAATACCAAGAGTAGAGCAATAATTATTTATTATAGATTTTTACATGCGGACAAAAACGATTACCCACTTCAAAGATGCATTCTTGTTTCGATGCCTCATTGCATCTCGACTAGTGGGAACTAAAAATGGTTATGGAACAATTCTATCCAGAAACAAGCTGCTTGTTTTTGAATAGAATTGTCCATAACCATTTTTAGTTCCCCTCCAGTCAAGATGCGCATAAGTCATCGAAACAAGAATGCATCTTTGTAGTGGGTAATTGTTTTTTGTCTGCATGTAAAAATCTATAATAAAGAAATATATATATATATATATATATATACACACACACACACATATATATATATTTAATAATTTTTATTAAAGGGTAGAAATGCATTTGTTTTTCTTCTTTATTTTTGTTTCTTGATAAAATCCATTTTCTCTTTGTTTTCTTATTCCTTTTTCAACTTCTATCTATCTATCTCTCTCTAAGTCTGTTCATTATCTATCTATCTATCTCTAAGTCGGTTTATTATCTATCTATCTATCTCTCTAAGTCTGTTCATTATCTATCTATCTATCTATCTCTCTCTAAGTCTGTTTATTATCTATCTCTCTCTCTCTCTAAGTCTGTTTATTATCTATCTCTCTCTCTCTCTAAGTCTGTTTATTATCTATCTCTCTCTCTCTCTAAGTCTGTTTATTATCTATCTATCTCTCTCTCTCTCTAAGTCTGTTTATTATCTATCTATCTCTCTCTCTCTCTAAGTCTGTTTATTATCTATCTCTCTCTCTCTCTAAGTCTGTTTATTATCTATCTCTCTCTCTCTCTAAGTCTGTTTATTATCTATCTCTGTTTATTATCTATCTCTCTCTCTCTCTAAGTCTGTTTATTATCTATCTCTCTCTCTCTCTAAGTCTGTTTATTATCTATCTCTCTCTCTCTCTAAGTCTGTTTATTATCTATCTCTCTCTCTCTCTAAGTCTGTTTATTATCTATCTCTCTCTCTCTCTAAGTCTGTTTATTATCTATCTCTCTCTCTCTCTAAGTCTGTTTATTATCTATCTCTCTCTCTCTCTAAGTCTGTTTATTATCTATCTCTCTCTCTCTCTAAGTCTGTTTATTATCTATCTCTCTCTCTCTCTAAGTCTGTTTATTATCTATCTCTCTCTCTCTCTAAGTCTGTTTATTATCTATCTCTCTCTCTCTCTAAGTCTGTTTATTATCTATCTCTCTCTCTCTCTAAGTCTGTTTATTATCTATCTCTCTCTCTCTCTAAGTCTGTTTATTATCTATCTCTCTCTAAGTCTGTTTATTATCTATCTCTCTCTAAGTCTGTTTATTATCTATCTCTCTCTAAGTCTGTTTATTATCTATCTCTCTCTAAGTCTGTTTATTATCTATCTCTCTCTAAGTCTGTTTATTATCTATCTCTCTAAGTCTGTTTATTATCTATCTCTCTAAGTCTGTTTATTATCTATCTCTCTAAGTCTGTTTATTATCTATCTCTCTAAGTCTGTTTATTATCTATCTCTCTAAGTCTGTTTATTATCTATCTCTCTAAGTCTGTTTATTATCTATCTCTCTAAGTCTGTTTATTATCTATCTCTCTAAGTCTGTTTATTATCTATCTCTCTAAGTCTGTTTATTATCTCCTATCTCTCTAAGTCTGTTTATTATCTATCTCTCTAAGTCTGTTTATTATCTATCTCTCTAAGTCTGTTTATTATCTATCTATCTATCTCTCTAAGTCTGTTTATTATCTATCTATCTATCTCTCTAAGTCTGTTTATTATCTATCTATCTATCTCTCTAAGTCTGTTTATTATCTATCTATCTATCTATCTCTAGATAGGTTGAAGAAAAACAAAAAAAAAATAAAAATAGGGGAAGGAAGAAATCCATTTGGAATAATGTGCTTTGTATGCCTTCCTTTAGTGCTATTCTTTATTTTTGTTTCTCGATAAAATCCATTTTCTCTTTGTTTTCTTATTCCTTTTTCAATTTTGATTTTTCCTCTTAGCCTAAATGTGCTTCATAAAAAAAAAACTTCATAAATAATATAGGTAATAATAAACACATTGAAAATGAATTTACATGCCTTTTTATTGAATTGGTGGCCATCATTAATTGGAAGATGTTTCATGAGCACTAGCAAAATTTGGGATATTTGGTTGAAGATTGGTGGGTTTTTGTTGTGAGTCACTTTTTGAACACCCCCAGGCATTTATTGGCTCCCTAGATATTTGTCTCATCGACCTTCAGAGGTACTACTTGCCTTTAAAAAAAAAAAAAAATCAGCATTTGTAATTGCTATTAGTACCAGCGGGCTCGTATGCAACAAAACAGGCCATGTTCATGTTATGAGTTGGAAACGGGGTCTTTTGGTACAGCTCACTCTTTCCCAACTAATTCATGTGGCCCTGTTTCACACTAAGCTTGATCTTGTAACTATAATATAATAATTGTTTGTTACCATGACATTTTAAAATTTTAGATGGTGGAATGTTGTCTGTTGATGGTCTAAGAGTAGACTGATTGAAATAACTGTGCTCTTGAAAAAAATTCCTATTGTAATTTTAAAATTGTACTTTTTAATTAAAATTGAAAATAATTTCCCATTTTTGTTAATTAGCCTTTCCTCTGCTAATTATAAAAATTTATGAAAGGAAAAAAGTACAACTACAGTACCCTAAATTTCTTCTTTATTTTAAAATTTTCTTAATTTATTTATGATCTGTTTTCTATGGCTTTATCAACTTTTTTCAGGTTATTTAAAGCCAGAAATTGGAGATAATTATGATTTACTGATACAAGCCCTACTAATTAACCCATAGATAGGAGGAGAAGAGGTAGATTCATACCTTTCCCAAGGGTATTAGTGCATAAGTGAATATAATGAACCAGACTGGAATTGGAACTCAGCTCTCCAATTAACAATTCTGAGCCAGTATATCTATTACACCACCCACACATCCAAGCTTACAGCACTTCGTATTCCCGAGCTGTCATTGATTACGTCCAAGGTTGCTTAACTCCGGTGATCATATGGGAACAATTCTGAGTCATTATCCATTACACCTCATATACATCTAAGCTTATTATCAAGTGGTCATCCATTTAAGTACTGACCAGGCCAGATGTTGCTTAACTCTGGTGATCATATGGGAACAATTCTGAGTCATTATCCATTACACCTCATATACATCTAAGCTTATTATCAAGTGGTCATCCATTTAAGTACTGACCAGGCCAGATGTTGCTTAACTCTGGTGATTGTACGGGAATTAGTGTTTCAACATATGGCCATAGGCCTAGCTTTCTTTTAATCTGATCAAAAAGGATTTGTTTAATTCCTCCCCTCCCACAATCAGTACTTCCTACGAACCACTACTTTTTAGAACGGTCTCCCAAGAGAATGTTTCCTTGATCATTACAATCTTAACCTGTTCAAATCTAAAGCTAACCATTATCTTCCTCACATATTCCCATAAACTATAACTTACTTTATAGGCTTATGGCCATATCATGTTGAAACACCAGTTCCTGTATGATCAGTTATGCAATGTCGACCATGGTCAGTACCTAGATGGGTGACGGCTTGGGAATACTGTGTTGTAATTTTGGATGTGTGGATGGTGTAATGGTTAATGGCATATAATTGGAATTTGGAGAACCAAGTTCTAATTTCAAGTTACCTTGTTATATTCATTTATGAACAAATACCCTTTGGAAAAGTATGAATCCACCTTTTTGCCCCTCCAGCTATGGGTTAATTAGTAGGACTTGTATCAGTAAATCATTATCTTCAAAAGATTTTTACAATCTAAAAATATTTCCTGGCTTTAAATAACTTTCAAAATGTTGGTAAGCCAAAAAAACAAAATCAGTCTTACTCTGTAACCCTCTACATTGGGTAAGTCTTATTCAGTGTGAATATTATTGTAAAAAAAATGAAAAAATGTCCTTGGCATGACTACAATTTTGTTTTCTGGCCTCTCATCCCTGACATTAAACAGACTGAGTCTAAAGTATCAATCTGATCAAAATATGTTAATCTGGCCTGTGTTTACTTATAGAGTCAAATATAAACTTGGTCAGTGTTTATCCATAAATTTGTATATATACCACACCAGCATCAAACTGTATGCTTATTGTTTTTATAGACACATGGTGGTTTTCATCCAGAAAATAGCCTCGAAGACTGCATATCTTATATTGTTAAGATTGTGCCTACTGATACTAAATCACAGAAGGGTCTCCATTTCCCTTAGGATAGCATCACGGTCCATTGAGAAGACACATCCTTGTCTTATTCCCTTTTCTGTTTTTGTGTACTGACTCAATTCCTTTTCTATCCGTATGCGGGCGGTTTGCTTTGGGTATAAGTTCTGAGTTATTCTAACATCCTTTCCATGCCCAGCATCCACTGCCCTATAGAAGGACTGATATGACATGGCAGTTGAGCAACTCTTTGTTTCTAATGAGATTTTCCTGTTTCTTAATACTTTGTTTAGCTTTTGGAAAGCATCTTGTGCTATTCCAAGGCACCTTCAGATCTTCCTGTTACATTTTCTGTTCTGTTGAAACAATTCCCAGATATTTAAATTTTTGTACTTGCTTGTTTTTGACATCTCCAATTTGTAACTCACATCTTGGGATGTCCCTTTTGCTAATGACCAGACATTCTTTTCTTCTTGCAGTTGATGGTTAGTTCTTTCTTCTCACTTTCCTTTACTATCTTGTCTAGGAGTTCCAGAAGTTTCCTTTCTGTGTTAACACTCTGTGATCTGCATATCTTATATTGTTAAACTTATTCCAACAAATAATAAATCCTGGTAGGACTTTTTGTTTCTCTTTGGATCACCTTACTGTAAAGATTGAATAAATTTGTTGAGAAGACACATCCCTGTCTTATGCCCTTTTCTACTTTTGTGAACATACCATGGTGTACTATACTCCAGGCCTGATCATGGTGCAACTGAGAGCCATAACTGATGGCCTATTGAAGAATGTTTGATTTTCAGAAATTTTGGAAGAAAATTATGTTAACTGTTTTTGAAAATACTTACAATAACATTTTGACCAATAACTGAGGTTAATAGGATGTGTGGAAAGTTAAATAAATGAAAATATGTATTTTTGTTGCAGACACCGATAAGTATTAAACAAAACAAAGCGGTAGTTAAGATTTCTGGTAAAAGATATGATCCACATAATGTTGAAACGGAAACATTCACACTATTTACAAGTCTCACCGAACCCTTTATTCAATCTACCCCCAGAGATTCAATAAAGAGTCCGGTTCAAATTTCTATAAAGTTACTGGGTTCAACACACAGTACCTGAAGAAGGCTGGAGTAGATCAGCTGAAATGTGTATATGACAATCAGTCATCTCAGAAATATAGACAGATAAAACAAAATCATTCTAGGAAAGTTTCAAAACCTTTAAAGTTGGTTCTTTGTCTAATCTGAGTGTGTAATGTTTACAAAAGGTTTTTTTTTCTTTTCAAAATTATATTTTCAAAAATATGAGCATGCTTTTTCTCCATGTTGAAAAAATGAATCCCA
This sequence comes from Acanthosepion esculentum, assembly GCA_964036315.1. NCBI lineage: Eukaryota > Metazoa > Mollusca > Cephalopoda > Sepiida > Sepiidae > Acanthosepion > Acanthosepion esculentum. The sequence continues at coordinate 15,748,969 of OZ038507.1, forward strand.
AAAATAAGAATAAAAATGTCACTTAATGATTTATAACACATCTTTTCCTTTATTGTATGGAAAAGAATAAAACAAAAAAAAAAATAAGTGCGTGGTCAGGAGGAACCTTTAGTTTTCCATGGTCAATTGAATTGGTATATTTTTCATACTTTTTATAATAAATATGGGTTTCATATTCACTGGGTTGATTATTATTTTTTATATCCAGCTATGTATACAAGAGCCATTTTTATTTCATCAGAAAGAGATGGTTCTAAAATTTCCAGATTGTCAAATATTTCTGAACCTTCCTCACAAAGTTTATAATCACAAAATGTACATTGGTGACCTGGTTTAACATCAATATTTACATTTGGATTTGAAAGTAAAGATGTCCGCTTAGTATGCAGCTTTTCAATCCACTATTGGACATTTATAAAATGGTTGCCACCTGATCCTTGATAAAGTTTACTAAATTTTTTTTCTCATGGATCAGTTGTAAATTGTCCAAGAAGCACATATTTATGGCTTGTAGCTAAAAGCTGTCGACAGAGACTAACAATTTTATTGCAAGTATGGTGTATGGTAGTAGCAGTGTGTTTGGATAATTGTTTTATACGTTTACCTTGACTGCCAGCCATATTAAGAGCCATTTGACCAAGCTCAATGATAAAATCAAGTCGGCTGTCATTCAGAAATGATTAAAAAAAGCTTACAATACAAGGGAGTTGATCTGTAAGGCAAGCTTGCTAAGAATTGGTAGCTAGGTTTTTACTAAGCTTGGTTGTGTCTGGTACAAGGTTAAGGGGAGGGATCCTGAAGAGAATCAGTCACTCCATTAGTGACCTGGTCTGCAATACAAGCTTATTAGCTATTATACCTGAGTAGGTGCACAATGGCGATATGAGAAGTTACTTTGTTCATTAGGCATAATTCAAATTTCTCCCTCTTTATAAAAAATTTATTTTGAAAAATGAATTTCTATGAGGCGAGCCACTGTTTTCTGTTTTCTTTTTGTTTTTTGTTTTTTTTATGAATCATTAAGTTTAAATTGGTGTGCTTTGTGGAAACACTGGGGGGGGAAATTTAATTAGAAAAATATTTAAAAAAGAAAAATTGTATTAGAAAAATATTTCCCTAAATTTCAATAAAAGAAATGTTGAATATTTGGGCTAAGGGATAGTGATGGGTTTTGTGTATAAAGTAAAAATCTTTTCTGGTCGTTTTTGACTGAGTTTATTTTCTGATCTCTTGTTTCAATTTTCACCCCTGCCCGGACCCAGAGCCAGCCTCACCAATCCCCCTCACTTTAACTTAATTTAAAAAAAATGAAAATTGCTAGTTTTTGATTAACTTTCTCTATGACTAGAGTTATTTAGAAAACGGCTAAAATGTCATTGAGTTTTCAGTGTCATTAAATTGGAACTCTGAAAAGACATACAAAAATATTAAGACGCCTCTCTGTCCAGAAAATATGAAGCAGAGATCTAAAGGGGAGTTAGAACAGCAAAAGATGCCTTCCAAAAGCTAAACAAAGTATTAAGAAACAGGATAAAGTTTGTTTGAGACAGAAAAGTGCAGAACTGCTATGCAATATCAGTTTTACTATATGGTAATGAATGTTGAAAATTTCCATATGGAGAAAGGAACTTGAAGCAACAGAGATGTTGTTCTCCAGAAGGCTACTGAGAATAATATGAACAGAGCATGTGAATAATGAGGAAGTCGTAACAAAAATAGAAACAAAAGGGTCAGTTATACTTAGAATCAGGGGGAGTGCTGAACTGCTATGTAATATTAGTCTTCTTACTTGGTAGTAAATTTTCTCAGCTCAAGAGGAAACTTGAGGCAAGAGTGATGTGATTTTACAGAACGATGTTGAGGATACTATGGTGGATTGATTTGTGTTTTTTGTTTTTTATGGCTTATCAAGCTTTTGCAAGTTATTTAAAGCCAGAATATATTTTTAGATTGTGAGAATATTATTGGATATAATAATTTATTTCCTGATACAAGTCCAACTAATTAACTCATAGCTGGGGGTAGAGGAAGTGGATTCATTACCTTTTCCAAGGGTATTTGTGTGTGATTGAATATAACACACTTAACTGGAATCAGAACTCTGTGATCCAAACTCCAATTCTGAGCCATTATCCATTACACCACTTGTACAACCAGGTTTACAGTGCCTAGTATTCTCAAGCAGTTACTCATCTAGGCACTGGCCAGGTTCAATCACTTCTGTGATTGTATTAGAAACAGCGTTTCAAAGTGATATGACCGTATCCTAATATGGGTGGAGCATGGGAACAGCAAGGAAGTTTTAAGGAAAATGGGACACTTAAGGAGGAAACAGGGCCTAGAGAAATTGACACTCATAAGACAGTGAAGGCAAGAAATGCAGAGGGAAACTTATGTAAATGGATGGCAGAACAGAGACTAGGAAGGATGGTAAGATGAAACATGTTGCTTAGGAGAGGTAGCTGTGGAGAGCCACTACTTCCCACATCTGAGGGTACATGGTACCTAAAAGAAGAAGCTTAGAGAAAGACATGCTAGTCTCTCAGTTTTTAATTTTTCTGTGTAAAATATTCAAGAACTATGAAGATATCGGTAAATTGATTTAAAAAAAAAAAAAGAAAAAAAAAAGTTCACCTAACAATAGGAAACCATCTATTTTTTTTTATTTACATAATTCGGACTACTGTCCTCATCTTTGTCGTCATATTTATTACAGCGTTTCGGCCGTTGTACACTCCGGCCTTCTTCAGGTGGTTGGAATGTCGAACTGAACCCTTTATTTCGCTCACTGGGGTAGACTGTTCTAGTTCCACGTGTCATGTTTAATGGATGTCAGTTATCAGTTATCTCCTGTTAATTTCCCTCTGAAAGTTCTCCACTGCCTTAATCTGGTATTGAACTCACACTCTTTTGGGTCCTGTCACTAGATCTAACTAACATCTTTATCCACTGTGCCATGTGTCCTTGAGGACAATAGTTCGAATTATGTAAATAATACCTCATCTCAAAAATATAGACAGACACATATTTTTTTTTAAACTGTAATTTAATTTGCATATTTTGCATCAGTATTTTTTTTTTATATATAAATCTCTTTTTTTTTTTTTCCTTTTCTGATTTGAAGGGCACAATCACGAATCCCATAACCCATTAGAATCATAGGGGTACTATATAGCAGCAATGGTTGTTCAAGATAGCCTAATAGAGACCAACCTAACAACTCTTGATGCAGGTTTGAATTCAGAGCTTTCATTTTCCTAGACTGGTCACTAAACAATACTATAGGTCCCAGTCCAATTTACCCATAGCTGGGGGGAAAAAGAGATGTATTCATACCTTACCCAATGGTATTTGCACATAAGTGAATGTAAAGAACCCAACTGGATTTGGGATTTGGATTTTAAGAAAGTTACCTAGTTCTATAAAACAGTTTCTGGTGCCCTGTTAAATTACAATATCCTCCAACTGTATTAGTGGGTTCCACATATTGAAAGACCTCCAGAAAGCAGCTAGTATGGAATCCTAGAGAAGTGACAGAAGATTCATTCTTCACAACTTCAGTATATAATTGTTTTTTTCCTTTCTTTATTAAAGATGAAAACTTCTGCATTTCCCTTAAAGAAAACACTTTACATCTTTTCTTTGGCAAATTCTAGGCTTGGATATCTCTATAGTTTCTTAACCCTGTGTTAGTTGCCTCGGATTTCTGAAAATGTTTACACATCCCAATACAAAAGTCCTTATAGTGTTACCATTATGCAAAATATTGTCATGCTCCTGAAAAAAAAAATAACATAACAGGCAATCTCTGTTACAATAGACATTAAATCCAAACTTGAACTGAAGATATAATTATTCATTGAAATGAAAATTATAATAAATTTGTTTGATAAACATATATCGTAAATTGTAGGTGAAATACACCAATAAAATAATAGAGAAAAGTTTTATTCAACAAAAATAGCCACAGCACATCTCCATGAATATAAAGATATTACATTAGTCAAACTCATAATTTTTTTTTATGCACCATGCATGATACAAGCGTAGGTGATCATGTATCTTTCAATACATGACTGACGAGGCAGATTTTTTTTCTCACAGTACGTTGCCATTTCTTTCTGTGGTAGACCAGTTGGCATCCAAGACTATAGAACCTGGTCTCTTCTGCTATTTACCCATAGCAGGGGTGAAGAAGAGGATCCATACTTTACCCAAGGGTATTAGCGCATAAGTGGATGTAATGGATTCGACTGGAATTCGAACTCAGCTCTCCAATTCCTCAATCCAAGCCTCCATCCATTACTCCACAAAGCACTGAAATAGTAATAAAATACACGCACACATATATATAGAGACATTATTTCTGACCATTTCATTTAGTAGATTTTTGGGTGTGGAAATGTTATAGTTAATTTTTCCTCTTGGCACAGTTTGCAGACATAACTATGATTGCTGTAAGGTATAGCTCTTAATATTCTCCAGTTTACATGAGGATCTTTGTTAACAATATCTTGCTACACATTAGCTTTGAAATTCATGGTATTTTTTTTTTTTTGTTGTAGTTTCCAAATTACTAGTACAGCAGTAGCTTAACTGTATTTCTATTGAAGTTCTTGTGCAATTCAGAATTTTTAGGGAAGTGTTTATTAAACAATTTGAAAAATATTTTTCCTTCCACATTTCGCCTCTAAATTAAAAGGAGGGTTAAACTGAATAATATTTTTTCTTTTCCTCGAATTAGTCTTCATTTGTTGTTTAATTTGAGGTTTAAATTCCAGTTTTCTGCCCCTCTTCTTTTAAATCCTTTTTCATACGCTTTCTTTTTTTCATTGAAAATTGTTTTACAAAAGGAATATCTAGATAACCTGCACTCTATTCCTTTAGGGATGTGCTTGATCATACCCGCAGGGTGGCTAGATCCAGCGTTCATGTACCTCAATTTTGTGTTCAGTTTTATGTATGGGGGAGACACTGCCAGTTTGTAGATCTAACTCTACATCTAAATATTGGACAACCTTCTTATTCATGTCGACGTCTATTTCAAAGTTGAGGCTTTTGAATATGTACGAGTAAAAATTATTATTTAAAAAAAATTCTTAAAATCTAAAAATATTTTCTGGCTTTAAATATCCTGAAAAAGGTTGATAAACCGTAAAAAACAAATCAATAAGTCAATCAAAAACTAATTTCTGAATGTGTTGTATGTTGGGATTAAAGTTGTTAATAAATTGTCCAAAGTTTTTTTTTTTTTTTTTCTCTATTATAATCAAGTACTTTCGACAATCACAGTCATTGTCAAGAATTGGGAGTTAGCAAGATATATTTTACTAAATACTGGCATTTTTAGGAGAAAAAAAAGCACAAACGTTGGACAATTTCTTAACATCTTTAATCCTGATGTACAACCTCACTTCAGTTGGAAAGTAGAGAGACATAGCAAAATGTTGAAAAGATGGATTTTGTTAATGGTATTTAATAAAACATGTTTGGGTTAATTCTTGCTGCCTACATACAAATTATATATAATTTGTACAAAAAAGTGTGTGTGTGTGTGTGTGTGTGTGTGTGTGTGTGTGTGTGTATATATATATATATATATATATATATATATATATATATTCTCCATCAAGACATTCATTTCTGTAGTTCACTGCTACTAGCAAGCAGAAATTTTTTTTTCTCCTGATGATGGCCATGTTGGCTGAAACTAGTTGAGGAATCTAACTGAAATAATAAAAATGAAAAAATATTAATACATTCTATTTGAATCTAGAGTTTATCAGTACGTTTGTCAAGCATTAATCTTGCCAGAAAAGGGGAGATGTTAAAGAAGCCGGGTCTAGTATTTACCGTACGTGAAATGGATATTATGCCTGCCTCATAAATCCACCTAAGGTTTTTATTATGGATATATTTTAAAATCTTCACAGAGTCAAAATTGAAATTATGATCAGATTTCCTGAAGATGGTCTACTAGACCGAAACGTCTGACGTCAACAGTAAAACAGTAAACTTGCATATTCGGATTTTGTTTTGTCTTTTCCATATTTTTCATCATACTGTTGGATCTACATCCACATATTTGCTTACATATATATAGATATACACACACACACACACACACACACACACACACACTACCACATAACAAATCTACATACCCATACAGACATTTTTTTCTTTTACTTATTTACCTATGACAGAAATGATGCATTGGTGAATTTTATGACATGTCCATTCATGTTTTATTTAGTGTTGAAATTTATCTGTTTGTTGCTTATTTCTATAGACTCACCATCCAAGTAAGTTGCAAGAAAGGACAAATTAAAAAGAAGAATATTCCTTGTCAAAATTATTAATATTTGATATTACTTCCTTATACTCACATGTCATTTTGCATGTTATTTATCCCTTGATCTGTTAAAATAAACCTGCTGAAAAACCTTTAATCTTTTTTTATATTGGGGGACCTTTGTTATGTACAGGAAACAATGATTTTAACAGATTCTATTTTTAATTGACCAAAATTACTTAAAGATGAAGGAGAAATAGAGTATTATTGCAGTTACTAAGATTGTGTATTGTTAAGTGAAATTTAGTATTAAATGTTGACTAAAATTGCTTATTTAATAAATTGTGTATTTGAAGAAAAATTTAGTATTAAATGTTGACTAAAATTGTTTATCATTTTATAAATTAACATTTGTGTAGTTTAAGCAAAATTTAGTACTAAATGTTGACTAAAATTGTTTATTGTTTAATAAATATTTGCATTTTTAGAAAACTTTAGTATTAAATGTTGACTTAATAAATTAATATTTAATTGTATATTAAGAAACATTTAGTAATAAATTTTGATTAAAATGGTTTATCATTTAATAAATTAATATTTTCTATTTTTAACTTTTTATTGCTAATCAATTAAAGCTTACCTGCTTAGAAATTATTTAAAAAAAATATTTTTAACCTTGTTTTATAAAAAAAAAAAATATTAAAAAAAAAAGAAGGAAAAGTAAAACTCAAAAGAATTAATTGTGACAGTTTTCAAAATTGATTGTGAACTTTAAAAATTTCTGTTGTTCAAAATTCTTTACAGTTTTTTATTTTTCATTTTTTATTCTTTTTTGAGCTTCCCCTGTATTGCATTGTTAAAATATTATCTGAAATAGTTTCAGTGGTAGTAATGTTATTGTCATTGCTTCGGCTTCTATCATCATTTTCATCAGCATCTCCCCCACCCCCACCCCAGGGCATACAGCATAGCAATCCTAACCTCCATTAGAACTATCTAAAATTGTATCAACTACCACTACTACCAATTTTGAATGGAAAGGTCAGAATAGAATAGGGGAGGGGGAGCTTGGAAGTCCTCTGCATGTGTTGGTGTGTGTGGGTGGGTGTGTGCATATTGAGGGACCCGCTCAGTTAAAACTATAAGATCTTGTACTGTGAGTGAATACACTGTCTTTGATTTTAGTGCTAAAGGAAGGCATACAAAGCACATTATTCCAAATGGATTTCTTCCTTCCCCTATTTTTATTTTTTTTTTGTTTTTCTTCAACCTGCCTCTACACCTCCCCCCCCCGCCGCCGCCATTACCCTTCTGCTAACATTCCTGTTTTCCCCACTCACTCTGTCATTAATCTGCAAGATGCTTTGTCCAGCCCAGTGGCCAGCTTACTGCACTAATTATAGTGACCGTTTTGGTTCCTGGCAGTCTTAATGAGCCGACCATTGTTATAAATTTGGTAGCTGGTTGGTGTGGGTTTGAATTGAATCATGCAAAAGGAGGAACGAAAGACATGGCTTTCTTCCTGTAAGCTTTGCGTTGAAACTGCATACTAGTTAAAACTGACAGACCTAGCTTCTTGGATGTTTTTCCTAAAATTACGTGACTCTATTTTGTTTCATCGTTAACAAATTTACCCCCCCACACCCATAACCTTATGCTTTTCTTCACCTGTCACGAAGGAATAAATACGATATATATATATATATGTATATATATATATATATATATATATATATATTTGTTTCTTTTCTGAGGATACGAGTCGATAAAATGTTTTAATGTTTTAAGATATGCCTGCTGATTATTTGTCAAAATCAAAATTTAAAAAAGAAAAAAAAAAAAAAATCCAATCATAAAGAAATGAATGCAGTCTATACAGAAGAAAAATGAACCCTGATAAAAAGGGAAGGAAAAAAAAATGACTTCAAACAGACATTAGCTCCGCTTGCCAATAATTAGAGTTGCATGCTATTTAGTCAACTACCTCATTGTTAAGGACCCTCATTTTGAAAATAGCGGAGATTATGTACTCTGTCCCCTATTTAGTTATTTATTTTTTTAATCGGAATATTCTAAGGTAATTTTATACCAATGTGTCCAGACTACATTTACAAAATTAGTTCTAAATTGTTTGCATATGTTTTTTATTAGAGTTTCTGCATTTATGCAGAGCAGCTGAAAAAGATTTTCCATACAACAAAAGGTATCTTTCGAACAGTTGTACACCTGAAGATGGTTGGAGAATGGATTGACTGAAATATAGAGGTCAGAATAAAAGCAACACAAAGAATGAGTTCAATAGTCTGAAGAACTCTTGGAATGACAATGACTCTTCTCAAAATTATAGAAGGTTTCTTCCATGAAGTTGTACAACTGAAGATGGTTGGAGAATGGATTGACTGAAATGTAGTGGTAGGAATAAAATCAACACAGAGAATGAGTTCATTAGCTGTTCAGACTAATGAACTCATTTTTTGTTTTGCTTTTATTCTGACGACTACATTTCAGTCAATGAACACTTGAAATGATAATGACTCTTCCGAAAATTATAGAAAATGTCTTCCATACATTTGTGCACCTGAAGATGGTTAGGGAATTGTTCTGACTATTACATTCTGTCAATCCAGTGTAACACAAAATATGAGTTAAATAGTCTGAACAACTCTTGGATTGATAATAACTCTTCTGAAAATTATAGGTATCTTCCAAATAGTTGTACACCTGACGATGGTTGGAGACAAGATTGACTGAAATAGTGATCAGAACAAAAGCAACATAAATAATTAGTTCAATAGTCCGAGCAACTCTTGGACTGATAGGTATCTTCCATACAGCTGTATACCTGAAGATGGCTGGAGAATTATTATGTTCCCCTAGCAAAAAGAAAAAAAAAATTTCTTACAATGTAAAAAAAAAAAATATTTTCTGTTTTTAAATAACCTGCAAAAGGTTGATACGCCATAAAAAATCAATCAATCAGTCTTGGTGTTAGTATTTGTTGTATATGTTAAATTTTCTAAGCCTTCTTTCCTCAGTATGTATTTCTTTCTCTTCCTGATTTTAACACTAGTTTCCTTGTAGTTTCTATTTTCTTTACAACTTCTTCAGTGCTTATATGTTCTATCTGTGGTATTCTCAGCATCCTTCTGTAGAATCATATTTCTGTTGCTTGAAATCTCTTTTTCATCTGTGAGGAAATTGTCCAACATTCACTGCCACAGAGGAAATTAAAGATTAAATAACAGTTGAGCACTCTTTTCTCCTTTTCTAGTAATATTTTCCTATCTCTTATCATCCGGGGTAAGACGTTAAACTACATCTGCGTCCTCGGTAAGACGATAAACTACGTCCATCAGCAAGGCCTCTGACAGAAGGAGGTTTTGAGGAGCGTGGAACCACTTCTTAATTGCTGGTGTTCCCAGATCCGCCTTGACCCGGGGTGGTAGCACCTGTTAGGGTCCCAGCTATGGGCAAATAGTTAACTATTACCAGCAATACTTTTTTAAAAAATTATTACCAGCAATACAATTTTGAAGGTAAAATATTACCAGAAACAGATTTTAGACAAAACAAAATATTACCAGCAATAAAAAATTTTGTCGGCGTTAAATAATCCATTGATGTTGATATGCTGTAAAACAAAATAAACTAAACCAAACCTATCTCTTAATACTTTGCTTAATTTCTGGAAGGCATCTTTCACTATTCCTATGTGCTTTTAGATTTCTGTGTTTCTGCTTTCTGTTGTCTGTTATGTCACTATCCAGAGGGTTGAATTTCTGTACTTTCTCAATTTTCATATCCCCAATATGTAGCTCACACCATGAGCTACCTCTTTTGCTGACAACCATGCATTCTGACTTGATACCGTTAGTAGTTATTCCTTTCTTTTTGCTTTCCTTGTCTACCTATTACTCTTGTGTGTAATACAAGGTGATTACTGTTTTAAAGATTTATTAGACCAAAATATTGACACCCATGATGTTTTGCAGAGAAATACCTTTGTCTGTCACATAGCTTACTTGTTCTTCAGATACAGATGTCACTTAATAAAAGACCCCAAGGTAGAGGGTTACTGAATGAGATTGTTGTAGAAATGTAAGAGGGGGAGGTAAGAAGTGATGATTATGAGGATATGTAGGATAGATAAAGGTTGACTCTAAACTTGAAGAAGATAAGATTTTAGTGATTGGGGAAACATCTTCTTGGGAGTCTGTTCCACAAAGCAGCAGCTGTTGAGGAGGAGATGTCTGAAAGGAACTTCCTTTTTACTAATGGAATACAAATGGTATGGTGAGGATTTGTCGAGGTTTATGTGGCATGGCGTGTCTTAGCTGGAAATGTCTGAACTGAGAGAACTACAGAATGTAGCTTTTGTCAAAGAAATAGAATGTAGTTTTGCCATGGTAACATTTTGTCTACAGGAAAAGAGATTGTAGGGTAGAAAACAATTCATCACCCAGATGGCTGCATAGATGCTTTTGAACTGACTCTTGTAAAGATAGAGCATAGCAGGAGGAGTCTGGTACTTTTTGGAGTGATACAAAGAACTGACCATTTTTCCTGCATCTTCAACAGTGGATTATATATATATATGAATTCTACAAAGAAACTCGTTGAGGGAACAATTATTCATCATGATAGGCAAAAACCAAGCCAGGCTCTGCTCAGTGATGATAGAACATTACTTTTGTTATTTTTTTTTTAATCATGTCACCCCAAGAAAGGCAATAAATCCACTAAGAAGCAAGTGGGTTACTGAGTGTGAAAGAATATGAAAAAAAAAAAGAAAACAATATTAAAGAGAGAGAACAGTAAAAGAACTGGAATTAAGAAAGTTGACTGGGAAGCAAGAAGCTGGAAGAGGTCTACAAGTGAGAAGTGTAAGAGAAGAAACTGTTAGCATAGAACTTATAGTTATGCCTAGCCATTTCAACTGTAAAAAGGATGAGACCTAACTGCCAATCTAGCACTGTGCTTCAATTCATAAAATCTATGTGCCAAAGAGGAATGCTCATCTGAACGATTACGATGAAAATATTTATAGAAAAAGCACGGGAAGCTATGTTACAGTGATAGGAAAGTAATTGAAGTGAAGATGCTAGATCAGGACTGATAACATTACAGATTCTTTTTGGGATTTTATCAAGAATCTCTAAATACATAGCAGAAGTACTAGACCAGATGTGGCAGCAATATTCAATGCATGGACGATTGGTAGACTTATAAATGTGTAGGATAGTTTCTGGCGAGAAAAATTGTCTATCACGATACAGAAACCAACTTTTCTAGTAATTGATTTGATATAATATTTTCACTTCATATCTCTGGAAAACGGTAGCCTGAAAAGGCACAATGGAAGTCAAAAAAGGTTCTCTAAAAGGATTAAAAATTAAGAGAACAATGTTGTTTTGGAGGCCTTAAAATTGACAAGCTATTCCTTGCCCTGGTTAACAATTGATTCTAGTTCATTTTTTTAAAAATTTTTTCTTTTGTTGGTTTTGAATGTTACAAAAGTTCCCCACCCCCTATTGTGCTATTAGAGCCATGTCAAAGGCAAGCTTAGCTGTCAGTCTCTGGTCATCCACCTTTTTGGAAGTGAACCCATAGAAACATAGCTCTAAATGCTGTTTTTGATTTCTTGTAGCCATCATTGAGGATTATCTAGTTAGTGATTTCCACCAAAAAAAAATATTTAAGTTGTTTTAAAATACATTAACAGAAAATTTAAAATGCAACAATCTGAAACTGTTAATAGTTGTGCTAGCACAAAGTCGCAAGTCATCGTGACTCAGGGTTTGAATGTACTGACCTTGTTCAACTGCTGATCAGATCATATTGTGCACTCTCTTCTAGAAATTGTAACTAAGATCTGCTCATCGCAGTTGCAATACGAACAACTGGTTGGTTCTGTGAGTGTTGACACAAGTGCAAATGTGCCTGAGTAGCTGTCTGCAACAAGGGATTAGCTAGCCACCATAACAGGTGAACTTACTTGGAAATGTCATCTGCCATGGGAATTAACACAGGCCTGTACTCTTGCATGTATACGATTTTACAGATAGCATATACAACCCTACCATATATTATTCTGTGTCTTTTACACTTATTGAGGCAATACAGTAAAATGTATGTGGGCTAGCTCAATAAGTTGGGTGTCGTCACATATATGTTCAATGGAGGACAGGTCCAGTGGTTATCTCAGCCAGTGAAGTTATTGAACATCTTGCAGAACAAATAGAACAGCATGGGCACCATGTGGGCAGGCATTATCCTGCTGGATGAGTATGTCGCTTTCCTGTTGGAGGAATGGCAGCAGAACTGGTCGAGCAATGTTCTGGATGTACACGGTACTGTTCAATCATTTCTCCATAAATACCAAAGGTGAGTAAGATTTTTTTAAATTATAGCACCACACACTATGATGCCAGAGCCAGGATTTGTGTATCATGGATGAATACATTCTTGAAGTTGGCTCTCCTCGTGTCTACAATGCACATGTTAATGACCATCACTTGCATGAAGCAGATGCTACTCTCATCACTGAACTTTGGCGTGATGTTTCATCCTCAGGTGTGACCTTCTTTCAACATCACTGGAGTTGTGCATGATGGTGTTGTAGCATAAGTCTGGCTGAAGACTTGCAGGCCCATTGTTTTACTGCAAGTAAAGCATTTCCAACAGTCAGTATCGATATTTCTGGGTGTTGTATTTACTCTGATCTGTGTTGTGGATTCCATGAGATCTGCCATTGCTGCCCTTACAAAGCATTAATCTTGGTGACTGTCTGTACTATGCAGCCACCCAGAACCTTGTCTACAGGTCGAGCACTGTACATTTGACCACTGTTTCCAACATTAAACCACGTTTATCATTTTCCAAGTCATTTTTTCCCATAGCATAATTATTTTGTTCTAGGAATAAAACAAAATTACTCGCTTTATTTTATAACCTGAAAAATTCCCCACTGGCATGCCTATTTCAAACAGCACTTTTATTTGTTGCAAAAGAGTATCATGGGCATCATGTGAGCAGGCATTATCCTGCTTGAATAGCACATTGCCTTCCTGTTGCAGTAATGGCACCATAACAGGTTGAACAATATGCTGGATGTTGCTGTTCCACTTTCCCTTTATAAATATCAAAGGAAGTTGCAAGTTTAGACAAGAAATGGGCTTGTGTATTAGGGTGAATATACTCTTTAATTTGTTACTCCCCTGATAAACAAATGTCACTTGCACAGGTTCTAAAATAAGGAATGTAACCATAGTATTCAAACTACATATTAATTCACTGTATATCCTCATTGGGGATTTAACACATTCATACAGTCATGCAGATGGTGAACAGTGTTTTGCAATACCTTCTCCTATGCCTCTTGTATTCATTAGTGCAATACTGTAAGAGTTATAGGTGGGGTAAATTAACAGGTAAAGTGCCGTCTTGTCATGTTCCAAAAACGTTCCTTGGGAGACATATCTGGTGATTATGCCAACCCTGACAGTCACCAAACCTGTTGCAGAGCTTTTTGAATACTCTTGTGTGCCAAGTTGTTTATTTTAATTCTCTCCACACTGGCACAGTGCATACATGTTGTAATGTTATCTTTGTTCAAAATAGATGAGAAATAGGAAGGCTGTAGTTAGAGTATCAAAGGAGCATAAGACTAGGTAGAGGAAACAAAGAAGAAGAGGTTTATTAAATAATCTTACATAGAATGGAAAAAAACTTGAGTAAATTAAGTATTACTCAAAATCCTACTCTAATTTGGCTACTTGCCATATTTATAAGTAGGAGCAGTCCATTGTCGCAGTAGTAGGGAAGAGCAGGAAGTATGCTGAGTCCTACTCTACAACAAAATTAAACAGACCTTGTTGGTTGTTTTAATAAAACTTTTTTTAAATATATAGGCTGGCTAAAAAGTTATGCCACCATTGAAAAAGAGAATAACCTTTGTACTTAATAAATGAAATTTTGTTTCTGTATTTGACAATATATCATTTGGAAATTTCATTAGTTTAATTCTGGAATATGATATCATGAAAATATCCCCTATTTGCTACTTTACAAATGCATGTTCTTTTCTGATGGTAGAATGACGAAGTTCAGAGCAAAGAAGAAGATGACAAAATAAAATAAATAAAATTATATTAAAAATAAGCATTTTATGTTCAGTTTTTAGTTATTAGGCTGAACAAACATTTTGTGTCTCCCACTAAAGCTGCACAATGATGGTTAGACATTGGATGCAGGACAAAAACATGATAGATGTGAACAACTATGGATATTTCCATTGGAGAGTGATTATTCAAAATATTGTTGGCATCAAGGGGCATTGGATCCAAGGAAGGATTGGTTGGATAGGAAATCTCAAAAGATCTGAATCTCTCATGATCCAAAAGTGTTGTAATGTTGTCTTTGTTCAAAATCACCAAGAATTAGGAAAGCTGTAGTTAGAAAGAGTATCAAAGGAACATAAGACTAGGTAGAGGAAACAAAGAAGAAGAGGTTTATTAAATAATCTTACATAGAATGGAAAAAAAACTTGAGTAAATTAAGTATTACTCAAAATCCTACTCTAATTTGGCTACTTACCATATTTATAAGTAGGAGCAGTCCATTGTCACAGTAGTAGGGAAGAGAAGGAAGTATGCTGAGTCCTACTCTACAACAGTACATGGTATTACATGCTTATTAATTTTTCAAATAATTTTCACCACAGCATATTTTATAACTTGAAAATTTTCCACCAGCTCAGGTGATCCTCTTGCAACATCATTGTAGATGTGCCTGAGGATGATGTCGCATAAGTCTGGCTGAAGGCATGCATGACTATAGTCCTGCTGCAAGTATACTATTTTCAGTGGTATGTGTTGATATTCCTGGGGGCCTATGATCTGTGCTGGTGACACAATGTAATCTGCCACTACAGACCTTATGATGTGTCGAGCATATCAAGTGTCTGTAATACACGGTTATTCAGAATCTGGTCTACAGATGCAAAAACATGCATTTGACCAATTTTGGTGATATTGGTGCACCATTTCCAACATATGCAGCGTTTCTTGGTACGCATTTCCATAGCATGACACCTGCTTGCACTGGACTCTTTTACAACACTAAGCCTTATTGCAACATGATACGGATGTGCATTGATATAATTGCTACTGTATCACAAGATAGTTGAATACTGAAAATTTTATCAGAAAATTTACTCCCCTCAAGTATGCACATACTGTACTCTGCTCAAAATTGGCATTATCCATCAAACTTTATTTCCTCTTACTGTATTTAAAATGCTTTAATATGCATTTGGTTTGGTTTGTTTTATGGCATATAAACCTCAATGGGCTATTTAATGCCGACAAGATTTTTATTGCTGGTAATAATTAAAAAAAAAAATGTATTGTTAGTAATAATGCTCATATTAAAACCTATTTTTACACTTTCATACACTATGAAAGTGTGAAAATAGGTTTTAATACGACCCCAGTTTGGAGGTTAACTATTTGCCTATAGCTGAGACCCTAACAGGTACTACCACCCCGAGTCAGGGTGGACCTGGGAACACCAGCAATTAAGAGGTGGTTCCACGCTCCTCAAAACCTCCTGATCAGAGACCTTGCTGTTGGATGTAGTTTATTGTCATACCCAGGACGCTGATGTATTTTATCTGCATACCCAGGACAGTATATATTTGGACAGCAATCTTTCTTTTATACATGTTTCATTGAATATGATGGTCAAAGAAAATTTCACAAGTTTTTTTTATCATTTTTTTTTTCTAGTGTTCTCATACACAACTCCCTGTTTTCTCAAGAAAAATCCTTGTAGATAATACTTTAATTCTCAACATGGACTTACTGCTACTTCCATGCAGTATAGCTTAGAATTAATACTACTTCTACACAACATAAACACAGAAAAATATACCAGCAATGAACCCCTTGAAAATGGTGAGTGAATTAGCTGAAATTTCATAACAGAGATCCAAAAGACAATTTCAGATTGAATGATTGTACTGAAAAGTTCTAAGCCTGACCAATTTTCTTTTATATCTTCTTTTATGTGTAGTATCACGTTAAGATATGGGCGGTCATGACTCTCCACAACTTCCTTTTCTTTGTAGCTCTAAGCAATGTTACTATCCCTCAAAGTCCTTGTTCTGCCATATCGTTTATAGAAGCTCATTAGGTTAATTACTCACTGTCTTCCTCTGCTCATCTTGCTTTTAAATATGTCCTGTGAGTGTCAAGTTCTCCAAATCCTCTTTTCTCATTATGTACCTCAGAAATTTCAAAGTTTCTTTCTCATTCTAAGTGTAAGTGTCCTTTTTGTTTCCATTTTCCTTAAAACTTCCTCATTGCTCACATGCTCCGTCCATGGTATTCTAAGCCTTCTTCTGAAGAACCACATCTCTGATGCTTGTCTCTTTCTGATTCTAAGTATAAGTGTCCTTTTTGTTTTCATTTTCCTTAAAACTTCCTCATTATTCACATGCTCCATCCATGGTATTGTCAGCCTTCTTCTGTAGAACCACATCTCTGATGCTTGTCTCTTTCTGATTCTAAGTATAAGTGTCCTTTTTGTTTTCATTTTCCTTAAAACTTCCTCATTATTCACATGCTCCATCCATGGTATTGTCAGCCTTCTTCTGTAGAACCACATCTCTGATGCTTGTCTCTTTCTGATTCTAAGTATAAGTGTCCTTTTTGTTTTCATTTTCCTTAAAACTTCCTCATTATTCACATGCTCCATCCATGGTATTGTCAGCCTTCTTCTGTAGAACCACATCTCTGATGCTTGTCTCTTTCTGATTCTAAGTATAAGTGTCCTTTTTGTTTTCATTTTCCTTAAAACTTCCTCATTATTCACATGCTCCATCCATGGTATTGTCAGCCTTCTTCTGTAGAACCACATCTCTGATGCTTGTCTCTTTCTGATTCTAAGTATAAGTGTCCTTTTTGTTTTCATTTTCCTTAAAACTTCCTCATTATTCACATGCTCCATCCATGGTATTGTCAGCCTTCTTCTGTAGAACCACATCTCTGATGCTTGTCTCTTTCTGATTCTAAGTATAAGTGTCCTTTTTGTTTTCATTTTCCTTAAAACTTCCTCATTATTCACATGCTCCATCCATGGTATTGTCAGCCTTCTTCTGTAGAACCACATCTCTGATGCTTGTCTCTTTCTGATTCTAAGTATAAGTGTCCTTTTTGTTTTCATTTTCCTTAAAACTTCCTCATTATTCACATGCTCCATCCATGGTATTGTCAGCCTTCTTCTGTAGAACCACATCTCTGATGCTTGTCTCTTTCTGATTCTAAGTATAAGTGTCCTTTTTGTTTTCATTTTCCTTAAAACTTCCTCATTATTCACATGCTCCATCCATGGTATTGTCAGCCTTCTTCTGTAGAACCACATCTCTGATGCTTGTCTCTTTCTGATTCTAAGTATAAGTGTCCTTTTTGTTTCCATTTTCCTTAAAACTTCCTCATTATTCACATGCTCCATCCATGGTATTGTCAGCCTTCTTCTGTAGAACCACATCTCTGATGCTTGTCTCTTTCTGATTCTAAGTATAAGTGTCCTTTTTGTTTCCATTTTCCTTAAAACTTCCTCATTATTCACATGCTCCATCCATGGTATTGTCAGCCTTCTTCTGTAGAACCACATCTCTGATGCTTGTCTCTTTCTGATTCTAAGTATAAGTGTCCTTTTTGTTTCCATTTTCCTTAAAACTTCCTCATTGCTCACATGCTCCATCTATTGTATTCTCAGCCCTCTTCTCAACTCATAGATGCTCATAGCCACATCACATCGAAACACTGGCTCCTGTACGATCACTGAAGTTATGCAATGTCAAGCCTGATCAAGACCTAGTTGGGTGACTGCTTGGGAATACCAGGTGCTGTAAGCTTGCATAAGCTCATGGTGTAATGGATAATGGCTTGGAATTATTAATCAGAGAACTGAGTTCCAATTCCTGCTGTGTTTGTTATATTAATTTACATGGAAACACTCTTGGGAAAGGTATGGATCCATCTCTTCTGTCTCAAAAATAAATTCTTACAATGTAAAAATATTTCTTGGATCTAAATAATCTGTAAAACCTTGATAAGCTGTTGAAATCTAATCAATCAAAAGTTCTTTATAGATGATGAAATTGTCTAGTAATCTCTTTAAAAAAAATCTGATGTTTGGTCAGATTTTTGGAAGTGGGTTGGGCTGAGAACTTTACAGTACCCCTCTTTGTATATAACAGGTGGATGCTCTTTTGTGATACAAACTCTTATACTAATTTCTGAAGTGGCCCAAGATATCAGTGTGGACTTTATACTGCCCTCTAGAAATATCTTAATTATAACAGGATGTGTTTTGTAAAATAATCTTTTCACACTTTCTATGAATAGGGAATTGGGAGATTGCATTACATGTCAAACTAAAATAATGGTATAATCACTATAGACATTTTCTATATTGAATGTGTGTGTGTGTGTTTAAATATTACATAAAACTGACATTAAACAAATGGGTTTTTGTTATTCATGTCTTCCAGCTTTTGTTTTGTATCTTTCCCAGTTTTATTCAGATAAAGCCATTTTATGTTTTGAAATTGGTAACCACCTTAACTTTTAGATCACAGTTGTTGTTTGTGGTGGTGGGGGTTTAAAGGAAATTGTTGCCTAAAGTGCCATGGATGATACATTCATGGGCAAATGGTTCAAAATCAAAGCAACTTGCTGTGTCCTAGTCTTGTATTTATTCGAGCCATTGTACTAAATCCGAGGAGACTATTATTTTCTAGCACTGCTCAACAGTTCGTTTGAGATGAGATTGCAAGATATATTTGTTTTTGAAGTTACCTATTTCTAGCCTTTGCCTAAAGAGGCAGGCCTTACGAGGCAGCAGATGGTTAGAGTTTCTTTCTCCTAGACTGGTTGCCACCCAAGGTCCAGTCTGTCCTGCTATTTTCCCCATAGCTAAGGGGAGAAGCGATGGAGTCATACCTTTTCAAAGTAAGTGAGTGTAATGAACTCAACTGGCATTTGAACTCTGCTCTTCCATTCCACAACCCGAGCCAACTGACCCTACTATGCTGTGCAGTCGACAGAATAAAAAAATAAGCAACATGTATGCGCAAAATTAAGAATATAAAATGGCGACAATTTACCCATCGCACACTGTACGTTGGATATAATCAGGCTCTTTTCAGAGAAAACAATGGCACTGCATTATATATAGTAAAATCCAATATATTAATGCTTTTTCTATACAAAAACAGTGAATGGCATTATACACTGGATATAATCATGCTCTTTTCAGAGCAAACAAGAGCCATTGCGTTATAGGTTCATGTGTATTTTTGAAAATATGATGTTCAACAGAAAACTTAAAACCTTGCCAATGCACCCTGAGCCCATTATGTAATTGCAAAGAAGATTATAACTGACAAAAAGTGAGGTTAACAAAGATACATAATCTCAGAAAATGTCAAAGGTTATAGGCCTTAATAATGAAGAAGCTCATGTTGGATTCAGTCTGATTGTCAGCAGGTGTGTGTGTTGGGGGGTTAATGTTTCTGTGAAGAATTTATTTTTCTTTGTCGGTCTATGATACTAGGATTAGAATTTGATATTTTTCTTCTGGACTTTTGATGTTCCATGTTCTTAAGCCAAAATTGTTAATTCCTTTTTACTCTTTTAAGTATTCACCTCCCAACGATATTTTTGTCTTAGAGATATCAAAGATTTGACTTGAATCTATATTGTGGGGTGGGTGGATAATGGGCGTGAATGACGCAGGGCTAAAAGAAACTTCTTGTTCTGGCTAAAAAGCACTTTAATAAGAAATTTAATTAAAAAAAAATTGATGTTTGGTCAGATTTTGGAAAGTAGGTTGGGCTGAGAATTTTTCAGCAACCTCTTCATATATATCTCTTGAGTTAACTGAATAATTTGGGAGTGATAGGTGTAGACGAAGGGGTGCTGAAAAAAATGCTTTTTGCCAAGCCAAGAACTTGGCAAAAAGCCCTTTTAGAAATAAATTAAAAAAAAACTATTGTTTGGTCTTTTTGCCAAATTTTGGATATTAGTTGTACTGAGTATTTTTTCGTGTCACTGTTTACTTATAAAATACCCTGCTTCCTTAGTTTTCCACCTATTTTCCCCTCTTTATTTTTCTCGAACTCTCATCTTACTCCTTCAAACCCTGTTTTTCACCTATCATTGTTTTCTCTCCAGCTCATTCTATCCCCAACTTGTTTTCCCCCATCGTTGTTTCCTCTCCTCCCTGTTTTCTCCTTATTGTTATTTTCTTTCCACCCTTTATTTTGCCAGCCATTGTTCTCTCTCCACACCACATTTTCCCCCTATTGATGTTTCACTCTCCCTCAGCATTGTTTTCTCTTCAACCGGATTTCCCCTCCTGTTGTTATTTTCTCTCCACCCTATTTTCTCACCTGGCATTTTTCTCTCCACCCTGTTTTCCCCCCACCTGATGTCTTCTCTTCACCCTTTTTTTCCTCACCTCTTTCTTCCCCACCCGATGTTTCCCCCCCCACGCTGTTTCTCCGACCCCCCTTAACTCCCCCTGTTTTCACCCACTTATCGTTGTTTTTTCTCCACACCATTTTCCCCCCACCTGATATTTTCTCTTCACCCCTATTTTCCTCACCTCGTTCTTTCCCACCCGATGTTTCCCCCCACCCATGCTTTTTCCCCAACCCCGCTTAACTCCCCCTGCTTTCACCCACCTATCATTGTTTTTTCTCCCACCATTTTCCCCACCTGATGTTTTCTCTTCACCCCTATTTTCCTGACCTCGTTCTTCCCCACCTGATGTTTCCCCCACCTACCTGATGTTTTCTCTCCACTCTGTTTCCCCCCGACTTATCGTTGTTTTCTCTCCATCCCACTTTCCCCTCACCTATGGTTCTTTCACTCCTCCCTGCTTTCCTGCCTATCATTTTCTCTTCACCCCGTTTTTTTGCCTCCCTACCTATTGTTTTCTTTTCACCCTGTTTTTCCTACCTGATGTTTTCTCTCCACCCATTCCCCCCACCTATCATTGTTTTCTCTCCACCCATTCCCCCCACCTATCATTGTTTTCTCTCCACACCATTTTTCCCCCACCTGATGTCTTCTCTTCACCCCTTTTTTCCTCACTTCGTTCTTCCCCACCTGATGTTTAGCCCCATGCTGTTTTTCCCAACCCCACTTAACTCCCCCTGCTTTCACCCACCTATCGTTGTTTTCTCTTCACCCCTTTTTTCCTCATCCCATTTTTCCCCACCTTGTTTTTTCCCCCCCACTTGATGTTTTCTCTCCACCCCATTTTTTTCTCACCTCATTTTCCCCACCTGACGTTTCCCACCATTTAGTTCCCCCACTGACATTTTCTCTCCACTACCTCTTCTTCTGTTGCATCATTGCTTTATCTCCACCCTGTTTTTTCATTTCATCTTGTTTTTTTTTGTTTTTTGCATTCATTTCTTCTCTCCATCACATTTTCTTTTCCTCATCCTCTACCTTCTCATTTTCTGCTCTGTCATCTCTTCCATTCCCTCAATCCTTTTTGTCTCTTCTTATATTTTCAATTCCCAAGTTATCTCCCTTGTTTACTTTATCAACAAATTTCTGTCTCCTTTTCTCTGACACTTTGTATCTTTGCCTCCTGTTATTGTCCCAATTTTCATGTTTGGCAAACAACAACAACAAAAAAGAAAAATGCTCATAGTTTATGTAGTTTGTCCCAAAATTCATGCTTCTCTTGAATTCTTCCCGAAACTGTCTTTTATTATTTTGATAGCATTATAAGCCGTGAAGTATTACAAAGAGTTTCCTAGAGGGTGAATTTTCAGCAATGTTATCTTGACATGGCCGTCCTTTGACTTTAAAAATGCTTTGCAGTGTGCAGCAGATTGAATCAATTCAGACTTGCATGCAGCGTGGTGCACATGCAGGAGTTGTGAATTGGCAGGTAGGACAAACAAAGCTTCCAAAACACTCATGAATATACATGGGTGCAATCATTGTGCAACAGCTTGCTTGCATATTCAGACATACATCAAACAAAATACTACTTGTAATTATAGACAGGGGGGCATAATATGAGTGGGTGAGGAAAAGTTCTCTACCTGGATTACTTCTCCCCTAATCTGACCAAATGTGGGATATATTTATTTAAAAAGTGCTTCTTGATCAGGCTTAAAACTTTTCATGCACTTCCTCTGTGTGTGTGGAGAATTGAACTTTGTAAGTTTCTAACATTTCAAGGTCTTAAGAAAAATTTGACTCAGTTTCGAGGTATTTTTAATGACTTTTTTTATTTACATGAAATCTTGGAAGTGTATTTGAATAACTGGGAAGATTAAATAAGTGAATTTTTAAATATTGATTGAAGTAATTGGTTTTATAAAGTCTGGGCTAGAGTTTTAGGAATAGCTGATACATCCTAAACATTTACGGAAGTTCTGAAATAGATTTTATTTTGTTGTTAAATTTTCACCATTTTTTATACTAGTTTTATTCCATCTTATTATTGTTGCTTTTGATCCCAACACTCTGGCTCTATACACTCTTCATTATTATTATTACTATTATTTTATTACTAGTTTTATTCCATCTTATTATTGTTGCTTTTGATCCCAACACTCTGGCTCTATACACTCTTCATTATTATTATTATTATTATTTTATTACTAGTTTTATTCCATCTTATTATTGTTGCTTTTGATCCCAACACTCTGGCTCAATACACTCTTCATTATTAGTATTATTTTATTACTAGTTTTATTCCATCTTATTATTGTTGCTTTTTATCCCAACACTCTGGCTCTATACATTCTTCATTATTATTATTATTTTATTACTAGTTTTATTCCATCTTATTATTGTTGCTCTTGATCCCAACACTCTGGCTCAATACACTCTTCATTATTACTATTATTTTATTACTAGTTTTATTCCATCTTATTATTGTTGCTTTTGATCCCGACACTCTGGCTCTATATACTCTTCATTATTACTATTATTTTATTACTAGTTTTATTCCATCTTATTATTATTGCTTTTGATCTCAACACTCTGGTTCTATACACTCTTCATTATTACTATTATTTTATTACTAGTTTTATTCCATCTTATTATTGTTGCTCTTGATCCCAACACTCTGGCTCAATACACTCTTCATTATTACTATTATTTTATTACTAGTTTTATTCCATCTTATTATTGTTGCTTTTGATCCCGACACTCTGGCTCTATACACTCTTCATTATTACTATTATTTTATTACTAGTTTTATTCCATCTTATTATTATTGCTTTTGATCCCAACACTCTGGATCTATACACTCTTCATTATTACAATTATTTTATTACTAGTTTTATGCCATCTTATTATTGTTGCTATTGATCCCGACACTCTGGCTCTATACACTCTTCATTATTACTATTATTTTATTACTATTATTTTATTACTAGTTTTATTCCATCTTATTATTGTTACTCTTGATCCCAACACTCTGACTCAATACACTCTTCATTATTACTATTATTATTTTATTACTAGTTTTATTCCATCTTAATATTGTTGCTATTGGTCCCGACACTCTGGCTCTATACACTCTTCATTATTATTATTATTATTTTATTACTAGTTTTATTCCATCTTATTATTGTTGCTTTTTATCCCAACACTCTGGCTCTATACATTCATCATTATTATTATTATTTTATTACTAGTTTTATTCCATCTTATTATTGTTGTTCTTGATCCCAACACTCTGGCTCAATACACTCTTCATTATTATTATTATTATTTTATTACTAGTTTTATTCCATCTTATTATTGTTGCTTTCCATCCCAACACTCTGGCTCTATACACTCTTCATTATTACAATTATTTTATTACTAGTTTTATTCCATCTTATTATTGTTGCTTTTTATCCCAACACTCTGGCTCTATACACTCTTCATTATTACTATTATTTTATTACTAGTTTTATTCCATCTTATTATTGTTGCTTTCGATCCCAACACTCTGGCTCAATACACTCTTCATTATTACTATTATTTTATGACTAGTTTTATTCCATCTTATTATTGTTGCTTTTTATCCCGACATTCTGGCTCAATACACTCTTCATTATTACTATTATTTTAGTACTAGTTTTATTCCATCTTATTATTGTTGCTTTCGATCCCAACACTCTGGCTCTATACACTCTTCATTATTACTATTATTTTATTACTAGTTTTATTCCATCTTATTATTGTTGCTTTCGATCCCAACACTCTGGCTCAATACACTCTTCATTATTACTATTATTTTATGACTAGTTTTATTCCATCTTATTATTGTTGCTTTTGATCCCGACACTCTGGCTCAATACACTCTTCATTATTACTATTATTTTATTACTAGTTTTATTCCATCTTATTATTGGTGCTTTTGATCACAACACTCTGGCTCTATACACTCGCCATTATTACTATTATTTCATTACTAGTTTTATTCCATCTTATTATTCTTGCTTTTGATCTGAACACTCTGGCTCTATACACTCTTCATTATTACTATTATTTTATTACTAGTTTTATTCCATCTTATTATTGTTGCTTTCGATCCCAACACTCTGGCTCTATACACTCTTCATTATTACTATTATTTTATTACTAGTTTTATTCCATCTTATTATTGTTGCTTTTGATCCCAACACTCTGGCTCTATACACTCGTCATTATTACTATTATTTTATTACTAGCTTTATTCCATCTTATTATTGTTGCTTTTGATCCCAACACTCTGGCTCTATACACTCTTCATTATTACTATTATTTTATTACTAGTTTTATTCCATCTTATTATTGTTGCTTTCTATCCCAACACTCTGGCTCTATACACTCTTCATTATTACTATTATTTTATTACTAGTTTTATTCCATCTTATTATTGTTGCTTTTTATCCTGACACTCTGGCTCAATACACTCTTCGTTATTACTATTATTTTATTACTAGTTTTATTCCATCTTATTATTGTTGCTTTTTATCCCGACATTCCGGCTCAATACACTCTTCATTATTACTATTATTTTAGTACTAGTTTTATTCCATCTTATTATTGTTGCTCTTGATCCCAACACTCTGGCTCAATACACTCTTCATTATTATTATTTTATTACTAGTTTTATTCCATCTTATTATTGTTGCTTTTGATCCCAACACTCTGGCTCAATAAACCCTTCATTATTATTATTATTATTTTATTACTAGTTTTATTCCATCTTATTATTGTTGCTTTTGATCTCAACACTCTGGCTCTATACTCTCTTCATTATTACTATTATTTTATTACTAGTTTTATTCCATCTTATTATTGTTGCTTTTGATCTCAACACTCTGGCTCTATACTCTCTTCATTATTACTATTATTTTATTACTAGTTTTATTCCATCTTATTATTGTTGCTTTTGATCCCAATACTCTGGCTCTATACACTCTTCATTATTACTATTATTTTATTACTAGTTTTATTCCATCTTATTATTGTTGCTTTTGATCCCGACACTCTGGCTCAATACACTCTTCATTATTACCATTATTTTATTACTAGTTTTATTCCATCTTATTATTGTTGCTTTTGATCTGAACACTCTGGCTCAATACACTCTTCATTATTACTATTATTTTATTACTAGTTTTATTCCATCTTATTATTGTTGCTTTTTATCCCAACATTCTGGCTCAATACACTCTTCATTATTACTATTATTTTATTACTAGTTTTATTCCATCTTATTATTGTTGCTTTTGATCCCAACACTCTGGCTCTATACACTCTTCATTATTACTATTATTTTATTACTAGTTTTATTCCATCTTATTATTGTTGCTTTTGATCTCAACACTCTGGCTCTATACACTCTTCATTATTACTATTATTTTATTACTAGTTTTATTCCATCTTATTATTGTTGCTTTTTATCCTGACACTCTGGCTCAATACACTCTTCATTATTACTATTATTTTATTACTAGTTTTATTCCATCTTATTATTGTTGCTTTTGATCCCGACACTCTGGCTCTATACACTCTTCATTATTACTATTATTTTATTACTAGTTTTATTCCATCTTATTATTGTTGCTTTTTATCCTGACACTCTGGCTCAATACACTCTTCATTATTACTATTATTTTATTACTAGTTTTATTCCATCTTATTATTGTTGCTTTTTATCCCAACACTCTGGCTCAATACACTCTTCATTATTACTATTATTTTATTACTAGTTTTATTCCATCTTATTATTGTTGCTTTTGATCCCAACACTCTGGCTCAATACACTCTTCATTATTACTATTATTTTATTACTAGTTTTATTCCATGTTATTATTGTTGCTTTTGATCCAGACACTCTGGCTCTATACATTCTTCATTATTACTATTATTTTATTACTAGTTTTATTCCATCTTATTATTGTTGCTTTTGATCTCAACACTCTGGCTCTATACTCTCTTCAGTATTACTATTATTTTATTACTAGTTTTATTCCATCTTATTATTGTTGCTCTTGATCTCAACACTCTGGCTCAATACACTCTTCATTATTACTATTATTTTATTACTAGTTTTATTCCATCTTATTATTGTTGCTCTTGATCCCAACACTCTGGCTCAATACACTCTTCATTATTATTATTTTATTACTAGTTTTATTCCATCTTATTATTGTTGCTTTTGATCCCAACACTCTGGCTCAATACACGCTTCATTATTATTATTATTACTTTATTACTAGTTTTATTCCATCTTATTATTGTTGCGTTTGATCCCAACACTCTGGCTCTATACACTCTTCATTATTACTATTATTTTATTACTAGTTTTATTCCATCTTATTATTGTTGCTTTTTATCCTGACACTCTGGCTCAATACACTCTTCATTATTACTATTATTTTATTACTAGTTTTATTCCATCTTATTATTGTTGCTTTTGATCCCAACACTCTGGCTCTATACACTCTTCATTATTACTATTATTTTATTACTAGTTTTATTCCATCTTATTATTGTTGCTTTTTATCCTGACACTCTGGCTCAATACACTCTTCATTATTACTATTATTTTATTACTAGTTTTATTCCATCTTATTATTGTTGCTTTTTATCCCAACACTCTGGCTCAATACACTCTTCATTATTACTATTATTTTATTACTAGTTTTATTCCATCTTATTATTGTTGCTTTTGATCCCAACACTCTGGCTCTATACACTCTTCATTATTACTATTATTTTATTACTAGTTTTATTCCATCTTATTATTGTTGCTTTTGATCTCAACACTCTGGCTCTATACACTCTTCATTATTACTATTATTTTATTACTAGTTTTATTCCATCTTATTATTGTTGCTTTTGATCTCAACACTCTGGCTCTATACTCTCTTCATTATTACTATTATTTTATTACTAGTTTTATTCCATCTTATTATTGTTGGTTTTGATCCCGACACTCTGGCTCAATACATTCTTCATTATTACTATTATTTTATTACTAGTTTTATTCCATCTTATTATTGTTGCTTTTGATCCCAATACTCTGGCTCTATACACTCTTCATTATTACTATTATTTTATTACTAGTTTTATTCCATCTTATTATTGTTGCTTTTGATCCCGACACTCTGGCTCAATACACTCTTCATTATTACCATTATTTTATTACTAGTTTTATTCCATCTTATTATTGTTGCTTTTGATCTGAACACTCTGGCTCAATACACTCTTCATTATTACTATTATTTTATTACTAGTTTTATTCCATCTTATTATTGTTGCTTTTGATCCCAACACTCTGGCTCTATACACTCTTCATTATTACTATTATTTTATTACTAGTTTTATTCCATCTTATTATTGTTGCTCTTGATCCCAACACTCTGGCTCAATACACTCTTCATTATTACTATTATTTTATTACTAGTTTTATTCCATCTTATTATTGTTGCTTTTTATCCCAACACTCTGGCTCTATACACTCTTCATTATTACTATTATTTTATTACTAGTTTTATTCCATCTTATTATTGTTGCTTTTTATCCCAACACTCTGGCTCAATACACTCTTCATTATTACTATTATTTTATTACTAGTTTTATTCCATCTTATTATTGTTGCTTTTGATCCCAACACTCTGGCTCTATACACTCTTCATTATTACTATTATTTTATTACTAGTTTTATTCCATCTTATTATTGTTGCTTTTTATCCTGACACTCTGGCTCAATACTCTCTTCATCATTACTATTATTTTATTACTAGTTTTATTCCATCTTATTATTGTTGCTTTTGATCCCAACACTCTGGTTCTATACACTCTTCATTATTACAATTATTTTATTACTAGTTTTATTCCATCTTATTACTGTTGCTTTTTATCCCAACACTCTGGCTCAATACACTCTTCATTATTACTATTATTTTATTACTAGTTTTATTCCATGTTATTATTGTAGCTTTTGATCCAGACACTCTGGCTCTATACATTCTTCATTATTACTATTATTTTATTACTAGTTTTATTCCATCTTATTATTGTTGCTTTTGATCTCAACACTCTGGCTCTATACTCTCTTCAGTATTACTATTATTTTATTACTAGTTTTATTCCATCTTATTATTGTTGCTCTTGATCTCAACACTCTGGCTCAATACACTCTTCATTATTACTATTATTTTATTACTAGTTTTATTCCATCTTATTATTGTTGCTCTTGATCCCAACACTCTGGCTCAATACACTCTTCATTATTATTATTTTATTACTAGTTTTATTCCATCTTATTATTGTTGCTTTTGATCCCGACACTCTGGCTCAATACATTCTTCATTATTACTATTATTTTATTACTAGTTTTATTCCATCTTATTATTGTTGCTTTTGATCCCAATACTCTGGCTCTATACACTCTTCATTATTACTATTATTTTATTACTAGTTTTATTCCATCTTATTATTGTTGCTTTTGATCCCGACACTCTGGCTCAATACACTCTTCATTATTACCATTATTTTATTACTAGTTTTATTCCATCTTATTATTGTTGCTTTTGATCTGAACACTCTGGCTCAATACACTCTTCATTATTACTATTATTTTATTACTAGTTTTATTCCATCTTATTATTGTTGCTTTTGATCCCAACACTCTGGCTCTATACACTCTTCATTATTACTATTATTTTATTACTAGTTTTATTCCATCTTATTATTGTTGCTCTTGATCCCAACACTCTGGCTCAATACACTCTTAATAATTACTATTATTTTATTACTAGTTATATTCCATCTTATTATTGTTGCTTTTTATCCCAACACTCTGGCTCTATACACTCTTCATTATTACTATTATTTTATTACTAGTTTTATTCCATCTTATTATTGTTGCTTTTTATCCCAACACTCTGGCTCAATACACTCTTCATTATTACTATTATTTTATTACTAGTTTTATTCCATCTTATTATTGTTGCTTTTGATCCCAACACTCTGGCTCTATACACTCTTCATTATTACTATTATTTTATTACTAGTTTTATTCCATCTTATTATTGTTGCTTTTTATCCTGACACTCTGGCCCAATACTCTCTTCATTATTACTATTATTTTATTACTAGTTTTATTCCATCTTATTATTGTTGCTTTTGATCCCAACACTCTGGCTCTATACACTCTTCATTATTACAATTATTTTATTACTAGTTTTATTCCATCTTATTACTGTTGCTTTTTATCCCAACACTCTGGCTCAATACACTCTTCATTATTACTATTATTTTATTACTAGTTTTATTCCATGTTATTATTGTTGCTTTTGATCCAGACACTCTGGCTCTATACATTCTTCATTATTACTATTATTTTATTACTAGTTTTATTCCATCTTATTATTGTTGCTTTTGATCTCAACACTCTGGCTCTATACTCTCTTCAGTATTACTATTATTTTATTACTAGTTTTATTCCATCTTATTATTGTTGCTCTTGATCTCAACACTCTGGCTCAATACACTCTTCATTATTACTATTATTTTATTACTAGTTTTATTCCATCTTATTATTGTTGCTCTTGATCCCAACACTCTGGCTCAATACACTCTTCATTATTATTATTTTATTACTAGTTTTATTCCATCTTATTATTGTTGCTTTTGATCCCAACACTCTGGCTCAATACACGCTTCATTATTATTATTATTATTTTATTACTAGTTTTATTCCATCTTATTATTGTTGCTTTTTATCCCAACACTCTGGCTCAATACACTCTTCATTATTACTATTATTTTATTACTAGTTTTATTCCATATTATTATTGTTGCTTTTGATCCCAACACTCTGGCTCTATACACTCTTCATTATTACTATTATTTTATTACTAGTTTTATTCCATCTTATTATTGTTGCTTTTTATCCTGACACTCTGGCTCAATACACTCTTCATTATTACTATTATTTTATTACTAGTTTTATTCCATCTTATTATTGTTGCTTTTGATCCCAACACTCTGGCTCTATACACTCTTCATTATTACTATTATTTTATTACTAGTTTTATTCCATCTTATTATTGTTGCTTTTGATCTCAACACTCTGGCTCTATACACTCTTCATTATTACTATTATTTTATTACTAGTTTTATTCCATCTTATTATTGTTGCTTTTGATCTCAACACTCTGGCTCTATACTCTCTTCATTATTACTATTATTTTATTACTAGTTTTATTCCATCTTATTATTGTTGCTTTTGATCCCGACACTCTGGCTCAATACATTCTTCATAATTACTATTATTTTATTACTAGTTTTATTCCATCTTATTATTGTTGCTTTTGATCCCAATACTCTGGCTCTATACACTCTTCATTATTACTATTATTTTATTACTAGTTTTATTCCATCTTATTATTGTTGCTTTTGATCCCGACACTCTGGCTCAATACACTCTTCATGATTACCATTATTTTATTACTAGTTTTATTCCATCTTATTATTGTTGCTTTTGATCTGAACACTCTGGCTCAATACACTCTTCATTATTACTATTATTTTATTACTAGTTTTATTCCATCTTATTATTGTTGCTTTTGATCCCAACACTCTGGCTCTATACACTCTTCATTATTACTATTATTTTATTACTAGTTTTATTCCATCTTATTATTGTTGCTCTTGATCCCAACACTCTGGCTCAATACACTCTTCATTATTACTATTATTTTATTACTAGTTTTATTCCATCTTATAATTGTTGCTTTTTATCCCAACACTCTGGCTCTATACACTCTTCATTATTACTATTATTTTATTACTAGTTTTATTCCATCTTATTATTGTTGCTTTTTATCCCAACACTCTGGCTCAATACACTCTTCATTATTACTATTATTTTATTACTAGTTTTATTCCATCTTATTATTGTTGCTTTTGATCCCAACACTCTGGCTCTATACATTCTTCATTATTACTATTATTTTATTACTAGTTTTATTCCATCTTATTATTGTTGCTTTTGATCTCAACACTCTGGCTCTATACTCTCTTCAGTATTACTATTATTTTATTACTAGTTTTATTCCATCTTATTATTGTTGCTCTTGATCTCAACACTCTGGCTCAATACACTCTTCATTATTACTATTATTTTATTACTAGTTTTATTCCATCTTATTATTGTTGCTCTTGATCCCAACACTCTGGCTCAATACACTCTTCATTATTATTATTTTATTACTAGTTTTATTCCATCTTATTATTGTTGCTTTTGATCCCAACACTCTGGCTCAATACACGCTTCATTATTATTATTATTATTTTATTACTAGTTTTATTCCATCTTATTATTGTTGCTTTTTATCCCAACACTCTGGCTCAATACACTCTTCATTATTACTATTATTTTATTACTAGTTTTATTCCATATTATTATTGTTGCTTTTGATCCCAACACTCTGGCTCTATACACTCTTCATTATTACTATTATTTTATTACTAGTTTTATTCCATCTTATTATTGTTGCTTTTTATCCTGACACTCTGGCTCAATACACTCTTCATTATTACTATTATTTTATTACTAGTTTTATTCCATCTTATTATTGTTGCTTTTGATCCCAACACTCTGGCTCTATACACTCTTCATTATTACTATTATTTTATTACTAGTTTTATTCCATCTTATTATTGTTGCTTTTGATCTCAACACTCTGGCTCTATACACTCTTCATTATTACTATTATTTTATTACTAGTTTTATTCCATCTTATTATTGTTGCTTTTGATCTCAACACTCTGGCTCTATACTCTCTTCATTATTACTATTATTTTATTACTAGTTTTATTCCATCTTATTATTGTTGCTTTTGATCCCGACACTCTGGCTCAATACATTCTTCATAATTACTATTATTTTATTACTAGTTTTATTCCATCTTATTATTGTTGCTTTTGATCCCAATACTCTGGCTCTATACACTCTTCATTATTACTATTATTTTATTACTAGTTTTATTCCATCTTATTATTGTTGCTTTTGATCCCGACACTCTGGCTCAATACACTCTTCATGATTACCATTATTTTATTACTAGTTTTATTCCATCTTATTATTGTTGCTTTTGATCTGAACACTCTGGCTCAATACACTCTTCATTATTACTATTATTTTATTACTAGTTTTATTCCATCTTATTATTGTTGCTTTTGATCCCAACACTCTGGCTCTATACACTCTTCATTATTACTATTATTTTATTACTAGTTTTATTCCATCTTATTATTGTTGCTCTTGATCCCAACACTCTGGCTCAATACACTCTTCATTATTACTATTATTTTATTACTAGTTTTATTCCATCTTATAATTGTTGCTTTTTATCCCAACACTCTGGCTCTATACACTCTTCATTATTACTATTATTTTATTACTAGTTTTATTCCATCTTATTATTGTTGCTTTTTATCCCAACACTCTGGCTCAATACACTCTTCATTATTACTATTATTTTATTACTAGTTTTATTCCATCTTATTATTGTTGCTTTTGATCCCAACACTCTGGCTCTATACACTCTTCATTATTACTATTATTTTATTACTAGTTTTATTCCATCTTATTATTGTTGCTTTTTATCCTGACACTCTGGCTCAATACTCTCTTCATTATTACTATTATTTTATTACTAGTTTTATTCCATCTTATTATTGTTGCTTTTGATCCCAACACTCTGGCTCTATACACTCTTCATTATTACAATTATTTTATTACTAGTTTTATTCCATCTTATTACTGTTGCTTTTTATCCCAACACTCTGGCTCAATACACTCTTCATTATTACTATTATTTTATTACTAGTTTTATTCCATGTTATTATTGTTGCTTTTGATCCAGACACTCTGGCTCTATACATTCTTCATTATTACTATTATTTTATTACTAGTTTTATTCCATCTTATTATTGTTGCTTTTGATCTCAACACTCTGGCTCTATACTCTCTTCAGTATTACTATTATTTTATTACTAGTTTTATTCCATCTTATTATTGTTGCTCTTGATCTCAACACTCTGGCTCAATACACTCTTCATTATTACTATTATTTTATTACTAGTTTTATTCCATCTTATTATTGTTGCTCTTGATCCCAACACTCTGGCTCAATACACTCTTCATTATTATTATTTTATTACTAGTTTTATTCCATCTTATTATTGTTGCTTTTGATCCCAACACTCTGGCTCAATACACGCTTCATTATTATTATTATTATTTTATTACTAGTTTTATTCCATCTTATTATTGTTGCTTTTTATCCCAACACTCTGGCTCAATACACTCTTCATTATTACTATTATTTTATTACTAGTTTTATTCCATATTATTATTGTTGCTTTTGATCCCAACACTCTGGCTCTATACACTCTTCATTATTACTATTATTTTATTACTAGTTTTATTCCATCTTATTATTGTTCCTTTTTATCCTGACACTCTGGCTCAATACACTCTTCATTATTACTATTATTTTATTACTAGTTTTATTCCATCTTATTATTGTTGCTTTTGATCCCAACACTCTGGCTCTATACACTCTTCATTATTACTATTATTTTATTACTAGTTTTATTCCATCTTATTATTGTTGCTTTTGATCTCAACACTCTGGCTCTATACACTCTTCATTATTACTATTATTTTATTACTAGTTTTATTCCATCTTATTATTGTTGCTTTTGATCTCAACACTCTGGCTCTATACTCTCTTCATTATTACTATTATTTTATTACTAGTTTTATTCCATCTTATTATTGTTGCTTTTGATCCCGACACTCTGGCTCAATACATTCTTCATAATTACTATTATTTTATTACTAGTTTTATTCCATCTTATTATTGTTGCTTTTGATCCCAATACTCTGGCTCTATACACTCTTCATTATTACTATTATTTTATTACTAGTTTTATTCCATCTTATTATTGTTGCTTTTGATCCCGACACTCTGGCTCAATACACTCTTCATTATTACCATTATTTTATTACTAGTTTTATTCCATCTTATTATTGTTGCTTTTGATCTGAACACTCTGGCTCAATACACTCTTCATTATTACTATTATTTTATTACTAGTTTTATTCCATCTTATTATTGTTGCTTTTGATCCCAACACTCTGGCTCTATACACCCTTCATTATTACTATTATTTTATTACTAGTTTTATTCCATCTTATTATTGTTGCTCTTGATCCCAACACTCTGGCTCAATACACTCTTCATTATTACTATTATTTTATTACTAGTTTTATTCCATCTTATTATTGTTGCTTTTTATCCCAACACTCTGGCTCTATACACTCTTCATTATTACTATTATTTTATTACTAGTTTTATTCCATCTTATTATTGTTGCTTTTTATCCCAACACTCTGGCTCAATACACTCTTCATTATTACTATTATTTTATTACTAGTTTTATTCCATCTTATTATTGTTGCTTTTGATCCCGACACTCTGGCTCTATACACTCTTCATTATTACCATTATTTTATTACTAGTTTTATTCCATCTTATTATTGTTGCTTTTGATCTGAACACTCTGGCTCAATACACTCTTCATTATTACTATTATTTTATTACTAGTTTTATTCCATCTTATTATTGTTGCTTTTGATCCCAACACTCTGGCTCTATACACTCTTCATTATTACTATTATTTTATTACTAGTTTTATTCCATCTTATTATTGTTGCTCTTGATCCCAACACTCTGGCTCAATACACTCTTCATTATTACTATTATTTTATTACTAGTTTTATTCCATCTTATAATTGTTGCTTTTTATCCCAACACTCTGGCTCTATACACTCTTCATTATTACTATTATTTTATTACTAGTTTTATTCCATCTTATTATTGTTGCGTTTTATCCCAACACTCTGGCTCAATACACTCTTCATTATTACTATTATTTTATTACTAGTTTTATTCCATCTTATTATTGTTGCTTTTGATCCCAACACTCTGGCTCTATACACTCTTCATTATTACTATTATTTTATTACTAGTTTTATTCCATCTTATTATTGTTGCTTTTTATCCTGACACTCTGGCTCAATACTCTCTTCATTATTACTATTATTTTATTACTAGTTTTATTCCATCTTATTATTGTTGCTTTTGATCCCAACACTCTGGCTCTATACACTCTTCATTATTACAATTATTTTATTACTAGTTTTATTCCATCTTATTACTGTTGCTTTTTATCCCAACACTCTGGCTCAATACACTCTTCATTATTACTATTATTTTATTACTAGTTTTATTCCATGTTATTATTGTTGCTTTTGATCCAGACACTCTGGCTCTATACATTCTTCATTATTACTATTATTTTATTACTAGTTTTATTCCATCTTATTATTGTTGCTTTTGATCTCAACACTCTGGCTCTATACTCTCTTCAGTATTACTATTATTTTATTACTAGTTTTATTCCATCTTATTATTGTTGCTCTTGATCTCAACACTCTGGCTCAATACACTCTTCATTATTACTATTATTTTATTACTAGTTTTATTCCATCTTATTATTGTTGCTCTTGATCCCAACACTCTGGCTCAATACACTCTTCATTATTATTATTTTATTACTAGTTTTATTCCATCTTATTATTGTTGCTTTTGATCCCAACACTCTGGCTCAATACACGCTTCATTATTATTATTATTATTTTATTACTAGTTTTATTCCATCTTATTATTGTTGCTTTTTATCCCAACACTCTGGCTCAATACACTCTTCATTATTACTATTATTTTATTACTAGTTTTATTCCATATTATTATTGTTGCTTTTGATCCCAACACTCTGGCTCTATACACTCTTCATTATTACTATTATTTTATTACTAGTTTTATTCCATCTTATTATTGTTGCTCTTGATCCCAACACTCTGGCTCAATACACTCTTCATTATTACTATTATTTTATTACTAGTTTTATTCCATCTTATAATTGTTGCTTTTTATCCCAACACTCTGGCTCTATACACTCTTCATTATTACTATTATTTTATTACTAGTTTTATTCCATCTTATTATTGTTGCTTTTTATCCCAACACTCTGGCTCAATACACTCTTCATTATTACTATTATTTTATTACTAGTTTTATTCCATCTTATTATTGTTGCTTTTGATCCCAACACTCTGGCTCTATACACTCTTCATTATTACTATTATTTTATTACTAGTTTTATTCCATCTTATTATTGTTGCTTTTTATCCTGACACTCTGGCTCAATACTCTCTTCATTATTACTATTATTTTATTACTAGTTTTATTCCATCTTATTATTGTTGCTTTTGATCCCAACACTCTGGCTCTATACACTCTTCATTATTACAATTATTTTATTACTAGTTTTATTCCATCTTATTACTGTTGCTTTTTATCCCAACACTCTGGCTCAATACACTCTTCATTATTACTATTATTTTATTACTAGTTTTATTCCATGTTATTATTGTTGCTTTTGATCCAGACACTCTGGCTCTATACATTCTTCATTATTACTATTATTTTATTACTAGTTTTATTCCATCTTATTATTGTTGCTTTTGATCTCAACACTCTGGCTCTATACTCTCTTCAGTATTACTATTATTTTATTACTAGTTTTATTCCATCTTATTATTGTTGCTCTTGATCTCAACACTCTGGCTCAATACACTCTTCATTATTACTATTATTTTATTACTAGTTTTATTCCATCTTATTATTGTTGCTCTTGATCCCAACACTCTGGCTCAATACACTCTTCATTATTATTATTTTATTACTAGTTTTATTCCATCTTATTATTGTTGCTTTTGATCCCAACACTCTGGCTCAATACACGCTTCATTATTATTATTATTACTTTATTACTAGTTTTATTCCATCTTATTATTGTTGCTTTTTATCCCAACACTCTGGCTCAATACACTCTTCATTATTACTATTATTTTATTACTAGTTTTATTCCATATTATTATTGTTGCTTTTGATCCCAACACTCTGGCTCTATACACTCTTCATTATTACTATTATTTTATTACTAGTTTTATTCCATCTTATTATTGTTCCTTTTTATCCTGACACTCTGGCTCAATACACTCTTCATTATTACTATTATTTTATTACTAGTTTTATTCCATCTTATTATTGTTGCTTTTGATCCCAACACTCTGGCTCTATACACTCTTCATTATTACTATTATTTTATTACTAGTTTTATTCCATCTTATTATTGTTGCTTTTGATCTCAACACTCTGGCTCTATACACTCTTCATTATTACTATTATTTTATTACTAGTTTTATTCCATCTTATTATTGTTGCTTTTGATCTCAACACTCTGGCTCTATACTCTCTTCATTATTACTATTATTTTATTACTAGTTTTATTCCATCTTATTATTGTTGCTTTTGATCCCGACACTCTGGCTCAATACATTCTTCATAATTACTATTATTTTATTACTAGTTTTATTCCATCTTATTATTGTTGCTTTTGATCCCAATACTCTGGCTCTATACACTCTTCATTATTACTATTATTTTATTACTAGTTTTATTCCATCTTATTATTGTTGCTTTTGATCCCGACACTCTGGCTCAATACACTCTTCATTATTACCATTATTTTATTACTAGTTTTATTCCATCTTATTATTGTTGCTTTTGATCTGAACACTCTGGCTCAATACACTCTTCATTATTACTATTATTTTATTACTAGTTTTATTCCATCTTATTATTGTTGCTTTTGATCCCAACACTCTGGCTCTATACACCCTTCATTATTACTATTATTTTATTACTAGTTTTATTCCATCTTATTATTGTTGCTCTTGATCCCAACACTCTGGCTCAATACACTCTTCATTATTACTATTATTTTATTACTAGTTTTATTCCATCTTATTATTGTTGCTTTTTATCCCAACACTCTGGCTCTATACACTCTTCATTATTACTATTATTTTATTACTAGTTTTATTCCATCTTATTATTGTTGCTTTTTATCCCAACACTCTGGCTCAATACACTCTTCATTATTACTATTATTTTATTACTAGTTTTATTCCATCTTATTATTGTTGCTTTTGATCCCAACACTCTGGCTCTATACACTCTTCATTATTACTATTATTTTATTACTAGTTTTATTCCATCTTATTATTGTTGCTTTTTATCCTGACACTCTGGCTCAATACTCTCTTCATTATTACTATTATTTTATTACTAGTTTTATTCCATCTTATTATTGTTGCTTTTGATCCCAACACTCTGGCTCTATACACTCTTCATTATTACAATTATTTTATTACTAGTTTTATTCCATCTTATTACTGTTGCTTTTTATCCCAACACTCTGGCTCAATACACTCTTCATTATTACTATTATTTTATTACTAGTTTTATTCCATGTTATTATTGTTGCTTTTGATCCAGACACTCTGGCTCTATACATTCTTCATTATTACTATTATTTTATTACTAGTTTTATTCCATCTTATTATTGTTGCTTTTGATCTCAACACTCTGGCTCTATACTCTCTTCAGTATTACTATTATTTTATTACTAGTTTTATTCCATCTTATTATTGTTGCTCTTGATCTCAACACTCTGGCTCAATACACTCTTCATTATTACTATTATTTTATTACTAGTTTTATTCCATCTTATTATTGTTGCTCTTGATCCCAACACTCTGGCTCAATACACTCTTCATTATTATTATTTTATTACTAGTTTTATTCCATCTTATTATTGTTGCTTTTGATCCCAACACTCTGGCTCAATACACGCTTCATTATTATTATTATTACTTTATTACTAGTTTTATTCCATCTTATTATTGTTGCTTTTTATCCCAACACTCTGGCTCAATACACTCTTCATTATTACTATTATTTTATTACTAGTTTTATTCCATATTATTATTGTTGCTTTTGATCCCAACACTCTGGCTCTATACACTCTTCATTATTACTATTATTTTATTACTAGTTTTATTCCATCTTATTATTGTTCCTTTTTATCCTGACACTCTGGCTCAATACACTCTTCATTATTACTATTATTTTATTACTAGTTTTATTCCATCTTATTATTGTTGCTTTTGATCCCAACACTCTGGCTCTATACACTCTTCATTATTACTATTATTTTATTACTAGTTTTATTCCATCTTATTATTGTTGCTTTTGATCTCAACACTCTGGCTCTATACACTCTTCATTATTACTATTATTTTATTACTAGTTTTATTCCATCTTATTATTGTTGCTTTTGATCTCAACACTCTGGCTCTATACTCTCTTCATTATTACTATTATTTTATTACTAGTTTTATTCCATCTTATTATTGTTGCTTTTGATCCCGACACTCTGGCTCAATACATTCTTCATAATTACTATTATTTTATTACTAGTTTTATTCCATCTTATTATTGTTGCTTTTGATCCCAATACTCTGGCTCTATACACTCTTCATTATTACTATTATTTTATTACTAGTTTTATTCCATCTTATTATTGTTGCTTTTGATCCCGACACTCTGGCTCAATACACTCTTCATTATTACCATTATTTTATTACTAGTTTTATTCCATCTTATTATTGTTGCTTTTGATCTGAACACTCTGGCTCAATACACTCTTCATTATTACTATTATTTTATTACTAGTTTTATTCCATCTTATTATTGTTGCTTTTGATCCCAACACTCTGGCTCTATACACCCTTCATTATTACTATTATTTTATTACTAGTTTTATTCCATCTTATTATTGTTGCTCTTGATCCCAACACTCTGGCTCAATACACTCTTCATTATTACTATTATTTTATTACTAGTTTTATTCCATCTTATTATTGTTGCTTTTTATCCCAACACTCTGGCTCTATACACTCTTCATTATTACTATTATTTTATTACTAGTTTTATTCCATCTTATTATTGTTGCTTTTTATCCCAACACTCTGGCTCAATACACTCTTCATTATTACTATTATTTTATTACTAGTTTTATTCCATCTTATTATTGTTGCTTTTGATCCCAACACTCTGGCTCTATACACTCTTCATTATTACTATTATTTTATTACTAGTTTTATTCCATCTTATTATTGTTGCTTTTTATCCTGACACTCTGGCTCAATACTCTCTTCATTATTACTATTATTTTATTACTAGTTTTATTCCATCTTATTATTGTTGCTTTTGATCCCAACACTCTGGCTCTATACACTCTTCATTATTACAATTATTTTATTACTAGTTTTATTCCATCTTATTACTGTTGCTTTTTATCCCAACACTCTGGCTCAATACACTCTTCATTATTACTATTATTTTATTACTAGTTTTATTCCATGTTATTATTGTTGCTTTTGATCCAGACACTCTGGCTCTATACATTCTTCATTATTACTATTATTTTATTACTAGTTTTATTCCATCTTATTATTGTTGCTTTTGATCTCAACACTCTGGCTCTATACTCTCTTCAGTATTACTATTATTTTATTACTAGTTTTATTCCATCTTATTATTGTTGCTTTTGATCTCAACACTCTGGCTCAATACACTCTTCATTATTACTATTATTTTATTACTAGTTTTATTCCATCTTATTATTGTTGCTCTTGATCCCAACACTCTGGCTCAATACACTCTTCATTATTATTATTTTATTACTAGTTTTATTCCATCTTATTATTGTTGCTTTTGATCCCAACACTCTGGCTCAATACACGCTTCATTATTATTATTATTATTTTATTACTAGTTTTATTCCATCTTATTATTGTTGCTTTTTATCCCAACACTCTGGCTCAATACACTCTTCATTATTACTATTATTTTATTACTAGTTTTATTCCATATTATTATTGTTGCTTTTGATCCCAACACTCTGGCTCTATACACTCTTCATTATTACTATTATTTTATTACTAGTTTTATTCCATCTTAT
The DNA here is from genome assembly GCA_964036315.1 of Acanthosepion esculentum. NCBI lineage: Eukaryota > Metazoa > Mollusca > Cephalopoda > Sepiida > Sepiidae > Acanthosepion > Acanthosepion esculentum. The sequence goes on from OZ038507.1 coordinate 15,790,876, forward strand.
TATTGTTGCTTTTTATCCTGACACTCTGGCTCAATACACTCTTCATTATTACTATTATTTTATTACTAGTTTTATTCCATCTTATTATTGTTGCTTTTGATCCCAACACTCTGGCTCTATACACTCTTCATTATTACTATTATTTTATTACTAGTTTTATTCCATCTTATTATTGTTGCTTTTGATCTCAACACTCTGGCTCTATACACTCTTCATTATTACTATTATTTTATTACTAGTTTTATTCCATCTTATTATTGTTGCTTTTGATCTCAACACTCTGGCTCTATACTCTCTTCATTATTACTATTATTTTATTACTAGTTTTATTCCATCTTATTATTGTTGCTTTTGATCCCGACACTCTGGCTCAATACATTCTTCATAATTACTATTATTTTATTACTAGTTTTATTCCATCTTATTATTGTTGCTTTTGATCCCAATACTCTGGCTCTATACACTCTTCATTATTACTATTATTTTATTACTAGTTTTATTCCATCTTATTATTGTTGCTTTTGATCCCGACACTCTGGCTCAATACACTCTTCATTATTACCATTATTTTATTACTAGTTTTATTCCATCTTATTATTGTTGCTTTTGATCTGAACACTCTGGCTCAATACACTCTTCATTATTACTATTATTTTATTACTAGTTTTATTCCATCTTATTATTGTTGCTTTTGATCCCAACACTCTGGCTCTATACACTCTTCATTATTACTATTATTTTATTACTAGTTTTATTCCATCTTATTATTGTTGCTCTTGATCCCAACACTCTGGCTCAATACACTCTTCATTATTACTATTATTTTATTACTAGTTTTATTCCATCTTATTATTGTTGCTTTTGATCCCAACACTCTGCCTCAATACACTCTTCATTATTACTATTATTTTATTACTAGTTTTATTCCATCTTATTATTGTTGCTTTTTATCCCAACACTCTGGCTCTATACACTCTTCATTATTACTATTATTTTATTACTAGTTTTATTCCATCTTATTATTGTTGCTTTTTATCCCAACACTCTGGCTCAATACACTCTTCATTACTACTATTATTTTATTACTAGTTTTATTCCATCTTATTATTGTTGCTTTTGATCCCAACACTCTGGCTCTATACACTCTTCATTATTACTATTATTTTATTACTAGTTTTATTCCATCTTATTATTGTTGCTTTTTATCCTGACACTCTGGCTCAATACACTCTTCATTATTACTATTATTTTATTACTAGTTTTATTCCATCTTATTATTGTTGCTTTTGATCCCAATACTCTGGCTCTATACACTCTTCATTATTACTATTATTTTATTACTAGTTTTATTCCATCTTATTATTGTTGCTTTTTATCCTGACACTCTGGCTCAATACACTCTTCATTATTACTATTATTTTATTACTAGTTTTATTCCATCTTATTATTGTTGCTTTTTATCCCAACACTCTGGCTCAATACACTCTTCATTATTACTATTATTTTATTACTAGTTTTATTCCATCTTATTATTGTTGCTTTTGATCCCAACACTCTGGCTCTATACACTCTTCATTATTACTATTATTTTATTACTAGTTTTATTCCATCTTATTATTGTTGCTTTTGATCTCAACACTCTGGCTCTATACTCTCTTCATTATTACTATTATTTTATTACTAGTTTTATTCCATCTTATTATTGTTGCTTTTGATCCCGACACTCTGGCTCAATACACTCTTCATTATTACTATTATTTTATTACTAGTTTTATTCCATCTTATTATTGTTGCTCTTGATCCCAACACTCTGGCTCAATACACTCTTCATTATTATTATTTTATTACTAGTTTTATTCCATCTTATTATTGTTGCTTTTGATCTCAACACTCTGGCTCAATACACGCTTCATTATTATTATTATTATTTTATTACTAGTTTTGTTCCATCTTATTATTGTTGCTTTTTATCCCAACACTCTGGCTCAATACACTCTTCATTATTACTATTATTTTATTACTAGTTTTATTCCATCTTATTATTGTTGCTTTTGATCCCAACACTCTGGCTCTATACACTCTTCATTATTACTATTATTTTATTACTAGTTTTATTCCATCTTATTATTGTTGCTTTTGATCCCAACACTCTGGCTCTATACACTCTTCATTATTACTATTATTTTATTACTAGTTTTATTCCATCTTATTATTGTTGCTTTTTATCCTGACACTCTGGCTCAATACACTCTTCATTATTACTATTATTTTATTACTAGTTTTATTCCATCTTATTATTGTTGCTTTTTATCCCAACACTCTGGCTCAATACACTCTTCATTATTACTATTATTTTATTACTAGTTTTATTCCATCTTATTATTGTTCCTTTTGATCCCAACACTCTGGCTCTATACACTCTTCATTATTACTATTTTTTTATTACTAGTTTTATTCCATCTTATTATTGTTGCTTTTGATCTCAACACTCTGGCTCTATACACTCTTCATTATTACTATTATTTTATTACTAGTTTTATTCCATCTTATTATTGTTGCTTTTTATCCTGACACTCTGGCTCAATACACTCTTCATTATTACTATTATTTTATTACTAGTTTTATTCCATCTTATTATTGTTGCTTTTGATCCCAACACTCTGGCTCTATACACTCTTCATTATTACTATTATTTTATTACTAGTTTTATTCCATCTTATTATTGTTGCTTTTTATCCTGACACTCTGGCTCAATACTCTCTTCATTATTACTATTATTTTATTACTAGTTTTATTCCATCTTATTATTGTTGCTTTTGATCCCAACACTCTGGCTCTATACACTCTTCATTATTACAATTATTTTATTACTAGTTTTATTCCATCTTATTACTGTTGCTTTTTATCCCAACACTCTGGCTCAATACACTCTTCATTATTACTATTATTTTATTACTAGTTTTATTCCATGTTATTATTGTTGCTTTTGATCCAGACACTCTGGCTCTATACATTCTTCATTATTACTATTATTTTATTACTAGTTTTATTCCATCTTATTATTGTTGCTTTTGATCTCAACACTCTGGCTCTATACTCTCTTCAGTATTACTATTATTTTATTACTAGTTTTATTCCATCTTATTATTGTTGCTCTTGATCTCAACACTCTGGCTCAATACACTCTTCATTATTACTATTATTTTATTACTAGTTTTATTCCATCTTATTATTGTTGCTCTTGATCCCAAGACTCTGGCTCAATACACTCTTCATTATTATTATTTTATTACTAGTTTTATTCCATCTTATTATTGTTGCTTTTGATCCCAACACTCTGGCTCAATACACGCTTCATTATTATTATTATTATTTTATTACTAGTTTTATTCCATCTTATTATTGTTGCTTTTTATCCCAACACTCTGGCTCAATACACTCTTCATTATTACTATTATTTTATTACTAGTTTTATTCCATATTATTATTGTTGCTTTTGATCCCAACACTCTGGCTCTATACACTCTTCATTATTACTATTATTTTATTACTAGTTTTATTCCATCTTATTATTGTTCCTTTTTATCCTGACACTCTGGCTCAATACACTCTTCATTATTACTATTATTTTATTACTAGTTTTATTCCATCTTATTATTGTTGCTTTTGATCCCAACACTCTGGCTCTATACACTCTTCATTATTACTATTATTTTATTACTAGTTTTATTCCATCTTATTATTGTTGCTTTTGATCTCAACACTCTGGCTCTATACACTCTTCATTATTACTATTATTTTATTACTAGTTTTATTCCATCTTATTATTGTTGCTTTTGATCTCAACACTCTGGCTCTATACTCTCTTCATTATTACTATTATTTTATTACTAGTTTTATTCCATCTTATTATTGTTGCTTTTGATCCCGACACTCTGGCTCAATACATTCTTCATAATTACTATTATTTTATTACTAGTTTTATTCCATCTTATTATTGTTGCTTTTGATCCCAATACTCTGGCTCTATACACTCTTCATTATTACTATTATTTTATTACTAGTTTTATTCCATCTTATTATTGTTGCTTTTGATCCCGACACTCTGGCTCAATACACTCTTCATTATTACCATTATTTTATTACTAGTTTTATTCCATCTTATTATTGTTGCTTTTGATCTGAACACTCTGGCTCAATACACTCTTCATTATTACTATTATTTTATTACTAGTTTTATTCCATCTTATTATTGTTGCTTTTGATCCCAACACTCTGGCTCTATACACCCTTCATTATTACTATTATTTTATTACTAGTTTTATTCCATCTTATTATTGTTGCTCTTGATCCCAACACTCTGGCTCAATACACTCTTCATTATTACTATTATTTTATTACTAGTTTTATTCCATCTTATTATTGTTGCTTTTTATCCCAACACTCTGGCTCTATACACTCTTCATTATTACTATTATTTTATTACTAGTTTTATTCCATCTTATTATTGTTGCTTTTTATCCCAACACTCTGGCTCAATACACTCTTCATTATTACTATTATTTTATTACTAGTTTTATTCCATCTTATTATTGTTGCTTTTGATCCCAACACTCTGGCTCTATACACTCTTCATTATTACTATTATTTTATTACTAGTTTTATTCCATCTTATTATTGTTGCTTTTTATCCTGACACTCTGGCTCAATACTCTCTTCATTATTACTATTATTTTATTACTAGTTTTATTCCATCTTATTATTGTTGCTTTTGATCCCAACACTCTGGCTCTATACACTCTTCATTATTACAATTATTTTATTACTAGTTTTATTCCATCTTATTACTGTTGCTTTTTATCCCAACACTCTGGCTCAATACACTCTTCATTATTACTATTATTTTATTACTAGTTTTATTCCATGTTATTATTGTTGCTTTTGATCCAGACACTCTGGCTCTATACATTCTTCATTATTACTATTATTTTATTACTAGTTTTATTCCATCTTATTATTGTTGCTTTTGATCTCAACACTCTGGCTCTATACTCTCTTCAGTATTACTATTATTTTATTACTAGTTTTATTCCATCTTATTATTGTTGCTTTTGATCTCAACACTCTGGCTCAATACACTCTTCATTATTACTATTATTTTATTACTAGTTTTATTCCATCTTATTATTGTTGCTCTTGATCCCAACACTCTGGCTCAATACACTCTTCATTATTATTATTTTATTACTAGTTTTATTCCATCTTATTATTGTTGCTTTTGATCCCAACACTCTGGCTCAATACACGCTTCATTATTATTATTATTATTTTATTACTAGTTTTATTCCATCTTATTATTGTTGCTTTTTATCCCAACACTCTGGCTCAATACACTCTTCATTATTACTATTATTTTATTACTAGTTTTATTCCATATTATTATTGTTGCTTTTGATCCCAACACTCTGGCTCTATACACTCTTCATTATTACTATTATTTTATTACTAGTTTTATTCCATCTTATTATTGTTGCTTTTTATCCTGACACTCTGGCTCAATACACTCTTCATTATTACTATTATTTTATTACTAGTTTTATTCCATCTTATTATTGTTGCTTTTGATCCCAACACTCTGGCTCTATACACTCTTCATTATTACTATTATTTTATTACTAGTTTTATTCCATCTTATTATTGTTGCTTTTGATCTCAACACTCTGGCTCTATACACTCTTCATTATTACTATTATTTTATTACTAGTTTTATTCCATCTTATTATTGTTGCTTTTGATCTCAACACTCTGGCTCTATACTCTCTTCATTATTACTATTATTTTATTACTAGTTTTATTCCATCTTATTATTGTTGCTTTTGATCCCAATACTCTGGCTCTATACACTCTTCATTATTACTATTATTTTATTACTAGTTTTATTCCATCTTATTATTGTTGCTTTTGATCCCGACACTCTGGCTCAATACACTCTTCATTATTACCATTATTTTATTACTAGTTTTATTCCATCTTATTATTGTTGCTTTTGATCTGAACACTCTGGCTCAATACACTCTTCATTATTACTATTATTTTATTACTAGTTTTATTCCATCTTATTATTGTTGCTTTTGATCCCAACACTCTGGCTCTATACACTCTTCATTATTACTATTATTTTATTACTAGTTTTATTCCATCTTATTATTGTTGCTCTTGATCCCAACACTCTGGCTCAATACACTCTTCATTATTACTATTATTTTATTACTAGTTTTATTCCATCTTATTATTGTTGCTTTTGATCCCAACACTCTGCCTCAATACACTCTTCATTATTACTATTATTTTATTACTAGTTTTATTCCATCTTATTATTGTTGCTTTTTATCCCAACACTCTGGCTCTATACACTCTTCATTATTACTATTATTTTATTACTAGTTTTATTCCATCTTATTATTGTTGCTTTTTATCCCAACACTCTGGCTCAATACACTCTTCATTACTACTATTATTTTATTACTAGTTTTATTCCATCTTATTATTGTTGCTTTTGATCCCAACACTCTGGCTCTATACACTCTTCATTATTACTATTATTTTATTACTAGTTTTATTCCATCTTATTATTGTTGCTTTTTATCCTGACACTCTGGCTCAATACACTCTTCATTATTACTATTATTTTATTACTAGTTTTATTCCATCTTATTATTGTTGCTTTTGATCCCAATACTCTGGCTCTATACACTCTTCATTATTACTATTATTTTATTACTAGTTTTATTCCATCTTATTATTGTTGCTTTTTATCCTGACACTCTGGCTCAATACACTCTTCATTATTACTATTATTTTATTACTAGTTTTATTCCATCTTATTATTGTTGCTTTTTATCCCAACACTCTGGCTCAATACACTCTTCATTATTACTATTATTTTATTACTAGTTTTATTCCATCTTATTATTGTTGCTTTTGATCCCAACACTCTGGCTCTATACACTCTTCATTATTACTATTATTTTATTACTAGTTTTATTCCATCTTATTATTGTTGCTTTTGATCTCAACACTCTGGCTCTATACTCTCTTCATTATTACTATTATTTTATTACTAGTTTTATTCCATCTTATTATTGTTGCTTTTGATCCCGACACTCTGGCTCAATACACTCTTCATTATTACTATTATTTTATTACTAGTTTTATTCCATCTTATTATTGTTGCTCTTGATCCCAACACTCTGGCTCAATACACTCTTCATTATTATTATTTTATTACTAGTTTTATTCCATCTTATTATTGTTGCTTTTGATCTCAACACTCTGGCTCAATACACGCTTCATTATTATTATTATTATTTTATTACTAGTTTTGTTCCATCTTATTATTGTTGCTTTTTATCCCAACACTCTGGCTCAATACACTCTTCATTATTACTATTATTTTATTACTAGTTTTATTCCATCTTATTATTGTTGCTTTTGATCCCAACACTCTGGCTCTATACACTCTTCATTATTACTATTATTTTATTACTAGTTTTATTCCATCTTATTATTGTTGCTTTTGATCCCAACACTCTGGCTCTATACACTCTTCATTATTACTATTATTTTATTACTAGTTTTATTCCATCTTATTATTGTTGCTTTTTATCCTGACACTCTGGCTCAATACACTCTTCATTATTACTATTATTTTATTACTAGTTTTATTCCATCTTATTATTGTTGCTTTTTATCCCAACACTCTGGCTCAATACACTCTTCATTATTACTATTATTTTATTACTAGTTTTATTCCATCTTATTATTGTTCCTTTTGATCCCAACACTCTGGCTCTATACACTCTTCATTATTACTATTTTTTTATTACTAGTTTTATTCCATCTTATTATTGTTGCTTTTGATCTCAACACTCTGGCTCTATACACTCTTCATTATTACTATTATTTTATTACTAGTTTTATTCCATCTTATTATTGTTGCTTTTGATCTCAACACTCTGGCTCTATACACTCTTCATTATTACTATTATTTTCTTACTAGTTTTATTCCATCTTATTATTGTTCCTTTTGATCCCGACACTCTGGCTCAATACACTCTTCATTATTACTGTTATTTTATTACTAGTTTTATTCCATCTTATTATTGTTGCTTTTGATCCCGACACTCTGGCTCAATACACTCTTCATTATTACCATTATTTTATTACTAGTTTTATTCCATCTTATTATTGTTGCTTTTTATCCTGACACTCTGGCTCAATACACTCTTCATTATTACTATTATTTTATTACTAGTTTTATTCCATCTTATTATTGTTGCTTTTTATCCCAACACTCTGGCTCAATACACTCTTCATTATTACTATTATTTTATTACTAGTTTTATTCCATCTTATTATTGTTGCTTTTGATCCCGACACTCTGGCTCAATACACTCTTCATTATTACTATTATTTTATTACTAGTTTTATTCCATCTTATTATTGTTGCTTTTTATCCTGACACTCTGGCTCAATACACTCTTCATTATTACTATTATTTTATTACTAGTTTTATTCCATCTTATTATTGTTGCTTTTGATCCCAATACTCTGGCTCTATACACTCTTCATTATTACTATTATTTTATTACTAGTTTTATTCCATCTTATTATTGTTGCTTTTTATCCTGACACTCTGGCTCAATACACTCTTCATTATTACTATTATTTTATTACTAGTTTTATTCCATCTTATTATTGTTGCTTTTTATCCCAACACTCTGGCTCAATACACTCTTCATTATTACTATTATTTTATTACTAGTTTTATTCCATCTTATTATTGTTGCTTTTGATCCCAACACTCTGGCTCTATACACTCTTCATTATTACTATTATTTTATTACTAGTTTTATTCCATCTTATTATTGTTGCTTTTGATCTCAACACTCTGGCTCTATACTCTCTTCATTATTACTATTATTTTATTACTAGTTTTATTCCATCTTATTATTGTTGCTTTTGATCCCGACACTCTGGCTCAATACACTCTTCATTATTACTATTATTTTATTACTAGTTTTATTCCATCTTATTATTGTTGCTCTTGATCCCAACACTCTGGCTCAATACACTCTTCATTATTATTATTTTATTACTAGTTTTATTCCATCTTATTATTGTTGCTTTTGATCTCAACACTCTGGCTCAATACACGCTTCATTATTATTATTATTATTTTATTACTAGTTTTGTTCCATCTTATTATTGTTGCTTTTTATCCAAACACTCTGGCTCAATACACTCTTCATTATTACTATTATTTTATTACTAGTTTTATTCCATCTTATTATTGTTGCTTTTGATCCCAACACTCTGGCTCTATACACTCTTCATTATTACTATTATTTTATTACTAGTTTTATTCCATCTTATTATTGTTGCTTTTGATCCCAACACTCTGGCTCTATACACTCTTCATTATTACTATTATTTTATTACTAGTTTTATTCCATCTTATTATTGTTGCTTTTTATCCTGACACTCTGGCTCAATACACTCTTCATTATTACTATTATTTTATTACTAGTTTTATTCCATCTTATTATTGTTGCTTTTTATCCCAACACTCTGGCTCAATACACTCTTCATTATTACTATTATTTTATTACTAGTTTTATTCCATCTTATTATTGTTCCTTTTGATCCCAACACTCTGGCTCTATACACTCTTCATTATTACTATTATTTTATTACTAGTTTTATTCCATCTTATTATTGTTGCTTTTGATCTCAACACTCTGGCTCTATACACTCTTCATTATTACTATTATTTTATTACTAGTTTTATTCCATCTTATTATTGTTGCTTTTGATCTCAACACTCTGGCTCTATACACTCTTCATTATTACTATTATTTTCTTACTAGTTTTATTCCATCTTATTATTGTTCCTTTTGATCCCGACACTCTGGCTCAATACACTCTTCATTATTACTGTTATTTTATTACTAGTTTTATTCCATCTTATTATTGTTGCTTTTGATCCCGACACTCTGGCTCAATACACTCTTCATTATTACCATTATTTTATTACTAGTTTTATTCCATCTTATTATTGTTGCTTTTTATCCTGACACTCTGGCTCAATACACTCTTCATTATTACTATTATTTTATTACTAGTTTTATTCCATCTTATTATTGTTGCTTTTTATCCCAACACTCTGGCTCAATACACTCTTCATTATTACTATTATTTTATTACTAGTTTTATTCCATCTTATTATTGTTGCTTTTGATCCCGACACTCTGGCTCAATACACTCTTCATTATTACTATTATTTTATTACTAGTTTTATTCCATCTTATTATTGTTGCTTTTGATCCCGACACTCTGGCTCTATACACTCTTCATTATTACTATTATTTTATTACTAGTTTTATTCCATCTTATTATTGTTGCTTTTGATCTCAACACTCTGGCTTTATACACTCTTCATTATTACTATCATTTTATTACTAGTTTTATTCCATCTTATTATTGCTGCTTTTGATCTCAACACTCTGGCTCTATACACTCTTCATTATTACTATTATTTTATTACTAGTTTTATTCCATCTTATTATTGTTGCTTTTGATCTCAACACTCTGGCTCTATACACTCTTCATTATTACTATTATTTTATTACTAGTTTTATTCCATCTTATTATTGTTGCTTTTGATCCCGACACTCTGGCTCAATACACTCTTCATTATTACTATTATTTTATTACTAGTTTTATTCCATCTTATTATTGTTGCTTTTGATCCCGACACTCTGGCTCAATACACTCTTCATTATTACCATTATTTTATTACTAGTTTTATTCCATCTTATTATTGTTGCTTTTTATCTTGACACTCTGGCTCAATACACTCTTCATTATTACTATTATTTTATTACTAGTTTTATTCCATCTTATTATTGTTGCTTTTGATCTCAACACTCTGGCTCTATACAGTCTTCATTATTACTATTATTTTATTACTAGTTTTATTCCATCTTATTATTGTTGCTTTTGATCCCGACACTCTGGGTCTATACACTCTTCATTATTACTATTATTTTATTACTAGTTTTATTCCATCTTATTATTGTTGCTTTTGATCCCAACACTCTGGCTCAATACACTCTTCATTATTACTATTATTTTATTACTAGTTTTATTCCCTCTTATTATTGTTGCTTTTGATCCCAACACTCTGGCTCTATACACTCTTCATTATTACTATTATTTTATTACTAGTTTTATTCCATCTTGTTATTGTTGCTTTTGATCCCAACACTCTGGCTCTATTCACTCTTCATTATTACTATTATTTTATTACTAGTTTTATTCCATCTTATTATTGTTGCTTTTGATCCCAACACTCTGGCTCTATACACTCTTCATTATTACTATTATTTTATTACTAGTTTTATTCCATCTTATTATTGTTGCTTTTGATCCCATCACTCTGGCTCTATACACTCTTCATTATTACTATTATTTTATTACTAGTTTTATTCCATCTTGTTATTGTTGCTTTTTATCCCATCACTCTGGCTCTATACACTCTTCATTATTACTATTATTTTATTACTAGTTTTATTCCATCTTGTTATTGTTGCTTTTTATCCCAACACTCTGGCTCTATACACTCTTCATTATTATTATTATTTTATTACTAGTTTTATTCCATCTTATTATTGTTGCTTTTTATCCCAACACTCTGGCTCTATATACTCTTCATTATTACTCTTATTTTATTACTAGTTTTATTCCATCTTAATATTGTTGCTTTTTAACCCAATATTCTGGCTGTATACACTCTTCATTATTGTATTGGAATATTCTGCCTTTCTCTTCATAAAATAGGAATGTCTTCCATTGATTTCTACCTACTGGAACTGACACCTCTTTTTTCTCTCCATACATTGAAATGCTAAACTATAATATTTGAAATTGAAAATTTCACTAAAATATGACTTACATCACATTGAAACACCAGTTTCCATATGATCACTGAAGGTAAGCAATGTTGAACCCGATCTGTACCTAGTTGGGTGACTGCTTGGTAATACCAAGTCCTTCATGCTTGAATGTACAGGTGGTGTAATTGCTAATTGCTCTCAGTTGTTAATTGGAGAGCTAAGTTTCAATTCTCACTGTGTTTGTTATATTTACTTACGTGCCAATACCCTAAGGAAAGTTATGAATCCACTTAGTTTAATGACCCCCCAGCTATGGGTTAATTAGTAAAACTTGTATCGCTAAACCATTATTATCTAAAAAAAGAAATTCTTACAATCTAAAATATTTTCTGGCTTTAAATAACCTGTAATTGATGAGAGGTAGAAAACAAATCAATCAACGAAATACTGATTTGCTACGTCAGCATGTCTTTTAGATTTATTTATATTCTCTGGAATATAAATGTATAGAAACAACCGTGGCCACAAAATGAGGGATCAGTTTCATATTGATTGTAATATAGAATTGATCCCCTATTTTATATACACATTATAATTTCGTTTGTTTATCAAATTCGGATTAGGCATGAATCCATTCATCCCCCCCAACTATGGGTTAATTAGTAAAACTTGTATCACAACTATTATTATCTAGAGAAAAAACTTTTTACAATCTAAAATATTTTATGGCTGTAAATAGCCTGGAAAGGTTTTTAAAACCATTAAAAGACAGTCAAATAAATCACTGAAAAATGATCAATATATAGGGGGGTAGTCACAATCAATCAAATAAATCACTGAAAAATAATCAATATATAGGGGGGTAGTCACAATCAATCAAAAAAATCACTGAAAAATGATCAATATATAGGGGGGTAGTCACAATCAATCAAATAAATCACTGAAAAATGATCAATATATAGGGGGGTAGTCACATGTAAATATTGTCAATAATGTTAACTCCTAATCCAAGAAATTCAGACAGAAAATTTTCAGCCTTTCCTGTCTGTGCATAATAATAACAGACGCTTGTGTTTTTATATCTCCCCTCCCCTTCCTACACATATCTGATTCCATCAACGAAAACATTACTTTAGTCTGATGAAGTCCTTCTCGAGGACGAAACGTTTTACACAGAATTTCTTTCTAATTTGTCATTCACTTGCCTAACTCTTCTTATAGAACATGTGACCAAAGGAAGCGGGAGGAAATAATAGTAGGAAGATTATGTTGCACCAGTCTTCCAGGTAATGAAGGCCTGACTTTGAAAAATCAGTACTTAACATTTAGCGGGTCGAATACCAAAGTTATGTTTTTTGTACTTTTTTTTTTGTTCTTTTATCATTCATAACTGCTTTCAAGATTGTCAGGGTGGAATTTTGGCTCCATTATTGCTTTTATCCTATTTTCTGCATTAATTGTGTGCAGAAAGGATCTTGAAAAGAAGTCATACATTGGGACAGATGGAGATGGGGGCTGATATCTTACTCTTTAAGAACGGCTGCTGGGATAACTCGTGTTCCTGTTGTTAGCCAAAGAATTGATAAAACGGCAAGGGATAATTATAGATGAGCAACTTTTAAAGTTGTGATTAAAAGTAGGTGAACCTTTTATTTTAAATGACTCATTTGAAAGAACATTAATTTCATGGGTATCTTTAAATTTTCACTTTTTTTTTTTTTAAAATTTCAATTAAATTTTCACTTTTTTTTTTTTTTAAATTTTCACTTTTTTTTTTTTAAATTTTCACTTTTTTTTTTTTAAATTTTCACTTTTTTTTTTTTTAATTTTCACTTTTTTTTTTTAAATTTTCACTTTTTTTTTTCCTTTACTTTTTTTTTCTTACTTTTTCCTTTTGAAATTTTTGTACTTTTTATATTTATTTTTATGTTTCAATATTTTTTAACTTCTTGATTTTAAAAATTTTTTTTATTTTTAAAAATTATTTTATTTTCTAAAATTGTTTTACTTTTTATTTTTTTTAAAATTGTCTTGATTTTTATTCTTCCTATTTTTTTTTATTTATTGTTTTTACTTTTTATTTTATTTAAACCAGTCTGTTTGATCCCTCCCACCCCCCACTGAGGGTTGTATTTCTTTTTTCTTCCTGCTCTCTTGTTTTATTTTAAAGCAAACAATTACAATTTAAAATATAATAGAGATATATTATTAATATATATTTATTAGATAAATATAGACAATAACTTTTGAATTGATTATTTTGATAAAATATAAAAGCAAATAGAAAATAAAGGCATGAAATGCAAATTAAATTAAAAAAAAAAGGAAGTCTTGGAAATAAAAAAATTAGATAAATATGTCAGCATTATTAAAAATAGCAACTAAAAAATTAAAATGAAAGTAACATCTTGTCAAAAATTAATAATAATGGCTAAAAATGAGTCTCAGAAAAGTTAGGATGTGTCTGAAAGGGTTAAAAAAAAATTGTGTGATTCCAAAAATGTAGGGATAATAGCAGACATTTGCAAAAAGATTGGATAAAAATGGGTGATTCTGAAAAGGTAATATAAAACTGAGTATGAATTGGGATCAAATAAAGATCAAATATGGATTGGAATCTGACAGAATGATAGGATGAGGAACAAATTGGAAACGTTTATAAATTTAACATGTTTCACTTTTAATTAAGCTTCATCAGAAAATGAAATACAGAGGAGAAAAAGGAAGAAAATTCTGCTATTTTAATTTTTGTGTTTGTTTTCGATTTGGTTAATCAGACCTCGTGAGCATCTGTCTTGTCAAGCAGTGTTTGTATGTAAAATTCATTTGTGTATGTGTATCATAATTCTAGTTTATGTGGAATTCAGTTGATCATGTATATTTATTTGTGCATTTGTGTGCTTATTAGGCATTTTTTAAAGAAAAACCAAACAAGACAAAGATTAAAAATAGCAGAATTTTCCTTCTTTTTTCTTTTTTCTCCTCAATATTTCATTCTTTGAAGCAACTTAAATAAAAGCAAAACATTAGATCTATAAATGTTTGCTATTTCTTCCTTATCCTATCAAAACTGAGTATGTAATAAAAAGAAAATATGAGTGAAATAAAATAAATAGAGCTTCACACTAGAGAAAAAAGTAAGTATTTTGAAAATGATATATTTTGGAACAAATATGAATATATAAAAAAAAAAAAAATTTTTTTTTCTAAAAAAATGAATTGAAAAATAACAAGATGGAAAGCTTGTGGAATGACTTACTATGAAATATTTTCTTTTGTTAATGTTTTTTTCTGATGATGAGAAATTAATGAAATATTTTAATATATAAATAAGGTGTATTTGTTGCAAGTGGTATATTGACCTGCAAGCAGAAACTGAATGATGGAAGACAGCAGAAAACAAAACATAAAGACTTGAGTAAAAAATATATATATATATATATATATATATATATATATATATATATATATATATATATATATATATTGCTAACTTTATTTTTGTGAAAGAAAACAAAAATAAGGTTACAGTGCACTAGGCAAAAAATATTTCTGCATGCTCATTCAGAGAGTATTGTAGACGCTGAAGAGAGTTGTCCTGAAAATAACAGAAATGACAGTTTTGTAGTCAATGAAGAGTGTTGTCCTGAGAAGGACAGTTTTGTAGTCGGTGAAGAGTGTTGTCCTGAAAAGGACAGTTTTGTAATCAGTGAAGAGTGTTGTCCTGAAAAGGATAGTTTTGTAGTCACTGAAGAGTGTTGTCCTGAAAAGGACAGTTTTGTAGTGGCTGAAAAACGTTGTCCTGAAAAGGACAGTTTTGTAATCGGTGAAGAGTGTTGTCCTGGAAAAGGACAGTTTTGAAGTTGGCTTATACACAGGTATATATGTTACTTTTGACTGTCACTACAGTCATTATAAGGATTGCATGAAGTCAGATTAAAAAAAATTAACTGTGAAAAGTTTACTAATTTAGTAAGGTCTGCTCAGCATAGTTACAGTATAAACCACAAAACCACAGGTGGCTCTGTGGGTGTTGAACAAACATAAAATGTGCCTGAGCAAGCGTCTGCAATAGGGATTAGCTAGCCACCCTAGTAGATGAGTAACCTTGAATTCAAGTGACCAGCCATAATGGAATGTGGCTTGGAATTAGGAATTGAAAAGCTGAATTTGAATTTCAGTTCATTACATTCACATATGCACAAATACCCTTGGGAAAGGTAAGAACCCATCCCTTCATCTCCTCCTTGATAGGGGTTAACAGTAGAACGGA
>OZ038507.1:15812105-15814605 GCA_964036315.1 Acanthosepion esculentum
TCCACATAAGATAAGTAAACAGAAGAAAATTAAAAAAAAACATTACTGCCAATTTATTTTAAGTATGAAATATAAATCCTGTTTATTTTAAATACAAAACGTTTTATTATATTTTTTTTTTAAGAAACCAATCTTCCCCGTATAATACAGTGTAACCCGGATATAAGAGAGATTTTCTCTGGTCCCAAATTAGAGCCTGTGTTAATAAAACAAAATAGACCAAACCCGGATATAAGAGCAACGCGGATATAAGAGACTTCTTCTCCGGTCCCGACAACTCTCTTATATCCGGGTTACACTGTATATGGACTGTGCCAACATTGCAATAACCAGATAGTTTTTGTTATTAAAATTGAAATTATTTAACAGTCAATCTCTCCTCAGCACCTGAAGATTGTGTTTATATATATAGTCAATTGCTGATACCCCAACCAGCTGATGGATGGGCCCGTCTCCAAAACTCTGAAGTTAGGATGCTGAAGGTAACATCATTCAGCTAAGTGGCAAACCTTTTTTTTACTTGTATTAAGTTGAGATATATAATCGTTTTTTTTATATTAGAAATTGTAATTCAGGTATTGCAAAGGCATTTGCGATACCATATAATATAATTTAAATATTATAATACAGTGTGTTTGTAAGCTTAAATGGGGTACTTTTCTTTAAGAAAAATGATATTTAACTACAACAAAGCCATGAAGTAGTGGCTTTATATGTGAATGGTGTTTACTAAATTACCTCCCTTTATCTGTATATTTAACTGTTCTTAATGACGTGGTTGTATACTGGCATGTGGGTTTTAGCAGCAAAATCATTTCGATGGACATGACTATTGTAAGTTTGGTCCTCATTCGGCACCTACTTGTGGACTTGCGTCAAAGACAGCTAAGCTTATTAAATGGCAGGAAATGTAGCACCTACACTGGCGGCTTTGTTTAAGAATTTTCACCCCTTAAAAACTTTTTAAAGATAGAGAATGGAATTACTTTTTTTCTTCTTCCAATAATAATTGATGTAATTATTTATTTACCGAGTTTATCGTTGGTGTGTCTCAAGGCGGCAATACCCAGTGAGGATTGAATTCACTAATCGGTCACAGCTAAAATTGCTCGTTAGCCATTACTCCAGCGTGAGACAGCCGATTTCCATTAATTAACGCTGAGAACTAGCAGTGAAATAAAGCCTTTTTTTGCAGTTATTGTTTACAGTTGGCCGAGGGGCAAAAACAGAATCAGTGAATTTATTTATTTATTTATTTTTAATCACCCCCCCCTACTTTCCCCACCTCTACCACACATTGTGTTTTTTATTTTTTATTTTTCTGCGGTGAATTTTTCTGCTTAAAAACGTCTTGATTGACAATTTTTTGTTTTTTACCTAAGGCTGGAAAAAAAAAAATGAAAACTTAGATTCCTAAAATTTTTTCCTATTTTTCTGCTCTAAAAATAATCATCCTGGTACTTTGAGTTCAGGTCTTGCTAAAAGGTTTTCTTACTGGCCTCAAACCTTAAAGTGCACAACTGCTATCTGCTTTATATATATATATATATATATATATATATATATATATATATATATATATATATATATATATATATATATATATAATCCCTTGCTGATAGCATGACTGGGAGTTTCATGCACAATGCACTCTTCAGGTGCTGAGTATAGACTGAACATTATGTAATTTAAATTTAAAAAATATATCTGGTTATTGCAATGTTGGCACAGTTAGATATTACAGTGCAACCCGGATATAAGAGAGTTGCCGGGACCGGAGAAGAAGTCTCTTATATCCGGGTTTGGTCTATTACATACATTATACACAGGCTCTAATTTGGGACCAGATAAAATCTCTCTTATATCAGGGTCTCACTGTATACTGGGATTACAGGTTTTAATTTTTTTAAAAAGTTTGTCTTTTAAAATAAACGGGATTTGTATATATAAATGTAAAAAAAAAAATAATAGCTCTGTTGTTTGTGTGTGTATATATATATATATATATATATATATATATATATATATATATTTGAATTGGACAAAGTCCGACAATTTATTTAAAGACATATATATATATATGAAAATGGTCATCTACTAGATTGTTTAATGAATCCCTGTTGCAGATTCATGCTCAGGTATGTTTGTATTTGTTGTTCAACAACCACAAATCCCACCAAAGCAACTATTTTGATTGGACCGTAATTATATATATATATATATATATATATATATATATATATATATAGCACAATCATGAGTCCCAAACCCTAGGGTGGTAGAGGCATCACATGTACTGCAGCCAGAGTAGAAGTGGTGTGTCTTGGGTAAGATAGTGTGACAGAGCCCAGCCCTCTCCAGGCTGGTTTGAATTCAGTTTTCCTTCTCCTATATTAGCTGCCAACCAAGGCTATAGAAACGTGTTTATCCTAGTATTTACCCATATATGGATTCATACCTTTCCCAACGGTATTAGCATCTAAGTGAATGTAATGAACCC
>OZ038507.1:15824605-15877105 GCA_964036315.1 Acanthosepion esculentum
AGATTAAATCAGAGAAATCAATGGTTCTGTGTCAGTTGTGCATTAAAAAAAAAGTAGTTCCCCCTTCCCCAACACACTGTTCTTTTTTCGTGGCAAGTCTATTTTGGAGTTCTAGAAGGTCATGAAGTCGAGTCATTAACATTAATTCATTGTCTCTGAATCATATATATATATATATATATATATATATATATATATATATATATGATAAAATTTGTCACTTAGCTGATTAATGTTATATTCAGCACCTCAACTCTGGAGTTTCATAAACGAACACATTTTATAATTGTCCTTCTGTTCACTCATCAGCAGGTTTCAGCAGTTGACTGGCATTTTTCTTATTTTTATCGTTACGTTAAGTTTGATGTAATTAATTTATATAATAAAAATATAGTTTTAATGTATGCTACATTTATGGGTAAAAGTGCTCAATATTGGGGATAGAGCATATGTAAATATAAAAGTGGACACTGAGGTCAACACAGAGTGGTGACAGCCTGTTCCGTGTTTGAAGGCAATCTTCAGGCCGTATATATATATATATATATATATATATATATATATATATATATATAAAATTAATAAATCAGAGACTCCATAAAGCCATGGTAATATTTTATATTGTGCGAGACCAATAAAATTTGGTTTCACTTTGTCAGACCTTGCGGCTTCAAAACAAACCTTGATTTGTTTTGAAACTGCAATGTCTGATGAAGTGAAACCGAATATTATCGGTCTCGCAAAATATAAAATATTACCATGGCTTTATGGAGTCTCTGATTTGTTAATTAATTATTACTTGCTCTGTTTACTACATTGAGCTCTTGGGATTTATATCCTCCCTGGAATTATCCATATGGATTACCAATTAACTTTATCATATTATATATATATATATATATATATATATATATATATATATATATATATATATATATATATATATATATATGTGAACATTGAAGTCAACACTTAGAGGTGACAGTCTGTTTCATGCTAGGTGCAATCGTCAGGTGTCTTTTATATTTACATACGCTCTATCTCTGATATTGAGCACTTTATCCCATAAATATAGCACACCTTAAGACTATATTTCTTCATATATATATATATATATATATATATATAATTAATGGATTCTTATTATAATCCCACATTATCTCTTATTACTTTAACCATTATATTTAAGTGAATATATGCATTTCAGTAGATGTCCTGTTTTTTAAACACTGTGACTTACAACTACCAGCCTGTGCATTCAAGAATCGTAATCAAGAAAACATGTCCTCAGACAGGGTTTGAACCACCAGTGTCACCCTTTGTAGAGGAAACAACTGTCAGATTTAGTGTGCTTTTTACCCCTTGGTGATAGAGAGCGTTACAGCCCAGCAAGGTCCAATTACCCTCTTAAGGAATGCACATCTTCTAGTTGAGATCATCTTGAAGGCTCATATCTTCTTTTTTTTTTTTTTTTTTTTTTTGTATCTGAAACACAAGCCAAGTAATTTCCAAGAAATAAATGTTTTTTTTTTTTTTTACTGGCATCATTTCTTATTTGAAAACACATTTTAATAGATACAAGTGTTTGAGTAGACACCCTCTTCTTTTTTTTTTTTTTTTTAAAAACAAAGTGAATTATGTCTACCAGCCTGTCCTGGGTATAACGATAAATTACATCCGTGTCTAGGGTAAGATGATTAACTTCATCCAGCAGCAAGGCCTCTGATCAGGAGGCATTGAAGAGCATGGAACCACCTCTTAATTGCTGGTGTTCCCAGGTCCACCCTGACCTGGGGTGGTAGAACCTGTTAGGGTCCCAGCTATGGGCAAATAGTTAACCTCCAAAACTGAGGTAAAAAGCATTATGAAAGTGTAAAACTAGGTTTTAATACCAGAAATACTTTGTAAAAAATTATTACCAGAAATAAATTTTTGAAGAAGAAAAACTATTACCAGAAATACGTTTTTGAAAAAAAAATATTACCAGCAATACAATTTTTAAAATTATATTACCAGCTATACATTTTTGAGGAAAAAATATTACCAGAAATAGATTTTTGACCAAACAAAAATATTACCAGGAAAAAAAAAAGTAGTCTGCATTAAATGACGCATTGAGGTTGATATGCCATAAAACAAACCAAACCAAAACAAACAAACATCTACCAGCCTGGGCATTCAAGTATGGAAACCACTGTCTGATCCAGCAGGCTTTAGATCACTTGGTCACAGAGAGCTTTATAGCCCAGCAAGGTTCAATTCCTCATAATGAAAGAGGCAGAATGGTTATGTCAGATTATTTTATTAATGCTAAATATATAAAGCTCCCTGTGGCCAAGTAGTTTAAAGCACTTCGTGTCAGAGAGTGGTTTCCCTACAAAGGGGCATGCAGATTTGAACCTTGTCTAAGGGTACATTTCTTGATACAGCTTAAACGATACAGAGTACCCAAACCAATTTAGGAGCCTATTATACCTTCATTAAAATTAGACAAGGGCTTCTTTAGCTCAGGCCGTTTTTACATGATTTTTAATAGGAAATTCAGTACAGTATTTACATTAGTCGGACTATTGTCCTCATCTTTGTCGCCATATTTGTCACAACGTTTCAGCCATTGTACGCTCCGGCCGAAACGTGACAAATATGGCGACAAAGATGAGGACAATAGTCCAACTAATGTAAATACTGTACATAATACCTCATCTCAGAAATATAGACAGGAAATTCAGTATTTATTTTTGATATACATTCTTATATGAATCCATGTATATAAACAAACACTTGCATATTACATTCCAACTATTATGTGTGTGAAAGATAATAAACATTCATAATACATTATAACAACATTATTAACTAAATCTAAATATGCATAACACAATATATATTTATACAATTCACTTTACTACATTGGAACTTTTTTATAAGCAACTATTTGAAAGGTGAAGAGAGTATATGTGTCATATGACTTTATGGCAGGTAAATACATGCACATTGATTTGTTTCTGTTACATATTGAAATAAATGCAAGGTAGAAGCAAGTATGTATAATAAAAAATATACTTATTATTTTGAAAAAGATTACACCTCTTTTAAGCTATTACTCCAAATTTTCATACAATGTGTTAACTATGAAGCCCAGTGGAACAATAAACCTTCTATTACATCTTTTAAATACAAATTAAAATGTACATGGACAATGGTCGACAATTATTTTAAGACATTTTTATGTTTATACATTCTTTTTATAGATACAAATATTAAATAAATGCCCTGTTTATAATAAACAGTATTAAACATTTACCGGCCTGAGTGTCCGAGAAATTTTCATAGAAAATATTTGTCCTCCGACAGGAATCGAACCTGTGTGGAATCATCCACGTTATCATTCACCCCTACTTGCAGAACAATCCATTCTTACACCCACACACACCTGTTATCTAATCAAAACACTAATTTCGACAAACTCAACTTCTCATTGGTTAACAGCCTAAAAAAACTGAGAATGCGCGTGAAAAATCACTTTGGCGCTCAAACCTTTTTGAGCCTATTTTTCCTTCTCAAAAAACTATAAAAAGAAGAAATTCGAACTGCTTAATTAGTCAGATTTCAACATTCAGAGAGATGCTAACCAACTCCATGCAATTCTAAAACTTGATCTTCCCGCGCAAATCAACTTCTGACTCAGAAACCCTTTGGCATATTCTTTCTCTCTCTATCGAACAAACTTTACAAACTTCATTTACTTTACTTAAAAAAGTGATATATATTCACTACAAAATAAGTAATAATAACTAACAACATTTCATTCAACCAACAACAAAAGGTACGCAACTTTGTACAACTCTAAAAGATTTATACATAATACTTACATACACACACTAACGTTTGAACAGTAAGAACGAATACTTTTTACATTGAGACAACAAACTTTTCAATCCTTGCAACAAATCACAGTAACGTTATTTTAAACATTCAAACACATTTGACAACAATCTACAAATTTAAATACATCAGCATTCAAATTACAATTAAATGTTTGACTCATTTGTATATTTTAAAAATTGTATATAAGTCATTGCATTGCTACGTATTTTCTATTTGCCTTGTCTTCAATTTGTCTTCAATGACATGTCCTAAATTTTTGTTTATTGTTGAGGATGAATGTTAACGAACACGCCAAAAAAGATTTCCTTCTGATTCACTCAAATCCTTCTGATTTAACCAAATACATTCACTAATACCCAACACCTATATCCTATACGGAACTGTCATATAGCCTGACGTGCTCTTAACCAATTTGGCCACTAAGGAGCGTTCGGTTAGCAAGGTGGATTTTACTGTCTTTAAACTACAATCTTCCATGATTCTCTCACGTACATTCATATCTGCTCATGGCGTATCAAATGTAAACAAATGACGTCACACATTATGAAATAAACAAAGTCCGACAATTATTTTAAGACATTTTTATGTTTATACATTCTTTTTATAGATACAAATATTTAAATGCTCTGTTTATAATAAACAGTATTAATAACATTTACCGGCTTGAAGTCCGAGAAATTTTTGTAGCTCAATCGGTTAAGGCACGTCAGGCTATACGACGGTTCCATATAGGATACATGTTCGATTCTTGTCGGAGGACGAATATTTTCTATGAAAATTTCTCAGACATTCAGGCCAGTAAATGTTATTAATACTGTTTATCATAAAACAGAGCATTTACTTAAATATTTGTATCTATAAAAAGAATGTATAAACATAAAAATGTCTTAAAATTAAAATGTGTAATTAACTGTTACCATGCGAATTTCTTTTTAGAATTGTTCCCTTGCCACTGCATTTTTTTTTTTTTTCTTCAGGGTGCAAAAACATGAACACCTACTGTTTTAAAATTTTTATAACTTTCTTCGTATTGTGCGTATAGATTTTAATTTTTGTACACTAATAGTAGCCACTAGTGTTCATCATCACTTTCCTCCATGTCACTAGACATTGTTATCATATTTGACCACTTCGCTGTCAATATCCACTCAAGTTAAGCCTTCAGAATCATTGTTGGAGTCCTAATCAAAGAAAAAACCCCTGAATAAAGGCTTTGTTGGATATTGACACGGCCATTTTTCTTTACAAAAAATTGTGAAAAAATTAACGTTTGTTTAAATCAGTGTTACACCTCGTGTAGAGTCTAGAAGAATTTTAACCTTGTTTCAAAGCAGTAATAAGCGATTTCTAGCTTAAAATACCAGAAATAACTGTTGACAAGTGTTTATTTATAGCAACCATATTAAGGCAACAGAATGCGCTTAGAGTAGCAAAGAGAGATAATTCTATGGCAACAATTTTCACCTGCAGCATGTTAAAGGTTGATATTAAAATTGATAATGTTAACTTACCATTTTGTATCAAGAACTACTTTTATAATATAGTTTTAAGGTATGCTATATTTATAGGAGAAATGTGGTAAATATCTGACAGCAGAGTATATGTAGATATAAGCAGAATGAACATCATATAATAATTGGACTTGTCCTTTCCTTTGTTACTTCACATGACTGCCACACCCTGCCAATACCTCATAAATAATGGACTATTTTATTTTGATTGTGTGAGAGGATGAAAGACGTATCAGAGATACTACTTGGTTTCAGAGAGACGTTTTTAACATCTGTTTCAGTGAAATAGAAAAGTTGTCAATTTCAATTTTTTTTTTTTTCATTTGTACCCTCTTACTTCTTAAAATAATAACAAGCATTCATATTTATGATTGTTATTGCAATATTTTGTTAAAAGTTTTTAGGCTCAAATATTTAACAATGTCATAGGGGAATTTCTGTCATAGAACTCACCATGAGCTTATTCAGTCATTAACCGAAGAATTAGGATTCATCCGAAATTTCAAATGGGAAAACTGTGAAATTTTCACAGGTTAAAACCAGTAGGTATTAAAATTCAATGGTGACAGGCTTTTGTGTCAGACTATGTGGGTGGAAGAGTAACTATATATGTTTATCACAAGGAGATTGTGGCTTGGAAGGTGAGTTCTTTCTGGTTTATTGTGTTGTTCAGTTGGCTGTTGAATAGGGCTGTTTATATGCACAAAAATGGTTATTTGCTGTTTGTATTTTTATGGTGACTATTGTGTAGTATTGTTTCATATTAATTATTTAGATCATTAAATGATGGGTTGTGTGTTTGAGGTTTATGTTCAAGTCATTCGGCCGTGCTGTGTATGATACTAAACTACATCCGTGTCCTGGGTAAGACAATAAACTACATCCAGCAGCAAGGCCTCTGATCAGGAGGTTTTGAGGAGCATAGCACAGTGGATAAAGGCGTTAGTTAGATCCAGTGACAGGATCCAAAGGGTGTGAGTTCAATACCTGGCTAAGGCAGTGGAGAACATTCAGAGGGAAATTAACAGGAGATAACTGATAGCTGACATTCATTATACATGGCACGTGGAACTAGAACAGTCTATCCCAGTGAGCAAAATAAAGGGTTCAATTCGACATTCCAACTACCTGAAGATGGCCGGAGTGTACAACGGCTGAAATGTTGTAATAAATATGGCGACAAAGATGAGGACAATAGTCTGAATAATGTAAATAGTATACATAATACCTCATCTCAGAAATATAGACAGATACTGAATGATTGGATAAATATGGCAATAAAGATGAGAACAATAGTCCGAATAATGTAAATAATGTACATAATACCTCATTTCAGAAATATAGACAGATACTGAAGGATCGGATAAATATGGCAATAAAGATGAGGACAATAGTCCGAATAATGTAAATAGTGTACATAATACCTCATCTCAGAAATATAGACAGATACTGAAGGATCAGATAAATATGGCAACAAAGATGAGGACAATAGTCTGAATAATGTAAATAGTGTACATAATACCTCATCTCAGAAATATAGACAGATACTGAAGGATTGGATAAATATGGCAACAAAGATGAGGACAATAGTCCGAATAATGTAAATAGTGTACATAATACCTCATCTCAGAAATATAGACAGATACTGAAGGATCGGATAAATATGGCAACAAAGATGAGGACAATAGTCTGAATAATGTAAATAGTGTACATAATACCTCATCTCAGAAATATAGACAGATACTGAAGGATCGGATAAATATGGCAATAAAGATGAGGACAATAGTCTGAATAATGTAAATAATGTACATAATACCTCATCTCAGAAATATAGACAGATAGGGAAAGATTTTTTTTTTTTATTTGTTATTTATTATACATATTTTGTTTATGTGTCTGTTTCTTGTTTGTTTTGTTATGTGATTTGTTTGCTTAAAATATATTGTTGTTATCCAAGTTACATTTAATTTAGTTTATTTAAATGCTTATTTTTTTGTTTTTTATAATAATATTTTACAAGATGTTAGTTTTATTTAGTTTCCAAGTTTTAAGTGACAGAAAAAAATTGTTTTGATATCTGTATTTTGGCACAAGTTGTTATCTTTTGTTTGTATTAGTATTCAATTCTAATTTTTTTTTTATTGATGTTCACCCTGTACAGGGCTGAAGAGCCACTCAAAGTAGGTTGTTGTATGATCGTTAAGAGAAAGATATAAGAGGTGTAATTTATGATGAAAGGTAGGAAATGTTAATCCCCAATGAATCAATTGCATCTGCAATAAGGTAATCCTCCTGTTAGTCTGAATATTGACACCTCAACAAATGAAACATTTTCAATATGGCTGCCAGCATTTTATAGGAGCCACCACCTGGTGGCACTAAACAACAACCAAAAGACAAGGGCAATAACTACAGTATTAAAAGTAAAGATAACTGTTAACCCTAGACTTGAAAAGATTAAGATTATAGTGTTTTTTTTTGTGTTTTTTTTAAGCATTTCACCCCAAACAAGGCAGGATGCCACAAGTACACAGGGGGTTACAGAGTGGGAGTGAGAGTAACGAGGTGTGATGGAGGAAAGTACGAAGAGAAGGGCAGGGGATAGTTCAGGTCATTTGGAGATGTCGATTGACATTACATTTGAATAGTTGGAGATTATAGCTATCAGGAAAACAAGTAATAGGGAGGGAATTCCACTGATGGGAGGTGCGAGACATTGAAGCTATTGGAGTAGAAGAGATGGCCACACATTTAACCGTTTTGACAGTGAAAGGGTGGGACTGTGATGCCAGCCTAGTAGCATGCTTAAATTCATGCAGTCTGGGAACTAGCGAAAGTAGCTCGTCGGAGAAGTTACCATGAAAGTATTTGTAGAAAAGACAGAGGGAGGCAACGGCACATCTGTGAGACGGCAACTGAAGATGAGATGTCGGATCAGGACCAATCACATTGCTTATCCGTCTTTGGATCTTGTCGAGGACCTTAAGGCGAACTGCAGGGACGCCAGACCATATATGGCAGCAGTATTCCATGCGAGGGTGAATGGTTTTGTAGATTTGAAGAATGGACTCAGGTGAGAAAACACAGGGAACCAACTTTCCTTGCGGTGGATGAAGGTATTGATTCAAGGTAATTGTTCCATCTCAGGTCAGCGGATAGTGTGAGACCAAGCAGTTGCAAAGAGGTGCTCTCATGGAGTTGAGCATCTGACATTCTAATGGTGAGTAATAGAGAACAGTTTTGTTTTAGAGGCATTAAAGTTAACCAGCTAATTCCTGCCCCAGTCTACAACCGATTGGAGGTCTTTTTTGAGACTAACAGCCAGGTTAGTTTTGTCAGTGAAACCAGATTTGCTATTGAGGCAGGAGTAAATAGTAGTGTCATCAGCATAGATGCCTACTTGGGAACTGATGACATCGGGGAGATCGTTAATGAAGATAAGGACAAAGTAGGTCCTAGGATAGAGCCTTGGGGAACACCCGCGTTCGTGGGAAAGGAACTGGAGGAGAATCCGTTAAGGACGACCTTCATTACACCGTTTGACAGGAATGATCGTATTAAGTCAAATAATCGAACTGAAATTCCATATCCCTTAATCTTACGAAGGAGGCCAGCATGCCAGACCCTATCAAACGCTTTAGAGATATCTAGAACCATGGCATGAACTTCTCCGTTGTTGTTGAGTGCTCAGTAAACAATTTCAGTTATGGTCGTGAGCACATCAGCTGTAGAACGGGCAAGGTGAAAATCATATTGCTTATCAGAGAGCAGATCATGGGATATAAGGGGATTAACCACTTCTGCATTGATTAAAGCCTCAAAGACTTTGCTGAAGAGTGGTAGGAGACTGATGGAACGGTAGTTAGATGTGGCAGAAGGGTCTCCAGAGTTCTTAAAGACAGGTACAATAGATGAGGACTTCCAACAGGCTGGGAAGCAAGATACATTGAGGCAGTAGTTATATAATTTGAAGAGGGCAGGAGCCAGTTCAGGAGCACATTTCTTCAGGATAATGGCTGGTATCCTGTCGCCACTGCTAGCTTTATGTGAGTCTAATTTTGAGATGATGTCCATTACCAACGATGGGGTTATGTGCAACTTGCTCAATAGAGACTCGGTTCTAGGGGTGAAATTGGGAGTGGGTACACCAGATGAGTTGAGCATTGAGTTGGGAGAGAATTTCCAGGCAAAGCACTCGGCCTTATCAGCTGAGGAGGTCAGGACTTCAAACTGGTTGAACAAAGGAGGTATTGAAGGTTTGCTGTTGTTAAGTACACTCTTGCAGAGACGCTAAAAATCCTTGGAGCCAAATTTGTGAGATGCAATACGTTGTTTCATTCTATCAGCAAATAGTGACTTTGCTTCATTGAGGACATGCTTGCACTCGTTATGGGGGAAAGCATCCTCTTGGGAGTCTGTTCCGGAAAGAAGCCGTTTGAGTGGAATTTGCTTCTTTATAATGGAATACTGTTCCAGAAAGTAGCGGTTCAAATACTAATTAAAAAAGCGGTTTTATACTAATGTCATTAAGATTGTGGCTGCCAATAATAAATTGGTAACTTGCCTTTAATTACCAAACAAAGTATGAATTCCTATATGACAGAGACCCTCATTTCTCATTATTACCCTCTTCCTGTCCAAGGTCAATCATTATCTATCTTTCTTATTTAAAAAAAAAAGATTTTACTAATTTTTCATCCAATACAATGCCTGAGAGTCACTCAAGGTAGAGGGTTATTGAATGAGAGGTTGTTATAAGGGTATATAACGGTTAACCTTAGACTTGAAGGGGTTAGGATTATAATGACCAGAGAAGCATCCTCTTAAAAGACTGTTCCTCAAAGTGGTGGTGTTATCTGCTATCTACCTGCTGCTTCATGGCACACTTCTGATGAAGTTTCTGTAATCAAATTGTTCCATGGGCTGGGGTGAATGGTTCAACACCCAAATTCCGTACTCTGAGGTAGGTTTGGTTTTCTATAAAGTTTCATGGTGTTCTGATCATCTTTCTGTAGAACCACATTTCTTTTGCCTCACTCATGAGACTGTCCAGAATTTGGTGCCATATAGGAGGGCTGGTATTACATAACAGTTCAGTAATCCTTTCTTTGTTTCTAACAAGATTTTCCTGTTCCTTTTATACTTCGCTTGGCTTTGGGAAGGCATCTTTCACTATCCCAATGTACCTTCAGATTTCGGTGTCTTACTTTCCGTCCTCTGTTAAACACTTCCTAGATATTTAAATTTTTGTACTTACACTCTGTTATATATATAGCAGTTTGTGGGAAGAAGCCATTTGAGTGGAATTTGCTTCTTAACAAAGGAATACAGTTTCAGAAAAGTCGTGGTTCTAGTACTAATTAAAAAACTTAAAGTAGCGGTTTTATACTAACTTCGTTAAGATTGTGGCTGCCAATAATGAATAAGTAAGTAACCTTTAATTACCAAGCAACGTATGTGTTCCCATATGACATAATAAATTGGTAACTCACCTTTAATTACCAAAACAAGATATGGATTCCTATATGACATAATAAATTGGTAACTCACCTTTAATTACCAAAACAAGATATGGATTCCTATATGACATAATAAATTGGTAACTCACCTTTAATTACCAAAACAAGATATGGATTCCTATATGACATAATAAATTGGTAACTCACCTTTAATTACCAAAACAAGATATGGATTCCTATATGACATAATAAATTGGTAACTCACCTTTAATTACCAAAACAAGATATGGATTCCTATATGACATAATAAATTGGTAACTCACCTTTAATTACCAAAACAAGATATGGATTCCTATATGACATAATAAATTGGTAACTCACCTTTAATTACCAAAACAAGATATGGATTCCTATATGACATAATAAATTGGTAACTCACCTTTAATTACCAAAACAAGATATGGATTCCTATATGACAGAAACCCTGATTTCCCATTCTTACCTACTTCTTGTCCAAGATCAATCATCTATCCTCTTTATTTTTTACTAATTTTTCATCCAATACAATTCCCAAGAGCCACTCAAGGTAGAGAGTTATTAAATGTTTTTGTTATAAAGAAGTAAGAGGAGGAGGTAAGAAGTGCAGTTTAGGATGAAATGTAGGAGAGATAATGCTTAGCCCTAGACCTGAAGAGGTTAAGATTGTAGTGATCAGGAAAGCATCCTCTTGGGAGTCTGTTCCAGAATGTAGCGGTTCATGGGAAGAAGCCATTTCAGTGGAACTTACTTCTTAATAATGGAATGCGAAGGGAATCACAGTGGTCCGCATCACTTTTTGGCATTATGGGGCTTAAATTTTGTTTTTTTATTAATATTTCATCCACTTGTTTCATAAAACAAGCTTACTCTTATATTCCGCTTTTATGGAATACCCTGTTATTTCCTGAAATTCCCTTATTACTACAAAAATATCCCATTATTCATTACGCAGGAACAATTGAGGTATGTTATTCCGCCTTGCAAGATGCCTTGGCGTTATACTAGAAAAATGATGGATCATTTCATTTTGATTGCAGGTAGGAAGAAAAAATGATATATCTGTGATAATGTTTGTTTTTTTTTGTTTTTTTATTGAGAAAAAGAAAGCATGCATAATAATAGGACAGAAAGGAAGAAAGGGTAGGTGATAAGTCTCACATGTGTTTAACGTCTGCTTCAGTGAAGTAGAAGACCTAATCTTTTACCTAATATTGTTCTGATGTACAGAAATTCATATATCATATATTCTTCCATTCCATATACAGGAATGTGCGTGTACTTGCTGGTGCTTAAAACAGATTAACCCTAATGTTTTCCTTTTATTGATAATGTCATGATTATGTAATGGTTTGCAAGAAAATTGGTGCTTTTCTTTATAGAATAGAATTAGCTGAATGGGAAAATACCGTGGAATTCTTGGTGACCCAGGAGTGATTGTGATATTTTGCCTTAATGTCCATTCTTTTCTTGATTAAATGTTCATTATCCAACGAGGAAAGAAAATGGAATGTAATTAGGGACCATGCATTCTTTGACTTATTTCAAAATAAGCATTGGAATGCATTTCCCTCCCCACTGCCTAATTACATTACTCTTTGAGAATAAATTTTTCTTGTGTGCTGAATGGAATTCTTATGTAATAAGGGCCATCTTTTATTACAGAAACATTTTTTCTTCCTTTCTTTTTCTATGTTTTTTTTTCTTTCTTTTCTTTTTCGTTTTTTATTATAACTATCTTTTTCATAGACTTTTATTCCTTCTTTGGAGCAAGCAAATTTTCTTCAAACAGTCCAGAAGTCTTTTCGTTTCTTGCTTTCATTCATTCATTTCTTTCATTATTGGAATTTTGTCTCACTCATTTTAATATTTCGTCATTGTATTTCTTCTGAGCAAGCAAATTTTTTTCAAACAATCAAGAAGTATTTTCCTTCCTTCCTTATTCATTCATTCATTCATTCATTCATCTCACTATTGGAATTTTGCCTGATTACTTTGAATGTTTTTACTGTTTTTCAAGAAGTAAAAAAAAAAAAAAACAACAATCTTTTAATGTCTGTCTGTTTGTCCTTTTCTTACCTACCTGGATGTAGAAGTGGACTCTGACTGTTCTTGCTTGCCAGGTATGAGAGTTTTTTTTCTCTATATACGTTTTGTATTTTGTCTTTATTTCATATATATATATATATATATGTACACACTGACTTATTCTACACTGTTAATTTGCTTGGTCTAATCATATCCATTTTTTACTTTCTAGTTTTGATTTGCAAGATGATTGTATGCACCCTTCATACTCTTTTTTTCTTTTTTTTCATTTCTTCTTTTGCTCTTAGCACATCTCAGCATCCATACTCAATTTTTGCTTCTTTCTTTCTGCCTATTTATCCGTCTGCCTTTTTCTTTTTTCTTTCTTTTGTTTTCTCTTTTTATTTTTTCTCTTTCTCTTTCTGTCTAGTCTGTCTACCTTTCTTTCTTCATTTCTTTCTACCATTTCTTCTTTCTTTCTTTCTTTTCTCTTTTTCTTTCTGTCTAATCTGTCTGCCCTTCTTTCTTTCTTTCATTTTTTCTTTTTCTTTCTGTCTAGTCTGTCTGCCTTTCTTTTTTCCTTCATTTCTTTCTTTTTTCCTTCATTTCTTTCTTTCTTCCTTCATTTCTTTCTTTCTTTCTTTATTGATTCTTGCCTCTTGCATGATTTTCTTTTTACTGTTTCCTTATTGGCTAATTTACAACGTGATTGAATTAAAACAAAATTACAAACTGCTGGCTTGGACTGCAACATTGGGAGAAATCCTCCAAAAAAAATAATATAAATAAATAAAAGAAAAACATGAGCAGAAATCTTTTTGCACTGCCTCATATTATAATCATATCTTACTGAAAACATTTGAAAGCATATTTGTGTCTTTTCAGGGTTTTAACATATTCACTGTTACCTTGGATATTTGAACTCTTACCTGATCCAATCCATGATTTTAGTAAGAGTTATTGATAGAAACTGCTATATAAGACTACTTAGGATTTGTTTTAATAAATAGAATTAAACTTATTAATACATTCACTGTTACCTTGGATATTTGAACCCTTATATAATTACATCTAAGATCTTTTGGAGTGACCGTTATAAATTGCTATATAAGATTACTTAAGCTTTATTTTTCAAAAATAGAATTAAACTTATTAATACATTCACTGTTACTGTGGATATTTGAACCCTTATATAATGCCATCTAAGATCTTTTGGAGTGACCGTTATAAATTGCTATATGAGATTACTTAAGCTTTATTTTTCAAAAATAGAATTAAACTTATTAATACATTCACTGTTACTGTGGATATTTGAACCCTTATATAATGCCATCTATGTTTTTTTTAGAGTTACCATAAATGATAAATTGCTACATAAGACTACATAATCTTTATTTTGGCAAATAAAATTTATCAAACTGTAACAAATAATGTGTGTCCTTAGTACTGGCTTTTTATTTTTCTCCATAGCATTGTGTGTCCTATTTGTACAGTACTGTTCATATTAGCTGTATTTAAAACTATAAGATTTCAATATCAGATTTTAAGTATGGATGATCAGAAATGACAAAATGTAATATTACTAAATGTGAATTCCCAATGTTGAAACATCATATGACAGGCAACACAATTATCAATATAATATGCCAAAACTGTTTAGCACTTTCTGCCTACTTAATCTTGGTTCTAAATTTAAATAATGATACTTAATTTCTTTTCTATTTGTCTTAACATTTTAAGCAATGCCACTGATTGTATCAGACATATTATAATTGATTTATTTATTAAGTGTCACTGTGTTGCTCTGATATGTGCTACAGTTAAAAAATTTGAAGCTATCTCTAGAATTAGCCTGGGATGAACTTGACATAAGAGTGAAAAAAAAAAATGGAAAAAGAGCTCTTAAATTCATTGAAAAAGAATGGAATGATTATCAAACTATTGTAGCATACCTACATACAATAATGGGTATGTCCCCATTCACATAAATACAGTAGTAAATACTGTATGTTGGTCTGCAGTTGGAGATTCATTGCGGAATTCACTTGACTCACTTCTAAGAGTTGACTGCTTCTACGCGCTAGTGAATCTTATATGTGTTGCTCTTGTCCTAAGTATTATCGTTCATTACCAACCTTCATTTGATTA
Organism: Acanthosepion esculentum; assembly: GCA_964036315.1. Lineage (NCBI taxonomy): Eukaryota > Metazoa > Mollusca > Cephalopoda > Sepiida > Sepiidae > Acanthosepion > Acanthosepion esculentum. The sequence continues at coordinate 15,839,676 of OZ038507.1, forward strand.
TTCTATTCAGTAACCTTTCCTAGGTTACAACACAAACTTATACTTTGAGAAACTTTTGCAACAAATGCCATAAATTTGCACTACAGTAATCAAGGCTAAAGGAGGATATTTTGATGAGAGCAAAATTTAATCGTAAAATGATTTATTTCTTTTTGTGATAATAAAATTTCTAATAAAAAAAATCATGCCTTACGTTTTTTAAACATGTATAATAATTTTCTTTTAATTAAAATACAAAACAACTACTTTTGTGGCCAATTTACCAGAAGTGTACTCAAATTTTTGGACTGTAGTGTGTGTATGTGTGTGTGTATGTATATATATATATATATATATATTATATTTTTTAAAAAATATGATTCCTTTGCTACATAAGAGTTCTCATGTTTCAAAAGCGAGAGCTGAGACCCATAATATAATTTTTAAATTAAGTTGGATTAAGGTGTCTGGTCTCGCTTCCTCGTCAAGCGAGAATTTGGGAATCCAAAATCCAGAATCCAAAAGATTCCCAAATTCTCGCTTGACGAGGAAGCGAGACCAGACACCTTAATTTCAAAAATTATATTATGGGTCTCAGCTCTCGCTTTTGAAACATGAGAACTCTTATGTAGCGAAGGAATCATATTTTTTTTAAAATATTATAATATAAGCTCTACTTCTGTATGGAGCACTGTCTTTTTAAAAATAAAAGCAAAAATACTAAGGAACTCTGCATTATTTACCTAACGTGTTCTTTCCTATTTTTCTGCATACCTGCACACACACACACATACATATATATATATATATATATATATATATATATATATATATATATATATAATTTAATAATTATGCCCCAAGCAAGACAAAGCTACTAAGTCTCAAGGGATCACTAAGTATGAAAGAAAATAACGATTGAAATTGCATTTAAATTTTTCAAGATCAAAGTGGACTGGTATGAAAGAAAGTCCCATGAGTGAGAAGTATGAGAGAAGAAACTATTGGCATAGAACTTATGGTTCCATCTAGCCATTTCAACTGTAAAATGATGGGACCTAGCTGCCAATCTAGTACTGTGCTTAAATTCATAAAGTCAAGGTACCAGAGAGGAAACTATGTTATAGCAGTTGGAAAATGACTGAAGCAGAGATGTCATCTCAGAGCCAATAACATTGCAGATTGTTCTTTGTATTTTATGAAGAATCTGTAAATATGTAGCAGAAGCAGGAATATATTAATGCACGGAAGAATGGTAGATTTATAAATAGGTAAGATAGATTCAGGTTGAGAAAAATTCTGGCAAGAATTTCCAATGGCAAAAATATGAGAGGAGAGAATTTTTCAGTGTGCCAGAATGCATTTAAAAAGACCAACTTCAAAATTTGCATAATTATTCCAGTGCACCTGGCTCTGCAATCTTTAAACATTAATAATCAGCAATGAGCTTCAACCTATTGTGAGGGTATTTTTTGTGTGTTGAGCTGATCACATTCTGATTTTTATGTGAAAGTTGAACTTACGTTCACTCAAAACAAGGTCCAAAAGCCACTCAAGCCAGAGGCTTACTGTGTAGTGTTTTATGAGCGTAAGAAAAGAGAAATTCATAGGGTTATACTGGAAAGATAATGGTTAACCTGAGACTTCAAGAGATTGAGATTGTAGTGATTGGGAAAACATCCTGCTAAGAGTCAGTCCCACAAAGCAGCAGTTCTTGGGAAGAGGCTGTTCAAGTGGAACTTCCTCCTTGCTAATGGAATACAAAAGGAATGAGGATGATTTGCCCTTGTGTATGTGCCATGGTGGGTCCCAGTTGCAATGGTCAGGGGTAGTAGGACTAAGCTATGTAGCTTGTCAGAATACATGCCATGGAAATAGTGATAGCAATGTTTGGTCTGTGGGAAATAGGCTGTAGGGTGGAAAATAACTCATCGCCCACAAGGCCACATCGACGCCTTAGAACTCTATCAAGACAGGTAAGTGAGGACTGGGCAGCTCCAGCTCGGATACAGCAGCAATACTCCATTTTTGGTCTGATCTGGCCCTTGTAAAAATAGAGTATAGCAAGTGGAGTCAGATCAGAGGCATAGCTGAAGGGAGAAGTCTGCCCAGGGCACAATTTTTATGGAGGTGGCACTTTTGTGTCTGCCGTAGGCTATCAGGTTGTATAAGCTGTATTGAAATAAAAGTGGTTTTAATGTTTAGTTGAAGGAACTTTTTGATTTCAACTAACTTAAACTATGGCACATATATATTGGCCTATCTACTGTCTATGGAGTGACAATTGACAGATGAAATAGTTTTTGACGATGTCATTGAAAAATTTGCCAACATAAAAGCAAGAAAAGTTACTTTGTAGAAGGTTGTAATTTTCATTTCATAAAAAAAGATGACCCCTATTTTTTCCCTTTTTTTCCCCTATATGTTGTTTTACCTTTTTAACTCTTACTGATAAAGTTTAAGTATGTTTGGTGTGTTATTTAAAGTATACTATATTTGACTATGTGAAATTAGTATTATAATGGTACACAAACTAGTTTTATAACTTTGAGTCACTGTGCAATATGTATTTTTTATGGGGCAAACTTTAAGGCTGCTCCAGGTGGCACACACTCTAATATGCCTCTGAATCGGATACTTACTGGAGCAGTACAATGAATTGACCATATTTCCTGTCACTTTAGTTCATAGGTCATATGTATGCATTTCACTTTAGGTTTGGGGAAAACTTGAGTCTTAATAGACATTCAAGACAAAGACAAGACCCATCTTTGAGACCCTTTTCATCAAATCTGAGCAAACTTCATTATATAAACCAAAAGAATGGTGGTTTGGTTTCAACATGATCAACTTGTGATATAAGTCGGTACCTCCAAAAATTCGCTAAAAAATTAGCATGCCATGATGAAAAAATGCTCCAAACTTAATGAGAATAAAGTTTTATCATCAAAATATTTGTTATTATTAAGAGGAAAGATTAAAGTATTTTTTGAATAAATTAAATTTTTTTAATCCTTTTTAGAACATTTGAAATTTTGATTAAAAATCTTGTTTTTCTTGCATTAGACATTAGATAAAATTAGATAAAAATCTATCTGTCGTCAAGCTGTCATGGAGCTGTTAAAAAGCTGTCAACATAAATAGACACGCTACTGTTGTGCTAAAAAATGCATTTCTGCAATATTTTAAACCCAACAGCCAGATGGAAACAGGTTTGCCAGATCTTGCCTGTCTCGATCACCTTTGAGCCGTGAGGAAGGTACTTTTGTTCAAGTGTGTGGGCTTCTTCGTCATACAGAATTGTCCACCAAAATCAAATTCACACAAATGACCTTGTCAAACTCCCTTTGACTACACTGGCCTTTCACAGCCGTCTCCTCCACCAGAAGGGTGAAAGGGAAGAAAGGGAGAGGATGACTATGTCGATACCTGGATGCGAGCAGGTGCCGACGGCTACTAAACTTAAAGTAAACAATAGTTGTTTCAAATCAAATTAATTATCCTTTAAATCAGCTAATATTCCTCAAATAAAGTCTCAGAAAAGTATATTTTATTTTTGCAAGATTTTTTAATCAAGATATTTACATTAATATAAAACTTTGCTAAAAATAGTGCTAAATTAAAATTTTTTTTAGAAATTTAAAAAAAAAAAATTCTTCCAATCAATTTTGTTTTCAAACGCAGTATAGTATTTTTTTTTATTAGAAATTAAGTTTAATCTCTCAGCTCGGAATTGATACTAAAACAAAAGCTTCAAGAAAGAGTTTTCATTATTAAAAATTAAATTCATTTTAAATGTTAGGTATTGTGTTTTAGTGGAAGTGCCAAAGTATAAATATACATGTGTTAATATATCATTAATAGACATATTTCTTATCGATATCCCCATAAACTATGCCTCTTACTTTTTAACCCTATAACTTGAGTGGCTCTTGGGCCTTGTACAGGCTGAATATTACTGCAAAAAAAAAAAAATTGAAAATTCACAGCATTATTTCAACCGTTAATCATTTATTTAAAATTTTTATTGTGTCCAGAACTGGTGCCATCACTTTCCTCTATAGTACGAACCCTGAATTTTTTATTGCATGAATATTAACCTCTCCAGAAAAAAATTTACTTGTGTATAGTGCAACTAGTCACTATATATATATATATATATATATATATATATATATATATATATTTGTGTATTTAGGCAGCAATCCTTCTTTCATGCACATTTAATTGAAAACAACAGACAAGGTGCTTTTATTTAGTTTTTTATACAATTTCTCATGCGATCTAATAATGTTTTTCTTTTCGGATGATAAATTACATAAAAATGTCTGAATTTCTAATTTTAACAGTTAAAATATAATCCTTGAAAATGGCTAAATGCATAGCCGAAAGTGCTTGGATAAAAAGAACATTCGGACAGTTTTTATATAATTTATCATCAGAAAAGAAAAACATTATTAGATCACATGAGAAATTGCATAAAAAACTAAATAAAAGCACCTTGTCTGTCGTATTTAATGAAATGTGCATACAAAGTGTGTAAAAACTGTCTAAATGTTCTGCATTTCCAAGCACTTTCAGCTATACTATTTGCCATTATCAAGGGTGATTTTATTTTTAACTTAGTGTATGGCTTGTGTATATGTTTCTAGGGTTATTGGGATGTTTTATTTTCCAAACAGGGTCAGCACATTGTGGCCGTGTTTGTAGTTAATATTATTGTGTATTGGCTTTTTCTTTTTTATTACTAGGGCTTCCATTATTTTTAATCTTTTTTTTTACATGTGGATGAGGTTATTATGTTTGTTTATTTTCTACTAGTATATTTTGGATGGAGCCTGGTAGGTTTGTGTGTGTGTTTAAATGAGTTCTAATGGAGCTGTGGTTGGATAGGCATGTAGTAGTGTGACTGATGTAATTATTTATCAGTTTGATTTGATCAGGAACACAGTTGCTTAAGGGGCATTTAAAATCATAAATAATGTTCGTTCTTTGTAGTTTTGATTTTGCAGGTGTGTTGTTATTTTTGAGGATAAGGTTAGCTGTTTTAAATTTTTTGCAATAGATAATTAAATTAATTTTTTTGCTTGGGTCAACTGGGATAGTGTATTTCTTTATGATATTTCTAAGCGAAGATTCATCTTGCTTATCATTGAAATGTATTTGTCTTTTATAGAAGATATTTATTGTTTTTGTCTGTGTTCAGTATTGTTATTATTTACTTTGGAAAGAAATCGTCTAATCTGCTGGTGTGTGTATATATATATATATATATATATATATATATATATATATATATATATTAGAGCCAATCTTTTTGTGAGGTCTATTGTTTTTTCCTGATATTGTAGGTCACATTGAGATGCCTAGTTTGTTTACACACACACACACACACACACACACACACACACACATATATATATATATATATATATATATATATATATATATATAAAGACAAACTCATCTTAGCTGATGCATTTTGGCTATGATAAGCTTTTCTTTTGTCTTTATTCATATTGTCCTTTTTCAAATTTACTCTATCTGAAATTTTTACACACACTCTCTTTCTCTCTCACACACACACACACACATATATATTCACATATCCGATGCAATGAGAACAAAAATAATATATAAATTCTAATGTTCACAGCATTAATCCAAAAGAGAGCTCGATACTGATAGTAGAGCAATAATTATTTCTTATAATTCCTTCATATAGACAAAAACGGTTTACTCACTACAAAGATGCAACTTTTTTTTTTCTCAAACAAATGGAAAAATGAAGTGATGTTTCACTTACGGCTTGCTTACAAGCAGAGTTGTTCATAACCAATTTTAGTTCTCACCAGTCGAGGTGCAATTGAAATGCATCGAAACGAAGTTGCATCTTCGTAGTGAGTAAACTGTTTTTGTCTATATGAAAAAATTATAATAAATAAATAATATATATTCACATATATATGCATATTAGAACCGTTGGCGGTTGTAGGTTTTCAAAATCAGCTTACTCCATGTAGGTGTTTGTTTTTGTTTTTGTTTTTTTCTCTACTAGCTTGTATACCACATTGTGCTATTATTGTCTTTGCGATCATCTGTGTATGGTTCTGGTCTTAGATTTACTATTGAGCACATTAAGATTACTGCACTTTCAATGCATTTCCTTCTCCATGAATCCTATTCTCTTCTGATCAAGAGAAAGAAAGGTAAATAAAAAGTCACTATTATATCGGATAATAAGGTGATATTGGAATTTTCGGTGGGGTGGGGACTTAAGGCGTGAAATGTTCTCTTACAGAAAAAAGAATCAGATAGAAAAACTGGAAGCGGGAGTTGGGGGGGGGGTTCTTTATCTCCTCATGCAGTGATTTCACAAATGGTAATGTTGGGGTGGGGTGGCTGAAATGCTGGGCACCTTGACAGATAAACAGATTGATCCATTCTCTAAGTGGTCTAATTCTCTAGGCTTCTGGATAGCAACTCGGGGAAGGGGACAGCACTGAATGGCTACTGGATGTGATATGGACCTGGTGAGGACTGGAGAACTGACTGGCTGACATATCAGACTGTAAATAATCTGTAGGATAACACAACAACAATGCCTTATCTCAAAATTCAGATAAAAGTTTGTTAAAAACCTATTTCCTCCTTTTCTAAAAGACTGGCAATGTCTCAAAAAACAAAAGCCAAAAAAAAAAATAAAAAATAAAAATCACATTACATGTCAGTTTATATTTTATTGTCTTTTTCCTTTTCATGTTATTGTTTTTTTTTTCATTTGTTCTTTTTGTTTTTTTAATTTTTTGTTTTTTAATTTTTTGTTTTATTTTTTAAAATTTTTTGTTTTTTTTATTTTTATTTTTTTTGTTTTTTTTTCACTTTTTTTTCTTCTCTTTTTTGTTTTTTTTCCCTTTATTTTCATTATTATTATTTTTATTATTATACTCATCTTTTTTGTTGCTTTTTCACTCCTGATTTCTTTTGAGAGGTACTTAGTTGTAGTCTAGTAGTAGTAGTAGTATGCGTGTATTGGCTGTCCACTAATGTCATCACTGTTTGGTCCCCAACGTTGTAGGTACCTAACTAGTAGCAAGCCAGCGGTGTTCATGGCATCACATGCTTGGTAAGTGCAAATCACAAAATCATTTTTTGCATGGTGCAACTTTTTTTTTTTTCCTTTTGCTCTCGTTATGCTCTTTCTGTGCTTTGGAAATATTTTGTCCCTTCCTTGTCTTTCTTTTAGGTGGAGGTTGGGCAAAAATCTCTTCTTTTTTCTTCTTTTTCCTCCAAAGTTAAACTTCTTTCTTTGTTGCTTTGTTTTCCAGGTTGTACTTTGTGTGTGTCCCTGTCTGTGTCTCTGTGTCAAGTTGTACAAAGTTGTGTATTGATGTATTATGTTTCTAAAGGGTGTTTCATTAAGCTGGATTATATATAAGGGTGTTTCATTAAGGCGGATCAAAGTCGGCAGTAAATAAATCAGCGTTATTGGCGAAAATTTATTCATTTCTCTATTGGATCATGTTATTTAAGTCGTAGCAATTATGTGTGAAAAATAATATCCCCTGAATGTCTGCCAAATCTGAAAGGAAAAGAAAAAAATCATTAGATACTTAAACTTAATTCACATTTAAAATTGGTCCAAGTTATTGGAACATCCTTTCTGATGTCGTAACATTTAGGTACATATAAATATTTAAATATAAAATAAAAATAGTGTTTCTTCTGTTAGCTTTAGTAATTCTACAAACAAAATGAGAAAAATGAGATTTTGCTCAATATTTCCATGATTATGGATTTTACAAGTTGAAGGTCATCGACAACCATGCACTCATCAGCCCTATGTCCAGGTGTCGTTGCATAGGGTTGTTGCATAACTGAGCACCTGACCAGTTCCCTCGATTTATCTGCGTTAAAAGCCAGAGAGGAATTCATGTGCTGCGTGTCTTGAGCAAGTAGACCTGGTGGAGCTCATCCCTCTCCAGGTCAAGCCATATATTTAGAGAAGAATATGTATTTGAAGAGACGTTTTTGTTTTACAAATTGGAGATGTCAAAATCAAGCAAGTACAAAAATTTAAATATCTGGGAAGTCTTTTAACAGAGGACGGAAAGTGTAGCACTGAAATCATCAATTCCAGAGATTGAAATGATCAAAGGCAATCATATAAAAGAAGAATTTGGTATCAATATAAACAGGAATCGTTTTGAGACTCTAAACTTCTCGTCTGTTCAAAGTCTCAGTGCCAAGAGATCGTATTTAATTTGGGAGTTTTTGAAATGAGACACGGACCGCCACAATTTTTTCAAAACAGGAAATCTAAACTCGTCCACTTAATGGGATGCAGATAACAGTGTTGAAGGTAGATACAGAAAGGAAACTACAAGAACTCATACAGCGTGTGGTGAAGAAAAGTGAGAAGAAAGGACTAAACATTAATTGTAATAAGACTGAATGCATGTCTGTTAGCAAAAGGGATCAGCCCAATATGTAAATTACAGATTGGGGATGGCAAAATTAGACAAGTACAACAATTTAAATATCTGGGAAGTCTTTTAACAGAGGACGGCAAGTGTGGCACTGAAATCTGAAGGTGCATTGGGATATTGAAAGATGCCTTCCAAAAGCTAAGCAGAGTATTAAGAAACAAAAAGATCATTAGATACAAAGAAAAGAATAATGAACTGTTACATAATATCAGTCCTCCTCCTATATGGCAGTCTCCTAAAAGGACAATCTCCTCAAAGTTGAAGAAGAGAATTGAAGCAACAGAAATGTGGTTCTGTATTCTGAGAAAACGATGGACCAAATATGTGAACAACGAAGAGGTTTTCAATAAAATTAAACAAGTACAAAATTTAAATATCCAAGAAGTGTTTTAACAGAGGACGGGAAGTGTGGCACTGAAATCCAAAGGTGCATTGAGAAGACGAAAGATGCCTTCCGGAAGCTAAGCAGAGTATTAAGAAACAAAAATTTCATTAGAAAGAAAGAAAAGAGTACTGAACTGTTATTTGCTATCAGTCCTCCTATATGACAGTGAATGCTGGACAGTCTACTCAAAAGATGAAGAGGAGACTTGAAGCAGCAAAATTGGGGTTCTACAGAAAGATGCTGAGAATACCATAGACCAAACATGTGAACAATGGCAAAGTTTTAGACAAAATGGAAATGAAAAGGACATTTATACTGGCATCAGAAAGAGATGGCTGAAATTACTAGGGAACATAATGAATCAAGAACTCCTACAGAAGACAGTAGAAGAAAGAGAGAAGAAAGGACTAATCATCAATGGCAAGAAGACAGAATGCATGCTTGTTAGCAAAAGAAACAGTCCAAGGTTGCAAATTACAAATTCAAAAAAGTACAACAATTTAAATATCTAGGAAGTGTTTTAACTGAGGATGGAAAGTGTGACATTGAAATCTGATGGCGCATTGGGATAGAGAAAGATGCCTTCCAAAAGCTAAGCAAAGTATTACAAAATAGAAAAACACAGTAAGACTGACAGATGATTCAGTTTTGATAGCATACACAGAGAGGAAATTACAAGAACACCTACAGATGATAGTGAAGGAAAGCTAGATGAAAAGACTAAACCGCAATTGTAAAAAGACAGACTGCATGGTTGTTAGCAAAATGGTACAGCCTAATACATTAATTACAAATTGGGGATATCAAGAGGAAACAAGTACAGCAATTTAAATATCTGGGAAGTGTTTTAATAGAGAACGGAAAGTGTGACACTGGAATCCAAATGCCCATAGCCAAAAATACTTTTCAGAAGCTAAGCAAAGTATTAAGAAAGAGGAAAATATCGTTAGACACAAAGAAAAGAGTACTTAACTATTAAATAATATACATATTATTTCCACTAATTCATGTGAATGTGTTAGTGGTATAATGGATAATGGCTGGGAATAAGAACTCCGAGAGCTGAGATCAAATTTCAGTCAGGTTTGTCACACGTAAATATGTTCTGCCAGGGTTTATTGCTGGCGGCTACAAACTTAACACATTAACAGATGACTCAGTTTTGATAACATACACGGAGAGGAAATTACAAGAACGCCTACAGGTGGTAGTGAAGGAAAGCTAGATGAAAGGACTAATCATCAATTGCAAGAAAACAGACTGCACGGTTCTTAGCGAAATGGTACAGCCTAATATGTAAATTACAAATTGGGGATAACAAGATGAAACAAAACAATTTAAATGTCTCGGAAGTGTTTTAACCGAGGACGGGAAGTACAACATTGAAATCTGAAGGTGCATTGGGATGGCGAAAGATGCCTTCCAAAAGCTAAGCAAAGTATTAAGAGACAGAAAAGGTTTGGTAGAAACAAAGAAAAGAGTATTGAACTGTTACGAGATATCTGTCCACCTATGTGGCAGCGAATGCTGGACAATCTCCTCACAGATGAAGAAGAGACCTGAAGCAACAGAAATTTGTTTCTACAGAAGGATGCTGAGATTGCCATAGACTAAACATGTGAGCAACGACAAAGTTTTAAAGAAAATGGAAACAAAAAAGACACTTTGAAATTTCTAAGACTCATAATATTACCTCATTCTATAATTTTTTTCTCTTTTTCTTTTTTTTTCTTTTCGTACCGCCAACTACTATAATTGTAGTTTTCGTTTGTGTCACTTTAAATTATGTCTGTTTTTATTGCATTATTTGGAATAGCAAAAGATACCTTCCAAAAGCTAAGCAAAGTATTAAGAAACAGGAAAATTGCTGGGGCGTAGAACCAACCACACTTTTTGAAGGGACGAATACAGAGCCCTGGTGCACTATGTGCCACAAGATCCCCAAACGAGCCTCCACGGGTTATGAATTCAGAATTGTCTTTCTCCTAGACCAGTTGCCATCCAAGGCTATAGAACCCAGTCTTCCCTGCTAATTTACCCATAGCTGGAAGAAGGAGAGGATTCATACTTTTTCGAAGGGTATTAGTACGTAAGTGAATGTAATGGACTTGACTGGAATTTGAACTTGGCACTTCGATTCCTAAATCCGAGCCACTATCCACTACTCCCCCCATGCCTTCCATATATATACACTGGATGTAACCTCAAAATTGTACAAATTATGTTACAGCATAATTGTCTATCCCACAAAATATTTAATATCTAAAAAACCACTGAACTAATTGAGTCTCTTTTTTCCAGGTTTTCAGATAAGACATTTAGCAATCTTGACACCATTTTTTGTACGAATCACTGAAAAACACTCTGAGTTATTATTATTAAAAAGAGAACAGGTTAAAATCATTTTGTGTCAGGCCCGCTATATCTTCCCAACTGAGCAATGATGAGAGGAAAAAAATCATTCAGGCGTTCAGTAATGTTTCCAACATTTATACTCTGGTTTCCATCTTCAAAGTCCATTCAAGAACCATCAAGAGAATGGTGAATAAGTTTTAAAAAGAGGAAAAGTATTTCAGGAGGTCACAACAGCAAGAAGAATCATCATTTCAAGTTAGAGCTAAAGAGATCAATTAGAAAAGATCCAACTCAATCCATAAGACGTTTGGCATGTGAGAGAGGAGTTTCAGCTATGACAGTCCAAAGAGCAGTGAAAAAAGACTTGAAAATGAAATCATACATGAAACCTGTGAGGCACCTTGTTACTCCAGGACAGAAAGTTAGAAGGTTAGAGAGGTCAAAGATCATCTTGAATAAGTTGGAAAAGGATCTGGGAATTATATATATATATGAACTTTATTTTAATTCTTTATGAGCTACCAATCCTTAGCTATGATTAATTAATGATGAACATGCCATTTTCGTTCATGATCGCTTTCATCACATTCTTCTTTTAAGCTTAGAGAGTAATTATACATTCTTATTGGTCAAAGAACAGTGTTATAAAAACCTCAGAGAATTCCAGTAAGATATCTTTAATCAATTCTAAGACATCACGGTTCAAAGCTGAATGTAACAATAGGACAATTTTGCTGTTACAGGATTTGAACAATTTTGCTGTTACACCTGGTATCTAAATAGATAGTCAGATTAATAAATAAAAACTTCCATTACTTTAGAAATTGGTTTATTTATGTTACGATGCAAAACTGAGCAGATATGAACATTTCAAGAGTTGGAGAAAGATTTGCATTTGTAAGGCACTATTGAACTTTGCTTGATTGGCAACCGACTCTATAGCTTAGTTGGTATAAATATGTCGGTAAGGTATATTTAGGCAGCAAGTATTCATCCAAACAAGTTTTATTAAAAAAAAACAAAAAAAAACTAGCAAGGCCTGTCTGCTTAATTTTTTTATTGTAATTTTCTAATTAAAGGTGTTGAGTCTTGTGCTTGAAGTTCTGGATAAACTGTCTGAAGTTCATATTTTCTTACTTTTGTTCAAGTACTTTCGACTTTCACAGTCATTTTCAAGAACCAATGTGGTGTCTGTGTGGTAGTTAGGATTCCTTTGTCTGCTCCTGGTTTTCTTTAAGAAGCTGGACATTTGAAATGGTCTAGAGCGATGTCATGTATAACGGCTATTGGGAACGACACCTCGCGAAAAGAATGCGATTTATTTATTTATTTTAAAATTTTTATTTTATATATGTGTGTCTGTGTGTAATTTTGGCGGCATGCCATTATTAAGGCATGTGTTATTAAAGACTATGGAACTCTTTCGCTTGTTAATCTTTTTCTCATTTTTTTTTCTTGCTTCCTTGCAAGTTTCTTAATGTTTGGGTCCAGGTTGTTAAAGTAGGATCCCAGTCGATAGCTTTCTGTCGAGCGCTTTCGGTTGTCCTCAACCATCATCATCATGAGGTTTGTTTTTATTTGGAGATATGTTATTGGTTGTTTTAGTTTTATAGATAATATTAGACAATATTATTGGGTTGGTTCATTATTGGTAAGGAGGGGATTGATCAATCAAACTTTGATTGATCAAGAAAACTTGTGAGGACGCAAGAAAAAATTGAGTAAAACATCATCAAGTGAAATAGTTCTATAGTATTTAATAACACATGCCTTATATATATGTGTGTGTGTATATATATATATATATATATATATATATATATATATATATTTATATATATATGTTTATATATATATATATCTATTACGTGAATCATTCATACGAAAAGCAGATAATGATAGGAATTTATAAACAAGGATCATACCATTCATTAACGGATACGAGGTTAATGTATTTTATTATTAAAAATTGTTTGCGAGAGTGATTCTTGCCATATCATTAACTTCATTATCTGCTTTTCGTATGAATGATTCGCGTAATATAAATTGAACCTGCACCACATAATTGATAGATATGTGTGTGTGTGTGTGTGTGTGTGTGTGTGTGTGTGTGTGTGTTAGAAATAAGACATTATCCCAAGTTTTCTTTGTAGAAGCGAATAATTTTTTTTTGTCACTTTCGTTGTTACCGTAACGTTTCGACAGATTCATTATCTGGATTTCTTCAGGTATACAATTTTTATTGGCGATTGAATAATTTCTTTCATGGTAGTGCAAACCAGAAAGAAAAAAAAATGAAAAATGAGTGGTTAATCCACTGAGGGGACCAACTCATTCAGAGCAACATGATAAATACAGGATATTTCATTATTTATTCATCACCAGATGTTCCCTTATCTTTGCCTTATTAAGGAATTCTCACAGTATTGAAATATTGATCAATGTTGAAAAAGTGATAAAATTAAAACAAGTAGTATACGTTGGGCTTGAAACGAATGTACAAAACAGGCTAGTGGGGATTTTATTTTTAGTATGCCTTAGAAATGATTTTAGAAGGAGCTATTTTTTTATTTAACCAATGGAATCACAAGTAGAATTTCTTAAAGTAATACATGGAAATTTTAATTCATTCTAATATTTTTTAATACCAAATTTTTCCCAATACAATTCCCAAAAGCCACTGTTAAAATGGTTATGAAGTGAATGAAAGAGGATGCGGTAGGAAGTGATGAAAAAAATAAAGTAGAAAATAAAATAAATGGGGGAAGGTTCTGGAATAACAATAGGAAATTTTGGGTAAAAATACAAAATGCAAATGTGGTATTGTGCGAGAACAGGTTGGCCTCAATTTCACACCAAATATCAGTCTTAGACACCAAATGCAGAATTATGTGACCTAACACCTGACATTTAGTTGTCATGATATTTATCGGTTTAATGCAATCATTTATCTCTCTCTTTCTCTCTCTCTCTCTCTCTATATATATATATATAAAATGAACATAGAAGTCAACACTTAGAGGCGACAGTCTGTTTCATGCTAGATGCAATCGTCAGACCCGTATATATAAATAGCCGAGAAAAATAACAGCACTCGTGGCCTGACGATTGCATCTAGCATGAAACAGACTGTCGCCTCTAAGTGTTGACTTCTATGTTCACTTTTATATTTACACATGCTCTATCTCTGATATTGAGCACTTTATCCCATAAATATAGCACACTTTAAGACTATATATATATATATATATATATATATATATATATATATATACATATATATATATTGTAATAAAAAGAAAGAACAGTAAGATATATAATCCAGTGTTCTTATTGATATTTTTATTTTTACAAAACAGTGCTCAATGTAAATTTACAGAGCATAAATATAAATTAACTGATTTAAAATATGGTTTCTTCGCTACACAGGAATTACCATGTTTCTAAAACCAAAGCTAAAAACTTCAAATTTAATTATATAATTAGAAGCATTAGTTCTGTTTCATCTTCAAGCGAATTTTGGAATAACTTATTTTTAAATTTACTGAGTTTTAAACGCACATACAATTCATAATTTTTTGTTTACCTGAATGAATTGTATGGGCATTTAAAACCCAGTAAATTAAATTTGAAGTTTTTAGCTTTGGTTTTTGAAACATGGTAATTCCTGTGTAGCGAAGAAACCATATTTTAAATCAGTTAATTTATAATATATATATATAGTGTGTGTGTGTGTGTACATGTTAGTAGGATGTAGAATAATATTTGAACAAAAGTGGAAATATCAATAATACCCTTCATCTCCATGTGCAGGGTTAGGTGTTTTCAAGTTGGACTGAAGACAAAGCTGTGTGTAAGGAAAGTGTATTGAAATTTTTGAGGATAGGGTAATAAAAAACCTTACCAGTTGTTTTTTTTTACATTGAAGCCATTTATGTTTGTTGGATTTGAAATTAGCCACATTGAGTAGGTTGTTTTTTTTTCTCTATTAGTTTATATCGAAAACACCCTGACTTTCAGCAAAGTGGACTGCTGTGCTTTTGTGATGGTTACTGATGAGCCGTGTCTAAGGTTTATTGTGGACAATTTTGAGATCAGTGCACATTCAATGCATTTTCTTCTTAGTGAATTCTTTTCTATTTTTGCATTTAGTAGGTTGAATTTGCGTCCAGATGTGTTCTGTCAAATTTCTCAGGCATTTAAAATGTTGTTATGCAATATATCCCTGCAAAATTCATATCGTCTTTTTTGAAATTTCTAGACGTTTCACAAATGTATGTATTTTGTGCCATTTATTTTGTATATTCCAGACTCCTTCCTGTTGTTCTTCCTATTTCTTTTGGGGCTATATCTTTGTTTTTTTTTGTTTTTTTTAAGCGTATCACCCCAAGCAAGGCTGGAGGCCACTATCACGCAAGGGGTTATAGAAGGGTTGGAGGAAGAGCAGATAGGAGTGGTAAAGGAGAGGATGTGGAGAAAGAGAAAGACAGTGGGTCGATCAAGGCAAGGGAGTTACAGAAGATTTGGAGCGAGAGCAGATAGGAATGAAAGATGAAAGGATGTGGAGAAGGGAAGTGGATAGATCAAGGCAATTGGAGATGATGATTGACGCTACACTTAAACTGTTGGAGATTGTATTTGTCAGGGAAACAGTAATAGGGAAGGGAGTTCCATAGGCGAGATGTGCGAGACATGAAACTATTGGAGTAGAAGAGACGTCTACATCTAACAGTTTCCACGGTGTAGGGGTGGGAGCGGGATGCCAGCCTCGTGGGACGTTTAAATTCATGAGGCCTAGGGACAAGCGAAAGCAGTGTTTTAGAGGTGGTGTTGATGAATTTTAGATCAAAGTTGGATAAGTTATTTTTGATAGTGGCTGCTATGGAGTTGTTGGATAGAATGTGCCCAATTTTCTCGGGGTTGTTGATTTTGTTATTCTCTGTGGATTTTTCTATTTTTTCTTCTATGGATTTTGTGGGCTTTTTGTTTAGCATTATGCAGAAAATAATTGGGGAAGCTTGAGAGTGTTTTCAATGTTTTTTTTCTTCCTCATATAGGAATTGAGGGTTTTTTCTTATTGCTGTGATAGAAGAAGTGGATAGTGTCATTTTTATTTGTGAATTTTCAGTATTTGTATCTGTGATTAGTGTTGCTAACCCTAATCCCACAATGAAGGGCCTTGTTATTTACTAAGTTTAGCTTAGTTTTGGTACAAAGCTATAAATATTGGACACCTAATGAGGATTGAACTCACTAATCAGTAGTAATGGTCAACCAAACTAGCTCGTTAAACATTACCCAACATAGATGTTTTGTTATTTACTAAACATAGATTTTTTTTGTCCAAGACACTTAGTGTGGATAGAACTCACTACTTAGTAGTAATGGTCAACTAGATGAGCTCTTGCCCTCTTGGTGGGACCTAGAATATATCCTGACTGGACCCTCTGCAGAGGAGTAAAACCCCAACAAAAGGAGCTACTTACCAAGTAAATGCTTAAAAACTAAAATATAAGTGAACACTGTGAGACTCTTTGGCCAAGCATAAATGACTCTATTTGTGTGGGGAGAAAATAGTTATGTAACTCTCCCAAGTGAGGAGGGCCTGAGCTTTGAATCATTGGCTGAATTTGAAATTTTGGTTTTTATATGTGACTACCACAGCTGAAAGTTTCCTTTTCCCTATCCCAACCTGTCATCTAGATTTTGTTTTACTATAGGAATGCATTGAAAAATAAGAAAGAAAGGAATTGTCAATGGTCAGGAATCAATGTAAGCATTACTGATAGAATAGGACTATTATATGTATAATGTAAATGCATTGCTCATGATTTTAGTATAGGAATGCATTGAAAATCAGAAAGAAAGGGATTGTCACTGGTCAGGAAAGTATGCAAGCATTACTGATAGAATAGGGCTATTATATGTATAATGTAAATGCATTGCTCATGATTTTAGTATAGGAATGCATTGAAAATGAGGAAGAAAGGGATTGTCAGTGGTCAGGAAAGTATGCAAGCATTACTGACAGAATAGGGCTATTATATGTATAATGTAAATGTATTGCTAATGATTTTACTATAGGAATGCATTGAAAATCAGAAAGAAAGGGATTGTCAGTGGTCAGGAAAGTATGCAAGCATTACTGACAGAATAGGGCTATTATATGTATAATGTAAATGTATTGCTAATGATTTTACTATAGGAATGCATTGAAAATCAGGAAGAAAGGGATTGTCAGTGGTCAGGAAAGAATGCAAGCATTACTGATAGAATAGGGCTATTATATGTATAATGTAAATGCATTGCTAATGATTTTACTATAGGAATGCATTGAAAATCAGGAAGAAAGGGATTGTCAGTGGTCAGGAAAGAATGCAAGCATTACTGATAGAATAGGGCTATTATATGTATAATGTAAATGCATTGCTAATGATTTTACTATAGGAATGCATTGAAAATCAGGAAGAAAGGGATTGTCAGTGGTCAGGAAAGAATGCAAGCATTACTGATAGAATAGAGCTATTATATGTATAATGTAAATGCATTGCTAATGATTTTACTATAGGAATGCATTGAAAATCAGGAAGAAAGGGATTGTCAGTGGTCAGGAAAGAATGCAAGCATTACTGATAGAATAGGGCTATTATATGTATAATGTAAATGCATTGCTAATGATTTTACTATAGGAATGCATTGAAAATCAGGAAGAAAGGGATTGTCAGTGGTCAGGAAAGAATGCAAGCATTACTGATAGAATAGGGCTATTATATGTATAATGTAAATGCATTGCTAATGATTTTACTATAGGAATGCATTGAAAATCAGGAAGAAAGGGATTGTCAGTGGTCAGGAAAGAATGCAAGCATTACTGATAGAATAGAGCTATTATATGTATAATGTAAATGCATTGCTAATGATTTTACTATAGGAATGCATTGAAAATCAGGAAGAAAGGGATTGTCAGTGGTCAGGAAAGAATGCAAGCATTACTGATAGAATAGGGCTATTATATGTATAATGTAAATGCATTGCTAATGATTTTACTATAGGAATGCATTGAAAATCAGGAAGAAAGGGATTGTCAGTGGTCAGGAAAGAATGCAAGCATTACTGATAGAATAGAGCTATTATATGTATAATGTAAATGCATTGCTAATGATTTTACTATAGGAATGCATTGAAAATCAGGAAGAAAGGGATTGTCAGTGGTCAGGAAAGAATGCAAGCATTACTGATAGAATAGGGCTATTATATGTATAATGTAAATGCATTGCTAATGATTTTACTATAGGAATGCATTGAAAATCAGGAAGAAAGGGATTGTCAGTGGTCAGGAAAGAATGCAAGCATTACTGATAGAATAGAGCTATTATATGTATAATGTAAATGCATTGCTAATGATTTTACTATAGGAATGCATTGAAAATCAGGAAGAAAGGGATTGTCAGTGGTCAGGAAAGAATGCAAGCATTACTGATAGAATAGGGCTATTATATGTATAATGTAAATGCATTGCTAATGATTTTACTATAGGAATGCATTGAAAATCAGGAAGAAAGGGATTGTCAGTGGTCAGGAAAGAATGCAAGCATTACTGATAGAATAGGGCTATTATATGTATAATGTAAATGCATTGCTAATGATTTTACTATAGGAATGCATTGAAAATCAGGAAGAAAGGGATTGTCAGTGGTCAGGAATGGATGCAAGCATTACTGATAGAATAGGGCTATTATATGTATAATGTAAATGCATTGCTAATGATTTTACTATAGGAATGCATTGAAAATCAGGAAGAAAGGGATTGTCAGTGGTCAGGAAAGAATGCAAGCATTACTGATAGAATAGAGCTATTATATGTATAATGTAAATGCATTGCTAATGATTTTACTATAGGAATGCATTGAAAATCAGGAAGAAAGGGATTGTCAGTGGTCAGGAAAGAATGCAAGCATTACTGATAGAATAGGGCTATTATATGTATAATGTAAATGCATTGCTAATGATTTTACTATAGGAATGCATTGAAAATCAGGAAGAAAGGGATTGTCAGTGGTCAGGAAAGAATGCAAGCATTACTGATAGAATAGGGCTATTATATGTATAATGTAAATGCATTGCTAATGATTTTACTATAGGAATGCATTGAAAATCAGGAAGAAAGGGATTGTCAGTGGTCAGGAAAGAATGCAAGCATTACTGATAGAATAGGGCTATTATATGTATAATGTAAATGCATTGCTAATGATTTTACTATAGGAATGCATTGAAAATCAGGAAGAAAGGGATTGTCAGTGGTCAGGAAAGAATGCAAGCATTACTGATAGAATAGGGCTATTATATGTATAATGTAAATGCATTGCTAATGATTTTACTATAGGAATGCATTGAAAATCAGGAAGAAAGGGATTGTCAGTGGTCAGGAAAGAATGCAAGCATTACTGATAGAATAGGGCTATTATATGTATAATGTAAATGCATTGCTAATGATTTTACTATAGGAATGCATTGAAAATCAGGAAGAAAGGGATTGTCAGTGGTCAGGAAAGAATGCAAGCATTACTGATAGAATAGGGCTATTATATGTATAATGTAAATGCATTGCTAATGATTTTACTATAGGAATGCATTGAAAATCAGGAAGAAAGGGATTGTCAGTGGTCAGGAAAGAATGCAAGCATTACTGATAGAATAGGGCTATTATATGTATAATGTAAATGCATTGCTAATGATTTTACTATAGGAATGCATTGAAAATCAGGAAGAAAGGGATTGTCAGTGGTCAGGAATGGATGCAAGCATTACTGATAGAATAGGGCTATTATATGTATAATGTAAATGCATTGCTAATGATTTTACTATAGGAATGCATTGAAAATCAGGAAGAAAGGGATTGTCAGTGGTCAGGAAAGAATGCAAGCATTACTGATAGAATAGGGCTATTATATGTATAATGTAAATGCATTGCTAATGATTTTACTATAGGAATGCATTGAAAATCAGGAAGAAAGGGATTGTCAGTGGTCAGGAAAGAATGCAAGCATTACTGATAGAATAGGGCTATTATATGTATAATGTAAATGCATTGCTAATGATTTTACTATAGGAATGCATTGAAAATCAGGAAGAAAGGGATTGTCAGTGGTCAGGAAAGAATGCAAGCATTACTGATAGAATAGGGCTATTATATGTATAATGTAAATGCATTACTAATGATTTTACTATAGGAATGCATTGAAAATCAGGAAGAAAGGGATTGTCAGTGGTCAGGAAAGAATGCAAGCATTACTGATAGAATAGGGCTATTATATGTATAATGTAAATGCATTGCTAATGATTTTACTATAGGAATGCATTGAAAATCAGGAAGAAAGGGATTGTCAGTGGTCAGGAAAGAATGCAAGCATTACTGATAGAATAGGGCTATTATATGTATAATGCAAATGCATTGCTAATGATTTTACCATAGGAATGCATTGAAAATCAGGAAGAAAGGGATTGTCAGTGGTCAGGAAAGAATGCAAGCATTACTGATAGAATAGGGCTATTATATGTATAATGTAAATGCATTGCTAATGATTTTACCATAGGAATGCATTGAAAATCAGGAAGAAAGGGATTGTCAGTGGTCAGGAAAGAATGCAAGCATTACTGATAGAATAGGGCTATTATATGTATAATGTAAATGCATTGCTAATGATTTTACTATAGGAATGCATTGAAAATCAGGAAGAAAGGGATTGTCAGTGGTCAGGAAAGAATGCAAGCATTACTGATAGAATAGGGCTATTATATGTATAATGTAAATGCATTGCTAATGATTTTACCATAGGAATGCATTGAAAATCAGGAAGAAAGGGATTGTCAGTGGTCAGGAAAGAATGCAAGCATTACTGATAGAATAGGGCTATTATATGTATAATGTAAATGCATTGCTAATGATTTTACCATAGGAATGCATTGAAAATCAGGAAGAAAGGGATTGTCAGTGGTCAGGAAAGAATGCAAGCATTACTGATAGAATAGGGCTATTATATGTATAATGTAAATGCATTGCTAATGATTTTACTATAGGAATGCATTGAAAATCAGGAAGAAAGGGATTGTCAGTGGTCAGGAAAGAATGCAAGCATTACTGATAGAATAGGGCTATTATATGTATAATGTAAATGCATTGCTAATGATTTTACTATAGGAATGCATTGAAAATCAGGAAGAAAGGGATTGTCAGTGGTCAGGAAAGAATGCAAGCATTACTGATAGAATAGGGCTATTATATGTATAATGTAAATGCATTGCTAATGATTTTACTATAGGAATGCATTGAAAATCAGGAAGAAAGGGATTGTCAGTGGTCAGGAAAGAATGCAAGCATTACTGATAGAATAGGGCTATTATATGTATAATGTAAATGCATTGCAAATGATTTTACTATAGGAATGCATTGAAAATCAGGAAGAAAGGGATTGTCAGTGGTCAGGAAAGAATGCAAGCATTACTGATAGAATAGGGCTATTATATGTATAATGTAAATGCATTACTAATGATTTTACCATAGGAATGCATTGAAAATCAGGAAGAAAGGGATTGTCAGTGGTCAGGAAAGAATGCAAGCATTACTGATAGAATAGGGCTATTATATGTATAATGTAAATGCATTGCTAATGATTTTACTATAGGAATGCATTGAAAATCAGGAAGAAAGGGATTGTCAGTGGTCAGGAAAGAATGCAAGCATTACTGATAGAATAGGGCTATTATATGTATAATGTAAATGCATTGCTAATGATTTTACTATAGGAATGCATTGAAAATCAGGAAGAAAGGGATTGTCAGTGGTCAGGAAAGAATGCAAGCATTACTGATAGAATAGGGCTATTATATGTATAATGTAAATGCATTGCTAATGATTTTACTATAGGAATGCATTGAAAATCAGGAAGAAAGGGATTGTCAGTGGTCAGGAAAGAATGCAAGCATTACTGATAGAATAGGGCTATTATATGTATAATGTAAATGCATTGCTAATGATTTTACTATAGGAATGCATTGAAAATCAGGAAGAAAGGGATTGTCAGTGGTCAGGAAAGAATGCAAGCATTACTGATAGAATAGGGCTATTATATGTATAATGTAAATGCATTGCTAATGATTTTACCATAGGAATGCATTGAAAATCAGGAAGAAAGGGATTGTCAGTGGTCAGGAAAGAATGCAAGCATTACTGATAGAATAGGGCTATTATATGTATAATGTAAATGCATTGCTAATGATTTTACTATAGGAATGCATTGAAAATCAGGAAGAAAGGGATTGTCAGTGGTCAGGAAAGAATGCAAGCATTACTGATAGAATAGGGCTATTATATGTATAATGTAAATGCATTGCTAATGATTTTACCATAGGAATGCATTGAAAATCAGGAAGAAAGGGATTGTCAGTGGTCAGGAAAGAATGCAAGCATTACTGATAGAATAGGGCTATTATATGTATAATGTAAATGCATTGCTAATGATTTTACCATAGGAATGCATTGAAAATCAGGAAGAAAGGGATTGTCAGTGGTCAGGAAAGAATGCAAGCATTACTGATAGAATAGGGCTATTATATGTATAATGTAAATGCATTGCTAATGATTTTACTATAGGAATGCATTGAAAATCAGGAAGAAAGGGATTGTCAGTGGTCAGGAAAGAATGCAAGCATTACTGATAGAATAGGGCTATTATATGTATAATGTAAATGCATTGCTAATGATTTTACTATAGGAATGCATTGAAAATCAGGAAGAAAGGGATTGTCAGTGGTCAGGAAAGAATGCAAGCATTACTGATAGAATAGGGCTATTATATGTATAATGTAAATGCATTGCAAATGATTTTACTATAGGAATGCATTGAAAATCAGGAAGAAAGGGATTGTCAGTGGTCAGGAAAGAATGCAAGCATTACTGATAGAATAGGGCTATTATATGTATAATGTAAATGCATTGCTAATGATTTTACTATAGGAATGCATTGAAAATCAGGAAGAAAGGGATTGTCAGTGGTCAGGAATGAATGCAAGCATTACTGATAGAATAGGGCTATTATATGTATAATGTAAATGCATTGCTAATGATTTTACTATAGGAATGCATTGAAAATCAGGAAGAAAGGGATTGTCAGTGGTCAGGAAAGAATGCAAGCATTACTGATAGAATAGGGCTATTATATGTATAATGTAAATGCATTGCTAATGATTTTACTATAGGAATGCATTGAAAATCAGGAAGAAAGGGATTGTCAGTGGTCAGGAATGAATGCAAGCATTACTGATAGAATAGGGCTATTATATGTATAATGTAAATGCATTGCTAATGATTTTACTATAGGAATGCATTGAAAATCAGGAAGAAAGGGATTGTCAGTGGTCAGGAATGAATGCAAGCATTACTGATAGAATAGGGCTATTATATGTATAATGTAAATGCATTGCTAATGATTTTACTATAGGAATGCATTGAAAATCAGGAAGAAAGGGATTGTCAGTGGTCAGGAATGAATGCAAGCATTACTGATAGAATAGGGCTATTATATGTATAATGGAAATGCATTGCTAATGATTTTACTATAGGAATGCATTGAAAATCAGGAAGAAAGGGATTGTCAGTGGTCAGGAATAAATGCAAGCATTACTGATAGAATAGGGCTATTATATGTATAATGTAGATGCATTGCTAATGATTTGACTATAGGAATGCATTGAAAATCAGGAAGAAAGGGATTGTCAGTGGTCAGGAATGAATGCAAGCATTACTGATAGAATAGGGCTATTATATGTATAATGTAGATGCATTGCTAATGATTTGACTATAGGAATGCATTGAAAATCAGGAAGAAAGGGATTGTCAGTGGTCAGGAATGAATGCAAGCATTACTGATAGAATAGGGCTATTATATGTATAATGTAGATGCATTGCTAATGATTTGACTATAGGAATGCATTGAAAATCAGGAAGAAAGGGATTGTCAGTGGTCAGGAATGAATGCAAGCATTACTGATAGAATAGGGCTATTATATGTATAATGTAAATGCATTGCTAATGATTTTACTATAGGAATGCATTGAAAATCAGGAAGAAAGGGATTGTCAGTGGTCAGGAATGAATGCAAGCATTACTGATAGAATAGGGCTATTATATGTATAATGTAAATGCATTGCTAATGATTTTACTATAGGAATGCATTGAAAATCAGGAAGAAAGGGATTGTCAGTGGTCAGGAATGAATGCAAGCATTACTGATAGAATAGGGCTATTATATGTATAATGTAAATGCATTGCTAATGATTTTACTATAGGAATGCATTGAAAATCAGGAAGAAAGGGATTGTCAGTGGTCAGGAATGAATGCAAGCATTACTGATAGAATAGGGCTATTATATGTATAATGGAAATGCATTGCTAATGATTTTACTATAGGAATGCATTGAAAATCAGGAAGAAAGGGATTGTCAGTGGTCAGGAATGAATGCAAGCATTACTGATAGAATAGGGCTATTATATGTATAATGTAAATGCATTGCTAATGATTTTACTATAGGAATGCATTGAAAATCAGGAAGAAAGGGATTGTCAGTGGTCAGGAATGAATGCAAGCATTACTGATAGAATAGGGCTATTATATGTATAATGGAAATGCATTGCTAATGATTTTACTATAGGAATGCATTGAAAATCAGGAAGAAAGGGATTGTCAGTGGTCAGGAATAAATGCAAGCATTACTGATAGAATAGGGCTATTATATGTATAATGTAGATGCATTGCTAATGATTTGACTATAGGAATGCATTGAAAATCAGGAAGAAAGGGATTGTCAGTGGTCAGGAATGAATGCAAGCATTACTGATAGAATAGGGCTATTATATGTATAATGTAAATGCATTGCTAATGATCCTTTTGTTCTTCTTAGATACTCTTTCACTATCAACTCAGCCCTTTCTTTGTTTTTGTTCTCTTTGTCACCTTGTTTTCTTTTTTCTTTCTTTTTTTTTTTTCAAATTATTTCTTTTCCTATGCTTTCTCGTTTTTTTTCTTTCTTTTTTCTTTCTTTTTTTTTCTTTTCTTTTTCACTGTTTTTCCTCAGGTTTTTCTGCAAATTGTTTATGCTTGGCTTTTCACTTTCTACTGTTTTCCTGTGTTATTTGCACTTTTTTTTTTATCTTACTGATTGCTTTTTGTTTGTTTTTTTTTTAACCCGTATGTTTCTCTCTTTTTTGCATGATATGATCTGCGTTGTCTTTTATTTATTCATGTAATTATTGGCTGGAAAACAATGAAACCAAAAGTTATATACTTTTAAACAAAATGATAACTTCTGATTGGCTAGGATCAAATTCAGTAGAATCTCGCTCTATGCGATTGGTTCTCCACTAGTAACATATACGAGGTGGGACCCAAAAGTAACCGGAATTGTGTCATATAATTTTATTCATTTATTGTTGCATGTTTATATTCTTATCACCTTTAAAGTATTCTTCATTTGAAGCAATGCACTGGTCCAGACGTGTTTTCCATTGTTCAAAGCAGTCCTGGAACTCTTGTGAAGTTACGTTTTTTAATGACTCCGTCGTTTTTTTCTTAACCTCTTCCGCATCTGCAAAATGTTTTCCTTTGAAGACTTTCTTCATTCGGGGGAACAAAAAAAAGTTGCAGGGGGTTGAGATCGGGTGAATAGGGAGGGTGGGGAAGTGGGATCATGCCATTCTTGGTCAGAAACTGTCTCACACGCAAGGTGGAGTGCTCTGGCGCATTGTCGTGATGCTACAGGTCAGGGCGTTTTCGTCCCACCTTGCCTCGCAAACGCTTCATTTGACACGCTTTTTGGGGTCGTGGTGATGTTGGAAGCTTCCACTGACTTGATTACTGCTTCGTTTTCGGGTCGTGGCTATAGCACCAGCTTTCGTCACCAGTGATGACCTTCGAAAAAAGGATCAACTTTCAACTATTCTTTCAGTTTACGACAGGCATTCTTTCAGCCATGGTAAAAATAAACGAAAAGGCGTGAAGCATTTCAAAACAAATGTGAACTACGGAGCTGTACGTCTTCCCATGATGACACCTGTTAGAACACTGATGCTTGAGGGTTGCCTCAAGTGTCATCTAGTGGTGGAAGCCTGAACTACTATGGGTTTGTCACACAGAAAACGATTCCGGTTACTTTTGGGACCCCCCTCGTATACTAGGCATGTCTAAAAAGCATTTTTACTGTCCACTATTATCCCATTTGATGACAGAAGGGATTTAACTCCCTCTTTCTATAAAGAAATGTATTTGACTTACTTGGTAAAATAACTGTAAAATTGAAATGAATTAGGCAAAAATATTTTGCTCTTTTATTAATTTGAGGTTTTCCACATATGGTGTCTGATGATTTGGGTGCTGATGGCTTTGATGAGATTTCAAAAGATTAATTTTTTTTCTGTTTCTCTTTATTATTAAAGAATTATTTCTATCTTTGTTTATATTCTTATCTTTAAAAATATAGTGTACAAAGTAGTTTTAATTTAATGAAAGTTTTGATTACATTGTTTTACTGTTGTCCTCATATTTATTGTCGCATTCACAACATTTTGGCCGTTGTACGCTCTGGCCTTCTTCAGGTGATATTTGTACAATGGCTGGAATCTTGTGAACATGACAGTAAAAATGAGGACAACAGTCTGAACAATGTAAATAGTTACAATACCTCATCTCTGAAATATAGACAAATCCTGAAGAAGGCCAGAGCTACTAATGGCCAAAACATTGTGAATGTGACAGTAGAAATGAGGACAACAGTCCAAACAATGTAAATAGTGTAAATAGTTACAATACTTCATCTCAGAAATATAGACAAATCTTGAAGCAGGCCAGAGCATACAATGGCTGAAACGTTGTGAATGTGACAGTAAAAATGTGGACAACAGTCCAAACAATATACATAGTGTAAATAGTTACAATACTTCATCTCAGAAATATAGACAAATCCTGAAGAAGGCCGGAGCATACAATGGCCGAAACGTTGTGAATGTGACAGTAAAAATGTGGGCAACAGTCCAAATAATATACATAGTGTAAATAGTTACAATACTTCATCTCAGAAATATAGACAAATCCTGAAGAAGGCCGGAGCATACAATGGCCGAAACGTTGTGAATGTGACAGTAAAAATGTGGGCAACAGTCCAAATAATATACATAGTGTAAATAGTTACAATACTTCATCTCAGAAATATAGACAAATCCTGAAGAAGGCCGGAGCATGCAATGGCCGAAACGTTGTGAATGTGACAGTAAAAATGTGGGCAACAGTCCAAATAATATACATAGTGTAAATAGTTACAATACTTCATCTCAGAAATATAGACAAATCCTGAAGAAGGCCAGAGCATACAATGGCCGAACCGTTGTGAATGTGACAGTAAAAATGTGGGCAACAGTCCAAATAATATACATAGTGTAAATAGTTACAATACTTCATCTCAGAAATATAGACAAATCCTGAAGAAGGCCGGAGCATACAATGGCCGAAACGTTGTGAATGTGACAGTAAAAATGTGGGCAACAGTCCAAATAATATACATAGTGTAAATAGTTACAATACTTCATCTCAGAAATATAGACAAATCCTGAAGAAGGCCAGAGCATACAATGGCCGAAACATTGTGAATGTGACAGTAAAAATGTGGGCAACAGTCCAAATAATATACATAGTGTAAATAGTTACAATACTTCATCTCAGAAATATAGACAAATCCTGAAGAAGGCCAGAGCATACAATGGCCGAAACGTTGTGAATGTGACAGTAAAAATGTGGGCAACAGTCCAAATAATATACATAGTGTAAATAGTTACAATACTTCATCTCAGAAATATAGACAAATCCTGAAGAAGGCCGGAGCATACAATGGCCGAAACGTGAATGTGACAGTAAAAATGTGGGCAACAGTCCAAATAATATACGTAGTGTAAATAGTTACAATACTTCATCTCAGAAATATAGACAAATCCTGAAGAAGGCCGGAGCATACAATGGCCGAAACGTTGTGAATGTGACAGTAAAAATGTGGGCAACAGTCCAAATAATATACGTAGTGTAAATAGGTACAATACTTCATCTCAGAAATATAGACAAATCCTGAAGAAGGCCAGAGCATACAATGGCCGAAACGTTGTGAATGTGACAGTAAAAATGTGGGCAACAGTCCAAATAATATACATAGTGTAAATAGTTACAATACTTCATCTCAGAAATATAGACAAATCCTGAAGAAGGCCGGAGCATACAATGGCCAACACGTTGTGAATGTGACAGTAAAAATGTGGGCAACAGTCCAAACAATATACATAGTGTAAATAGTTGCAATGCCTCATCCCAGATAAATAGACAGCTGTTGAAAGTTTTGAACGTGAAAGTTTTGCAGATTGGTACAGTAAGTGAAACCGCAGTTGGTAATTCTGAAGATGAAAATTGTGCACATTCTTAAGGTCATATTTGAGATTGACCATTCACAGCTGCTGTTTTGAAAGTAAATATTTAGACAATAAACATAACCTGGGGTCAGTGGAAAGTGGGAGAGTAAAATGTTTTAAAATAAAAGAAGATATAGTCAGTCATTATTTGGCAATAATTTAGACTTTGATTGAAATTAATTATTTTTTAATCATATAACCAAAGCAGTAAGGCAGTAAAGCCACTAAGACAAGGGCTTATTGAGTGTGGAAGAATAAGAGAGTAAAAAAGAGAAGCATTAGGAATCAAGAAGAATAGAAGATTAATCAAGACAGTAGATAGTGATTGACATTGCATTTAAATTTTTAAAGATCAAAGTTGGCTGGAAAGCATGGAGTCAGAAGAGAGTTGAACAAGCAAGGAGTGCTAGAAAAGAAACTGTTAGCATAGAACGATTACATGACATCTTACACTGACATCTCATTTTAACAGATATACTTACCAAAATTACACAAACAATCTTGAAATACTAAACAGTAAATTTATTCAATAAAATTGCCATTGGCTTCAACCACGGCCTCCAAACGACTTCGGAAGCTCCAGCAACTTTTCTAGATGGTCTCCTTGTTTAAGTTGATGAATGCTGCCATAACCCGATGTGTTGAATGCTTAAGGGTTAAATGTTAAATGATTGGATGTATTCCAATCAAAACTTGTTCTAGGTTATAAAAAAACTTTGGTAACCTTTTCAACTATAATGACCAAGATGTGAATGCTGGTCCCAATAACGAAACATATAATAAATGATAATTTCTCATTTCGGAAATCCAGAGAAAAATTCATATTCCAAGTATCAATTCTTCAGAAATATTTTTCTTAATCTATGCCAAATTCTTCTGTATGTTAGCTTTATATGATCAAAAACTTTTTATTTCTTTGGGAGAAAAATTTCACTGTCAATTTCAGGGAGCTTGGATAATATCTTTGCCTTAGTAATAATCGGAGTCCTCTTTATTATCACCGCTATAGCCTATATATGAGGTCATAATAACGACCATGCTAAGCATAATTAGGGAAATTGCTAGGATTTATAAAACAAATCCATCGAGACTTTCATTCCCTCTAATGATTACATATATAGTGACATAGCAAATACTAAAAGCATAGATAGAAATTCATTGCAAATGATTTTACTATAGGAATGCATTGCAAATTATTTACTAGCCATTTATGTAAGCTGTCTTATCACTGATAGGAATTATTAAACAAATCCATCCAAACTTTCATTCCCTCTAATGATTACATATATAGTGACATAGCAAATACTAAAAGCATAGATAGAAATTCATTGCAAATGATTTTACTATAGGAATGCATTGCAAATTATTTACTAGCCATTTATGTAAGCTGTCTTCTCACTGATAGGATTTATTAAACAAATCCATCCAAACTTTCATTCCCTCTAATGATTACATATATAGTGACATAACAAATACTAAAAGCATAGATTGAAATGCATTACTGATGTTTTTACTAGAAGAATTCATTGAAAATTAGAAAAAAAAAAGGATTGTCAGTGTTTATTCATTAATGCAAACATTTCAAACAGAACAAGGCCATTACCTGTAACTGTATTATGTATTGTTGAGGATTTTACTAATGGATTGTGCATGTAATTTTACTATTTACCTATATAAATTGCACAAAGATGCATAAAACTTATGAGTCGTCAATGATATGGAATATCCCCCCAAAATGGGAAGCAGACTAAAAACCATCTGTCACTGTTGATTCAATAAAGGAGTTAGTTCAGAATTGCAAGAAGGTTACTCCTGAGTATGAAGATAGTCATGTGACAAAGACCAGAGGATAAGGCAAGCAAGCAAAACAACTCAGATGAGAATTCTGGTACAAAATAGCATAGATATAATTCCTCATCTCAAAAATTCACGCAGTTTATTTTATTTCTTAGTGCATTTAACACTTCCGCTGCTGTAGACATACATCTTTACAAAACTTACATTGCCTGCTGTCAACATATATATATATACACTTTTTAAAAACACTATGAAATATTGATCTCTAGCAGTTTTTTTTTTAAATCGTTCCACCCCAAGCAAGGCGATAATGACACTAAGACGCAGGGGATTACAGTTAGAATTACAAACTAGTGCTTAGTGCTATTTCCAAACCAGCATAGATATATATACAGTGTAACCCGGATATAAGAGAGTTGTCGGGACTGGGGAAGAAGTATCTTATATTCGGGTTTGGTCTATTTTGTTAACATTAACACAGGCTCTAATTTGGGACCAGAGAAAATCTATCTTATATCCGGGTTTCTCTTATATCCGGGTTACACTGTAGAAGCATTTGCATTTCTAGTAAAATGCAATGTCCTGTCTTTCCTGAACCCAGTCAGTACAGTGAGGTAACAATGCTAAAACAAAAAAACAAAATCTTGCGGTAACAGTATATACTTACACATCATAGTTTAAAACTTCTACTCCTGTAGATGTACTTACATATCTTTACGAATCTTACATTACTTGATGCCAACATATATTGTCCATAATACAAAACTTCTATCGCATGATCTTCAGACATGCAAGAATAGTTGGTAAAAAATAGAAAAGTCTTCTTAAACTGCCTAAGAGGTCTGGGAATGTCATGAAAATAATCAATTTTAAGGATGTTAAAAAAAAAAAAAAATCAGACAAATTTTCAAACAGTAACACTGACAATTCTATAACAGGAATGAATATGGTTACTGCCTCGAAGTAATCTGTTATGACATAAATGTCAAGAAAACTAGTTTGGATGCTCTATCTGACATACTTTGTAAATGAGAAACTCTCCAAGTGAACAGTGTCTTTCTTACATTTGAGTCATTTTCAGGTCCTTCTAAAAAGAAAAGTACATGAGACATATAAAGTATTTATAAGTATTTATAAGTATTTATATTTTTGTAATTAACTATAACTAGTTTGCAAATTTCAAGATGCCTTGATTTTAAAGCTGTTAAAGATACAGATTGAATATATTATTCAATCTGTATCTTTAACAGGGATATATCAGTAATTTTGATCAATGAAAATCTATGAATTTTCCCAGATTATCCTGAGAGGGTCACCTGTGGCTGGTGGTTGATTTGCGATGCAATGACCCATATATATATATATATATATATATATATATATATATATATATATATATATATATATATATATGTGTAATTTGGCAGCAACTTTTCTTTCAAACATGTAGTGTTGAATGTTAAAGACAACATAGTCTTACATATTTTCTTTTGAATTTTCTCATATTCTCTAATGAGACTTTTTATTTGAAAATAGTTCCGAAATATGTATTTTCCATACGATGACCTAGCGCTTTCGAACATCATTGTTCATCTTCAGGGTCAATATTTTAGTCAAAAATTTTTTTTTTTTTTTTTTTTTTTTTTTTTAAACAAACATTTGCCAATTATCTTGTAGCGTAATCATGTTGCTACTTTTTTACAAACTAAAAACGTTAAATTCCTTTTAAATTCAAAAGACGCGATGATGTTATATCACGTGCATGGCGTAGATTTTTATCATGTGACAGCGTGAAAAAGATTTCCAATACACAAGCCAAAAGATCGAAGAATACGCTACAAAATTTAAATATATTATAAACATTGCAATATATTACCAGAAATATTATAATCTATACGATTAATAAGAGGTCTTTTTCTTTTAATATGTAATGCCTCTAAGATTTTAAGGCGTCTAATGTCTGTATGTTTATCTATAATTTTAGTATTTATGTGTGTGTGTATAAGAAGGGATTAATTTGATGAATCAAAAGTTTAAGAAGTTTTTTTGTCTTTTTTTTTGGTTTAATTTGTAATTTATGTGGCCCAGGAAGACTTGTATTTAGTATACAAACTAAAACCATTGTGGTGCTTGTTTCATTAAAAATAACACTTTTAAGATGAGAAATAAAAATTTTTGAGGGTGGCCAAATATTTTTGACTGGTAGTGTGTGTATATATTTATATATATATATATAGGAATAATACAAATATAAAATTTGTTACTTAGATGATTCATGTCATATTCAGTACCCTGGCTCCAGATTTTCATAGGTGACCCTTTTTTTTAATTGCTCAGTCTACTCATCAGGAGGTTGTCTGCCTGTTTTCATTATTTTTATGTTAAGTTAGAAAAAATAATTTATAAGCTCTTTATTGGCGTTGAGTTGATTTTTTTCTTCTTTCTTTTTTTTTGTGTGTATGTTCTGTGTGTGTGTATGCCTGAATATGTGTGTATGTTTTCATGTGTAGAATGTCATGGTCATTTCTTCTTTTCATAATTTTCTTGTCCTCTTATACTCTCTCACTATTCCTTTGCCTTCTTTTTTCCATCAGCTCAGAGTATCAAAGATAATGTAACAATGTTTTCTTTCTATCTATCTATCTATCTATCTATATATATATATATATATATATATATATATATATATAAAGAATAAATAGGAATGTTTATCAGTCTAACCTGTTTCACTTTTTATTAAAGCTTCATCAAAGAATGAAATATGGAGAAAAGGAATAAAGATTTAATAAAATTGAAACATGTTAGACTGATAAACGTTTCCTATTTGCTTTTTCTATTATTCTGTGGGATTAGGATTCATATTTGATCTATACTTAATCCCAACTCACATACTCATTATTCGATCGAGCACTATAGAGGAAAGGATAATTTCAAAACAGTAGCTATTAATGCATCGCTCTTCATTAATGAATTGAGCCCTCTTGCTGCTGGCATATATAATATGTTAAAATTTCCCTTTTTCTGCCATGTGCTGATAGGTTAGGGGTAGGATTTCTAACTAATGTCAAATGTCTAGCCACACTAATGAGCTGTGATACAGCAAAACAGGCCTGTATTTGGATGACTATATATATATATATATATATATATATATATATATAAAAATATAAAAGTGAACATAGAAGTCAACACTTAGAGGCGACAGTCTGTTTCATGCTAGTGCAATCGTCAGGCACCGGTGCGTAAAGTAGTGACGATTGCACTAGCATGAAACAGACTGTCGCCTCTAAGTGTTGACTTCTATGTTCACTTTTATATTTACACATGCTCTATCTCTGATATTGAGCACTTTATCCCATAAATATAGCACACTTTAAGACTATATTTCTTCATATATATATATATATATATATATATAGATATATATACACACATGTTTTCAAGACTTGTTTTACATCTTTACAAAAATTTCATTGCCTGATGTTGATGTGTATGTACATTTTCAAAACACTATGAAGAGTTAGTACCTAGCTTTTGTATAATAAACTAATTAGTGCTTAGTGCTATTTCCAAATCAGAATAGACATATGGTAGCATATAGTACAACCTATTTTGTGACTTATTTTTATTATATTGACTGCTACAGGTGGTTTTAGCTTAGTCTGTACTACAGAGTTTTCGATCAAAAACCAAAATTTCTTTTTCGTCATTTATTTACAATAAATGGCAACTTTCTATTTTTCCCAAAATTGAGCCAGCACAGCCAGGCTATAATGTGCAGCAGTGAAAATGTTAATTCTGTAGGCAGATAATTTCTGATAGTTACTTTTTATCCCTGAAACTTTTGAAATGTTTTTTGTTCAATATTTAAACAAGTGAAAAATAGAGAGAATTCAACTTCTTCCAGTTCTCATGCATGTTAGCACGCTTTCTTTTTTCTTTTCTTTTTTTTTTGTTTACTTTTTAGATGTAATTAGATAGTGCAAGATTTAATCTGTTTATTTTAGGCATGATGGCCCCTGCTAATGGAAGCCAGCAGTCATCACTCTCCAAGAAGAGCAAGGTTATCTCCCTTCATGGTGAAGGTCATAGCTTCAGGATCATCAAAAAGAAGTGGAAGGAAAGAAATTTCGATATTCCATTGACCACCATTCACAGAATTGTCCATCAGAATGTTGAAAGTGGATCAGCAACAAGAAAAATTGGATATGGAAGAAAAAAGGCCCTCATTTCCAGAGACAAGAGAAAACTCGCCAAAATGACTTCTAATGACAGAAATCAAACAATCATTTCTTTGTTTAGACTTTCTTGTAAAAGCCCTACTGAAAATGCCAAATTCTTTGAGAGACTTCTCCTGTCTGGAGACACCTTTTCATTCACTGGAAATAAAATTCTTGGACATGCTAAATCCTTATAAGAAAACAAACTATAATTAATTTTCAAAGTTAGCAAACAAGATTTGACAAAAAATGGAAAAATTGAAAAACAAAATAATTGGTCAGTTTTTATATTTTTTTTTTCTAAAATAAACAAATGAACATGTCAAAAGTTAAATCAGAATGAGGCTAACAGGAAAAAAAATGGAAAAGAGGTGAGCAGAAAAACTGAAAATGAGGCTGACATAAAAAATGAGAATGAGGCTGACATTTTTTAATCATTGATTATGAAAAATTAATTTTGAAGTTAAGGAACAAAAGTTTGTGAAGAATTTCAAGACAGTACAGAGGGAATAAAGTTCATTTGTATAATTTGTTTAGTGTGGAACAAAGTGAGATAATTTCTATTTTAATTAGCATGCCATCGTTTTTTATCATTGAATTATAAAAATAGATTTTAAAGGTAATTGTATGTGTTAATGTTGGTTAAAAATAACTTTGTATTATGATCTGTTGTTTTTGTCTTTTTCATTGGATTGCAGAGAAAATGTGTCTCTTCTCAATTTCTTTTTTATTTAATCAAAGGAAAGTCAACATTATTGTTAGGAAAATTTCTGAAATACTTTTCTGAAATGAAAATGAATTAAATTCGATAAACTGAAAAGATTGTTTTGTTATTTGATAACATTGGAAATTCTTTATTCCTGTTGTCAGATTTTTTAGACTTGCCTTTTTGCCGGTTTGATTTCATTGCTTTAAATAAAAAGCCCCCCCAAAATAATGTCAAATGATTGATTTTTTGAAGATCTGAGATTAAGTATGTTTCTTATTTTAAATATTTAAACTGTGGTTTTATCTTTTTCTCAAGCATAAAATCATGGTCAGTACCTTCTTCTGGAATTTGTTCTCAAATTAATTTAAGTTATAATAAGTGATGTTGGATGTTGGATGTTCCAGTGCTATGAATCTGAGGACTGAGTGTTAAGGTCTCTTGTTTATATCAGTATGAAAACTACATATATCTTAATTTATCCACTGATTGATCAGTAGTGGGGAAAATGTTAAAGGCTGTAGAGTAATAAAAACACTTTATCTTAGAACGTTAACTTTTTTTTTTTTTCTCAGGTTTTAAGATTATTAAGTTTTGCTGCCATGCCTGGTTTGGTGCTGTTACCAAATATCTCGAGATTCTTGACAAAATTCAAAGAAGGGTCTCTAATATCGATCCTGACCAGGTATCTCAACTCCAGTCACTTTCTTGCTGAGGTGACATGGCTTCCCTCTGCCTTTTCTACAAACATTTTCATGGTAATTGTTCTAATGAGTTTTCCTCCTTGGTGCCTCAATCCCATGAGTTTAAGCACACTACTAGATTGGCAATTAGGTCTCATTGCTTTACTGTTGAACTAGCTAGATGCAAGTGTCAGTTCTATTCTAATAATTTCTTTTCTCACAAGGCTCACCTGTAGAACTCTCTTCCAGTTTGTTTCTTCCCTGATACTTAGGTTCTTCAAAAATTTAAAGGCAACGCCAATTACCATTTTCTGTTTTCCTGAAGCCTGTTGTTTTATTGTCCTTTCTCCTCACTAAGGTCTTCTCATTCTTTTTCACTCTCAGTATCTCCTTGCGTGCTAGTGGCATTATCACCTTGCTTGGGATGAAATAATTAAAAAAATAAACAAAAGAATTAATTCTATATGTTTTTTGTTTCTAATACATTATTTTTTTTCTTCAAAAAGTAATTTACGATTTTAACCAGTCATCTGGTTTCTTGCTTTATGTGCAGGTATTGTTCTTAAATGTTTTTATATTTGGGTTTAATAAATAGGTGGTTGTTTTTCGTGAGTGGCATATCAACACCTCTGTGGTTTATTTAATGCCAAAATCTAAATATTATGTATGCAATTTTTTTTTTTTTTTTTTTGAAATAATAAGGGTTTCGTGATAAAAGTCTTACCATAGCTGGTAGAGAAAAAGTGGATTTATACCTTTTCCAAGAGTATTTGCATATAAGTGAGTATAACGAACCCAACTGGAATTGGAACTCAGCTCTCTGATTAACAATCTCGAGCCGTTATCTATAACACCACCTGCACATCCAAGCTTATGGCACCTAGTATTCCCATGTAGTCACCCCTCTAGGTACTGACCAGTCCTGACATTGCTTAACTTCCGTAGGCCCTAATAAATAGAAAAGAAAAACAGAAAGACATTTCAGTGTAATTGAACTAGTAGAATTTTTGAATAGAGTAAAAAATAACATATTTAGTAAGTTTTGTTTAATTTTCTTTTGAGTTGCACTTCACTCACACTGACATTAGTATTGGAGTTGTTTAAGATTTAGTCAAATTTTAATGCAGTTACTTATAAATGAGTTGCTTATATTATATCTCCAGGTATGATGAGAATGAATAGAGTTCAGTTCCAATGTTCGTAACATTTAATTCAAAAGAGGGTTCAATAACTGCATTGTCTGGTTTGTATATTTTATGTAACCATATGCATCCATTTTAAGTTTATGTCTGGCTGCAGTTAGCTGCCAATCTACAGGT
>OZ038507.1:15882105-15914605 GCA_964036315.1 Acanthosepion esculentum
GTGTGTGTGTGTGTGTGTGTGTGTGTAAAAAATGTTTTATTTAGATATGTATGTATGTATGTATGTAAAAAATAATAATGAAAGCGGAGTCCTTATAAATCCATAGGTAATAGTTTATTTCATGGGCTCAGTCAACTATTTATTCAGACTAAAACATTTTACAACCATAAATGGATTTAAAATTTTTCCAGCGACAAGCAAAAGATGGAGAGGGAGAGAGAGAGGGAGAGAGAGTGAGAGTGTTTAAAAAAAAGAGGGGAAGGCAGAGATTTCAAAATAATTTTTTTTTTGTGGGGAAAGATAGAGAAATATATAAAGACATAGGGGAGGAGGAAAGAGAATAAGAGAGGGAAAGAAAAGTATTGAGCAGTCAGTCGAAGGGTTGACCGAGAACATATTTCCTTTCCTGCCCTCTGGACATGACAAGTAAAAAAGAGTGAATATATTCAGAAAAGCTACATTGAGATGTCTATTCATTTCATGCAGTGGAACTGTGTGTGTGTGTGTGTATAGCGAATTGAGTCCTGTCGGTCACTGTGTGTTTATCTAAAAATAAATACGCTAAAATTCACCTTCATCCCTGCCGTGCACTGATGGCTTAGTGGTGGAATTTCCGACTGACGCCAATTCAGTCGGGTTTCGATCCTAGCTAAAGGCAACCAGACGTCTAGCCACACTGAAGAGCTGTGAAACAGCAAAACAGTCTGTCTGTGGATGACATATATATATATATATATATATATATATATATATATATATGTGTGTGTGTGTGTCTCTCTCACTCTCTCTCTCTCTCTCTCTATATATATATATATATATATATATATATATATATATATATGAAAATATGTATTTTTTATAGATATGTGTCTATATATAGACACACATATATGTATATATGTGTGTGTGGGTGTATATGCATGTGTATATATGTGTGTATATATGCATATATATATGTTTGTGGGTGTATATATACATGCGTACATATATATATATATATATATATACATACATTTATATGTACTATATGTGTGTGTATATATATATATATATATATATATATATATATACACTATATGCATACATTTATATATACTATATGTACATACACATATATACATTTATATATATATATATACACACACACACAATATAGATATATTCTCATGTGTGTGTGTGTGTGTGACACCTCAATAAGCACATGCATGAAATTAAAACTATAAAGACAATTTAGCCATTTCACCTTTTCTCTCTCTCTCTCTCTCTATATATATATATATATATATATATATATATATATATATATATATATATATATATGTATATCAATGTATACTTCGGCAGAAATCTTTTTAAATATATTTCATTAAATATAATGGATGGAGTACAAAATCTGTCCACATTGTCTGTTGTATCAAGCACTTTTGGCTGCCTCCTTAGCCATTTTCAAGGGGGTGTGGATATTATTTTGTACAAAAACAGACAATCATTATTGTTTCGTCCGTGTATTGTTTGATATATTGAAATGTAATTCCCATCTTTGATAATGGCTTATGTAAGCCGAAAGCTTAGATAGGATCAATGTGGTGATTTCCTTTCGTCTTTCAACGATAATGTGATTAAGCTTATCAGACAATACGAAAGGAACTTACTTAAAATAAATAGACAAAACTTGTCTATATTATTTAATGAAACATGCATCAATGAAAAATTGCTGCCTAAATATACACAATATATATATATATATATATATATA
This sequence comes from Acanthosepion esculentum, assembly GCA_964036315.1. NCBI lineage: Eukaryota > Metazoa > Mollusca > Cephalopoda > Sepiida > Sepiidae > Acanthosepion > Acanthosepion esculentum. The sequence goes on from OZ038507.1 coordinate 15,883,862, forward strand.
TATATATATATATATTCATATCCTACCACACCAATGGTTGTTATTATTATGCCCTGGTTTTTTTTTTTTTAAACAGTGTGAGTTACATCTATTTGTCTATCTATCTGAGAGACTTAATAAAGAAAGTGTGCTATGTGGCAGGATTTAAACTTGCATCCTTGCTTTGTAGAAGAAACCACCTTCTGATCTGGTGTACTTTAGACGCCTCGTCCATGGAGTGTATCATAGTCCTGCAAGGTTTAATTACTCTTTTAAAGAATGAATATCCTCTCGGGTAGATCCTCTTGAAAGCCCATATATGTTCTTTTTTCTCTCTCTCTCTCTCTATATATATATATGTGTGTGTGTGTGTGTGTGTGTGTGTGTGTGTGTGTGATAACAATATATATTTTTATATATCATGAACAATATTAGGGAAAAATATATGACAAAGTAGAAAACTTTTGTGACGTGTTTTGTCCTTTTGGACTTTATCAGATTAAATTTATGTTGTTGCAACTACACATGCACGCGTATGAAGGATGCTGGGAATTTTAAATTTAAAAATTTCTTCTTTATTTAATGTAGATAATTTCATTCTATTATCACTGTGTCGGATATCTACTAACAAATGTGACGGAAAGAAAAAGAAACAGAATCTTAATGAAATCATCCAGATTAAAAAAAAAAAAAAAAATTAAACTTAAAATTACCAGCAACCCTAATTTGTGTGCATGTGTAGTTGGACGAACACAACAAACTTCGTCTGATGATGTCCTAATGGTCAAAATGCATCACATGAAACCTTTTTCCACTTTGTTATACATTTTTCCCCAATATATATATATATATATATATATATATATATATATATATATATATATAAAAGAGAACATAGAAGTCAACACTTAGAGGCAACAGTCTGTTTCAAAATAAATAAAAAATAAAAATAAATAAAAACAAGCAAAATAATTTAACCCAAATAAATAAATAAAGAAATAAACGACTTCCGGTAAAATAGAATACCCACAATGCACCACTGACCCGTATATATAAATAGCCGAGAAAAATAACAGCACTTGTGGCCTGACGATTGCATCTAGCATTAAACAGACTGTCGCCTCTAAGTGTTGACTTCTATGTTCACTTTTATATTTACACACGCTCTATCTCTGATATTGAGCACTTTATCCCATAAATATAGCTTACCTTAAGACTATATTTCTTTATGTATATATATATATATATATATATATATAATAAAAAGACTTAAACACTAATATTCCATGGTCATAATTTATTCCATTGGAATCGTAAAAACAACCTAATTCATCAGACCTACAGATTCAAAATGAAAACGGAAAAACGGCTCCGGGAGAAATTGGTGAGGGTATGTGTGATAGTGTGAGGGGACCCGTGATCTATATAGAGGGGTAATAGACGAGAGAGACGGGGCAGACTCAAGGCGGAGAGGGCACTAAAATTTAACTGAGGGAAGATTTAAAAAGGGATTTCAGTGATAAATGGGTGCGTATTTTCAAAGATATACCGGAAGAGTGTACATTTCTTGGTGACACTCACACCCCTTAGGCGATACAATCTTATGCTCCCGCCCAGACCCCTACAACGCATATGTACACACACTAATAAGATAAAGGGAGAGTTTAGATAATCTAACCTTAGGAGGGTTTTTAGAATTCCCTAAAGTTAAGTAGGGACGGCATTCTGAGTCCGCCCCGTCTCTCTCGTCTATTACCCCTCTATATAGATCACGGGTCCCCCCACACTATCACACATACCCTCACCAATTTCTCCCGGAGTCATTTTTCCGTTTTCATCTTGAATCTGTAGGTCTGATGAATTAGGTTGTTTTTACGATTCCAATGGAATAAATTATGACCATGGAATATTAGTGTTTAAGTCTTTTTATTATATCCTTACCCTGTCCTGGACATCGAATTCTACCTGGATTCTATCCTCTTGGAATTATTTTTATACGTATATGTATGTGTATATATGATTGCATATGTATGTGTATATTCACCACTAATATTGTCTATATATATATATATATATATATATATATATATATATATATAGATGCTTTTACGATATATATATAAACGAATGAATATTAATATACAACCTAGATTTTAATTTTTTTTAGAATATTATTGTTCAATATATATATATATATATATATATATATATGTATGTATATATATATACACACACACAAACATACATATATATATATATATATATATATATATAATAAAAAGACTTAACCACTAAATGGAATATTAGTGTTTAAGTCTTTTTATTATATCCTTACTCTGTCCTGGACATCGAGTTCTACCTGGATCATATCCTCTTGGAATTATTTTTATACATATATGTATGCGTATATATAATTGCATATGTATGTGTATCTTCACCAGTAATATTGTCTATATATATATATATATATATATTTAAACATATATTGTTAAATCTAGCAGACAATGAATGTCTATAATGTCAGATCATAAGCCGTTCTAAAGTTCATATGTTTTCTTTAATTTCAGGTGAAAATAAACACAAAAATTGTCCAACATTTGGATATAATTTTATTAAGTTGGTCCTTGATCTAATCTTTTGGCTCACAATTTTTGTCTTTATTTTCACCTGAAATTAAAGCAAACATTCGAACATCAGAAGGGCTCATGATCAGATATAATCAACATTCATTTTCTGTTATATTTAACAATATATCTGTCTATATTTCTGAGATGAGGTATTATGTACACTATTTACATTATTCAGACTATTGTCCTCATCTTTGTTGCCATATTTATCCGATCCTTCAGTATCTGTCTATATTTCTGAGATGAGGTATTATGTACACTATTTACATTATTCAGACTATTGTCCTCATCTTTGTTGCCAAATTTATCCGATCCTTCAGTATCTGTCTATATTTCTGAGATGAGGTATTATGTACAGTATTTACATTAGTCGGACTATTGTCCTCATCTTTGTCGCCATATTTGTCACAACGTTTCGGCCGTTGTACGCTCCGGCCTTCTTCAGGTGGTTGGAATTTCGAACTGAACCCTTTATTTCGATCACTGGGGTAGACTGTTCTAGTTCCACGAGCCATGTTTGATGGATGTCAGTTATCAGTTATCTCCTGCTAATTTTCCCTCTGAAAGTTCTCCACTGCCTCAAGGACACATGGCACAGTGGATAAAGGCGTTGGTTAGATCCAGTGACAGACCCAAAGAGTGTGAGTTCAATACCCGGTTAAGGCAGTGGAGAACTTTCAGAGGGAAAATTAGCAGGAGATAACTGATAACTGACATCCATCAAACATGGCTCGTGGAACTAGAACAGTCTACCCCAGTGATCGAAATTCCAACCACCTGAAGAAGGCCGGAGCGTACAACGGCCAAAACGTTGTGACAAATATGGCGACAAAGATGAGGACAATAGTCCGACTAATGTAAATATTTAACAATATATGTTTAAATAATGATCTGCTGCCCCAATACACTAAATTCAAGTTACATATATACATCATTTGGACTGTTGTCCTCATCTTTATTGCCATATTCTCAATGTTTCAGCCATTGTATGCTCTGGCCTATACATTGGAATTTTGAACCAAACCCTTTATTTAGTGTACGTGGTTAGATTGTTCTAATTCCACGTGCCATGCTTTTTTTGGATATCTCAGTATCAGTTAATTCCCTTTAGTAACTCAAGTCTCCAAGTTTTTATTCCCTCTGCTGTGGCCAGGTATTGAACTCACAACTCTTTCGGTCAAGTGACTTGACTTTTGGATTACCTTAACCAATGCTTTTATCCACTGGGCTATGTGTCTTTGAATTAACTGAAACTGATATGTATGTGCACCTGATGAAGGCCGGAGAGCTGAACGGCTGAAACATTGTGATAACAGCAACAAAGGTGAGGCGAATAGCCTGCATATAGTGTAAATAATGATAATTCCACCACCCAAAAATTCAGGCAGAAACCCAATTATAGATTTGCAGCAGAAAAAAACATTACTTCTGGAGTTATCTCCCTTGAGAAAATTCTTTTTTTTTTTTTTTGTCTTTCTTTTTTATAAATTATTGTGGTGAGAATTAATGGAGATGTCACATTATTATTAACTTGTAAACTGAACAACAAAGGCACAAACAGAAGAAGGGTTGATATAATATATATATAATTATTTTAAAATTCCACCTACAATTGGGTTAATGTCTGATGTTATGTTACAAAAATAAATAAATACATAACTTTTATTTCCATATTCAGTGGGATTACAAAATAAAAATTTGTTAGACTTAGAATTTATGTTTTAATGTGTCACGTGACATACTTGGAGATTGTGTGCATCTTCTGGCATGTTTGATATTGCACATACGTGCATCCATTTTCCATAACAATTTGCCTATGACAATTATTATTTCTTTAACCTTAAAGACATGTTACATAAATGGCTAGTAAATAATATATTGGATAGATTTGTTTAATAAATCCTATCAGTGATAAGACAGCTTACATAAATGGCTAGGAAATAATTTGCAATGCATTCCTATAGTAAAATCATTTGCAATGAATTTCTATCTATGCTTTTCGTATTTGCTATGTCACTATATATGTAATCATTAGAGGGAATGAAAGTTTGGATGGATTTGTTTAATAAATCCTATCAGTGATAAGACAGCTTACATAAATGGCTAGGAAATAATTTGCAATGCATTCCTATAGTAAAATCATTTGCAATGAATTTCTATCTATGCTTTTAGTATTTGCTATGGCACTATATATGTAATCATTAGAGGGAATGAAAGTTTGGATGGATTTGTTTAATAAATCCTATCAGTGATAAGACAGCTTACATAAATGGCTAGGAAATAATTTGCAATGCATTCCTATAGTAAAATCATTTGCAATGAATTTCTATCTATGCTTCTAGTATTTGCTATGTCACTATATATGTAATCATTAGAGGGAATGAAAGTTTGGATGGATTTGTTTAATAAATCCTATCAGTGATAAGACAGCTTACATAAATGGCTAGGAAATAATTTGCAATGCATTCCTATAGTAAAATCATTTGCAATGAATTTCTATCTATGCTTTTAGTATTTGCTATGTCACTATATATGTAATCATTAGAGGGAATGAAAGTTTGGATGGATTTGTTTAATAAATCCTATCAGTGATAAGACAGCTTACATAAATGGCTAGGAAATAATTTGCAATGCATTCCTATAGTAAAATCATTTGCAATGAATTTCTATCTATGCTTTTAGTATTTGCTATGTCACTATATATGTAATCATTAGAGGGAATGAAAGTTTGGATGGATTTGTTTAATAAATCCTATCAGTGATAAGACAGCTTACATAAATGGCTAGGAAATAATTTGCAATGCATTCCTATAGTAAAATCATTTGCAATGAATTTCTATCTATGCTTTTAGTATTTGCTATGTCACTATATATGTAATCATTAGAGGGAATGAAAGTTTGGATGGATTTGTTTAATAAATCCTATCAGTGATAAGACATCTTACATAAATGGCTAGTAAATAATTTGCAATGCATTCCTATAGTAAAATCATTTGCAATGAATTTCTATCTATGCTTTTAGTATTTGCTATGTCACTATATATGTAATCATTAGAGGGAATGAAAGTTTGGATGGATTTGTTTAATAAATCCTATCAGTGATAAGACAGCTTACATAAATGGCTAGGAAATAATTTGCAATGCATTCCTATAGTAAAATCATTTGCAATGAATTTCTATCTATGCTTTTAGTATTTGCTATGTCACTATATATGTAATCATTAGAGGGAATGAAAGTTTGGATGGATTTGTTTAATAAATCCTATCAGTGATAAGACAGCTTACATAAATGGCTAGGAAATAATTTGCAATGCATTCCTATAGTAAAATCTTTTCCAATGTATTTCTATATATGCTTTTATTATACATCTGTTTATCTCATAAAGTTAGGACTGTGTTTGCTCAAAATTATAGATAGTGGTATTTTAATACATTTTTGGGAACATCATATTTTATATAAAATTTTTAAAAGAAAGATTTATGAAATTTTAAGTGTGACATTTGTAATCACTGACTTTTACTTCATCTTGTTGCTCAAGTAGTTGTTATTTATTTGCTGATCTCAGTATTTGGTGTTTAAGTTCAGAATTTGAATATTGATTCTCAGCGAGAGAAAACTCCTCTCTAATTTGAATATTGGCTCAACACAATCTTCCTCCATGTTACCTAACTCTCTGCTTGACTTGTCTCTCATTTATACGATCCATCACTAAGGATGCTGGAAAAATGGTCTGCTCCTTACACTGTTACAGAAAGTACCTTACTCCTCCTAAGATACTGCCATTTCTGGGATGGAGCTGCTCAGTACTCGCTTTCCTGTTCTTTTGCCACTCTTCATCCTCATGATAGTCAAATTAAACCCAAAATGGAGAATTGCTACCATTTCTTGTCAAATTAGGCCAAATATGGAATATTGCTGCCATATCTGGGCTGGAAGTGCTCAATTCTCTCTTTCCAGTCATTCTGCCATGCTTCATCTTTACAAGATTAGACCCAAGATGGAGTATTGCTGCCATATCTGGGCTGGAGCTGCTCAATCCTCACTTTCCTGTCCTTTTGCCATGCTTCATCTTTACAAGAGTCAGATTAGACCCAAGATGGAGTATTGCTGCCATATCTGGGCTGGAGCTGCTCAATCCTCACTTTCCTGTCCTTTTGCCATGCTTCATCTTTACAAGAGTCAGATTAGACCCAAAATGGAGTATTGCTGCCATATCTGGGCTGGAGCTGCTCAATCCTCACTTTCCTGTCCTTTTGCCATGCTTCATCTTTACAAGAGTCAGATTAGACCCAAAATGGAGTATTGCTGCCATATCTGGGCTGGAGCTGCTCAATCCTCACTTTCCTGTCCTTTTGCCATGTTTCATCTTTACAAGAGTCAGAATAGACCCAAAATGGAGTATTGCTGCCATATCTGGACTGGAGCTGCTCAATCCTCACTTTCCTGTCCTTTTGCCATGTTTCATCTTTACAAGAGTCAGATTAGACCCAAGATGGAGTATTGCTGCCATATCTGGACTGGAGCTGCTCAATCCTCACTTTCCTGTCCTTTTGCCATGTTTCATCTTTACAAGAGTCAGATTAGACCCAAAATGGTGTATTGCTGCCATATCTGGACTGGAGCTGCTCAATCCTCACTTTCCTGTCCTTTTGCCATGCTTCATCTTTACAAGAGTCAGATTAGACCCAAGATGGAGTATTGGTGCCATATCTGGGCTGGAGCTGCTCAATCCTCACTTTCCTGTCCTTTTGCCATGCTTCATCTTTACAAGAGTCAGATTAGACCCAAAATGGAGTATTTCTGCCATATCTGGGCTGGAGCTGCTCAATCCTCTCTTTCCTGTCCTTTTGCCATGCTTCATCTTTACAAGAGTCAGATTAGACCCAAAATGGAGTATTTCTGCCATATCTGGGCTGGAGCTGCTCAATCCTCACTTTCCTGTCCTTTTGCCATGCTTCATCTTTACAAGAGTCAGATTAGACCCAAAATGGAGTATTTCTGCCATATCTGGGCTGGAGCTGCTCAATCCTCTCTTTCCTGTCCTTTTGCCATGCTTCATCTTTACAAGAGTCAGATTAGACCCAAAATGGAGTATTTCTGCCATATCTGGACTGGAGCTGCTCAATCCTCTCTTTCCTGTCCTTTTGCCATGCTTCATCTTTACAAGAGTCAGATTAGACCCAAAATGGAGTATTTCTGCCATATCTGGGCTGGAGCTGCTCAATCCTCTCTTTCCTGTCCTTTTGCCATGCTTCATCTTTACAAGAGTCAGATTAAACCCAAAATGGAGTATTGCTGCCATATCTGGGCTGGAGCTGCTCAATCCTCACTTTCCTGTCCTTTTGCCATCCTTCATCTTTACAAGAGTCAGATTAGACCCAAAATGGAGTATTTCTGCCATATCTGGACTGGAGCTGCTCAATCCTCTCTTTCCTGTCCTTTTGCCATGCTTCATCTTTACAAGAGTCAGATTAGACCCAAAATGGAGTATTGCTGCCATATCTGGGCTGGAGCTGCTCAATCCTCACTTTCCTGTCCTTTTGCCATGCTTCATCTTTACAAGAGTCAGATTAGACCCAAAATGGAGTATTGCTGCCATATCTGGGCTGGAGCTGCTCAATCCTCACTTTCCTGTCCTTTTGCCATGCTTCATCTTTACAAGAGTCAGATTAGAGACCCAAAATGGAGTATTTCTGCCATATCTGGGCTGGAGCTGCTCAATCCTCAGTTTCCTGTCCTTTTGCCATGCTTCATCTTTACAAGAGTCAGATTAGACCCAAAATGGAGTATTTCTGCCATATCTGGGCTGGAGCTGCTCAATCCTCTCTTTCCTGTCCTTTTGCCATGCTTCATCTTTACAAGAGTCAGATTAGACCCAAAATGGAGTATTGCTGCCATATCTGGGCTGGAGCTGCTCAATCCTCACTTTCCTGTCCTTTTGCCATCCTTCATCTTTACAAGAGTCAGATTAGACCCAAAATGGAGTATTTCTGCCATATCTGGACTGGAGCTGCTCAATCCTCTCTTTCCTGTCCTTTTGCCATGCTTCATCTTTACAAGAGTCAGATTAGACCCAAAATGGAGTATTTCTGCCATATCTGGACTGGAGCTGCTCAATCCTCACTTTCCTGTCCTTTTGCCATGCTTCATCTTTACAAGAGTCAGATTAGACCCAAAATGGAGTATTTCTGCCATATCTGGGCTGGAGCTGCTCAATCCTCTCTTTCCTGTCCTTTTGCCATGCTTCATCTTTACAAGAGTCAGATTAGACCCAAAATGGAGTATTTCTGCCATATCTGGGCTGGAGCTGCTCAATCCTCTCTTTCCTGTCCTTTTGCCATGCTTCATCTTTACAAGAGTCAGATTAGACCCAAAATGGAGTATTGCTGCCATATCTGGGCTGGAGCTGCTCAATCCTCACTTTCCTGTCCTTTTGCCATCCTTCATCTTTACAAGAGTCAGATTAGACCCAAAATGGAGTATTTCTGCCATATCTGGACTGGAGCTGCTCAATCCTCTCTTTCCTGTCCTTTTGCCATGCTTCATCTTTACAAGAGTCAGATTAGACCCAAAATGGAGTATTTCTGCCATATCTGGACTGGAGCTGCTCAATCCTCACTTTCCTGTCCTTTTGCCATGCTTCATCTTTACAAGAGTCAGATTAGACCCAAAATGGAGTATTTCTGCCATATCTGGGCTGGAGCTGCTCAATCCTCTCTTTCCTGTCCTTTTGCCATGCTTCATCTTTACAAGAGTCAGATTAGACCCAAAATGGAGTATTTCTGCCATATCTGGGCTGGAGCTGCTCAATCCTCACTTTCCTGTCCTTTTGCCATGCTTCATCTTTACAAGAGTCAGATTAGACCCAAAATGGAGTATTTCTGCCATATCTGGGCTGGAGCTGCTCAATCCTCACTTTCCTGTCCTTTTGCCATGCTTCATCTTTACAAGAGTCAGATTAGACCCAAAATGGAGTATTTCTGCCATATCTGGGCTGGAGCTGCTCAATCCTCTCTTTCCTGTCCTTTTGCCATGCTTCATCTTTACAAGAGTCAGATTAGACCCAAAATGGAGTATTTCTGCCATATCTGGGCTGGAGCTGCTCAATCCTCACTTTCCTGTCCTTTTGCCATGCTTCATCTTTACAAGAGTCAGATTAGACCCAAAATGGAGTATTTCTGCCATATCTGGGCTGGAGCTGCTCAATACTCACTTTCCTGTCCTTTTGCCATGCTTCATCTTTACAAGAGTCAGATTAGACCCAAAATGGAGTATTTCTGCCATATCTGGGCTGGAGCTGCTCAATCCTCTCTTTCCTGTCCTTTTGCCATGCTTCATCTTTACAAGAGTCAGATTAGACCCAAAATGGAGTATTTCTGCCATATCTGGGCTGGAGATGCTCAATCCTCACTTTCCTGTCCTTTTGCCATGCTTCATCTTTACAAGAGTCAGATTAGACCCAAAATGGAGTATTTCTGCCATATCTGGGCTGGAGCTGCTCAATCCTCACTTTCCTGTCCTTTTGCCATGCTTCATCTTTACAAGAGTCAGATTAGACCCAAAATGGAGTATTTCTGCCATATCTGGGCTGGAGCTGCTCAATCCTCACTTTCCTGTCCTTTTGCCATGCTTCATCTTTACAAGAGTCAGATTAGACCCAAAATGGAGTATTTCTGCCATATCTGGGCTGGAGCTGCTCAATCCTCTCTTTCCTGTCCTTTTGCCATGCTTCATCTTTACAAGAGTCAGATTAGACCCAAAATGGAGTATTGCTGCCATATCTGGGCTGGAGCTGCTCAATCCTCACTTTCCTGTCCTTTTGCCATGCTTCATCTTTACAAGAGTCAGATTAGACCCAAAATGGAGTATTTCTGCCATATCTGGGCTGGAGCTGCTCAATCCTCACTTTCCTGTCCTTTTGCCATGCTTCATCTTTACAAGAGTCAGATTAGACCCAAGATGGAGTATTGCTGCCATATCTGGGCTGGAGCTGCTCAATCCTCACTTTCCTATCCTTTTGCCATCCTTCATCTTTACAAGAGTCAGATTAGACCCAAGATGGAGTATTGCTGCCATATCTGGACTGGAGCTGCCAATCCTCACTTTCCTGTCCTTTTGCCATGCTTCATCTTTACAAGAGTCAGATTAGACCCAAAATGGAGTATTGCTGCCATATCTGGGCTGGAGCTGCTCAATCCTCACTTTCCTGTCCTTTTGCCATGCTTCATCTTTACAAGAGTCAGATTAGACCCAAAATGGAGTATTTCTGCCATATCTGGGCTGGAGCTGCTCAATCCTCTCTTTCCTGTCCTTTTGCCATGCTTCATCTTTACAAGAGTCAGATTAGACCCAAAATGGAGTATTGCTGCCATATCTGGGCTGGAGCTGCTCAATCCTCACTTTCCTGTCCTTTTGCCATGCTTCATCTTTACAAGAGTCAGATTAGACCCAAAATGGAGTATTGCTGCCATATCTGGGCTGGAGCTGCTCAATCCTCACTTTCCTGTCCTTTTGCCATGCTTCATCTTTACAAGAGTCAGATTAGACCCAAAATGGAGTATTGCTGCCATATCTGGGCTGGAGCTGCTCAATCCTCACTTTCCTGTCCTTTTGCCATGCTTCATCTTTACAAGAGTCAGATTAGACCCAAAATGGAGTATTTCTGCCATATCTGGGCTGGAGCTGCTCAATCCTCTCTTTCCTGTCCTTTTGCCATGCTTCATCTTTACAAGAGTCAGATTAGACCCAAAATGGAGTATTGCTGCCATATCTGGGCTGGAGCTGCTCAATCCTCACTTTCCTGTCCTTTTGCCATGCTTCATCTTTACAAGAGTCAGATTAGACCCAAAATGGAGTATTGCTGCCATATCTGGGCTGGAGCTGCTCAATCCTCACTTTCCTGTCCTTTTGCCATGCTTCATCTTTACAAGAGTCAGATTAGACCCAAAATGGAGTATTGCTGCCATATCTGGACTGGAGCTGCTCAATCCTCACTTTCCTGTCCTTTTGCCATGCTTCATCTTTACAAGAGTCAGATTAGACCCAAAATGGAGTATTGGTGCCATATCTGGGCTGGAGATGCTCAATCCTCACTTTCCTGTCCTTTTGCCATGCTTCATCTTTACAAGAGTCAGATTAGACCCAAAATGGAATATTTCTGCCATTTCTGAGTTAATACTGATCACTTAAAATAATGTACCAGAAATCATTTAAAAATATTAGTGTTTGGAAAGTAATTATGTATTTTTACCGCTATGAATTATGAGTCAACCAATCAATGCAACTTCTTTCTGACAGTGTGGCATTTATAAGGCATTGCAGAGAATTAATTGGGAAAAATTGCAATAAGGGAGTTTGTCATGGGCTTTTGCTTGAGAACTGAACATAACTGTCCAACATCAGCAGTCTTTTAACCAGGAATGCCAGCCTTTTGGTTTTGAATCACAATGTTACAGGTGGTGAAAAATGGGTTTTGCATGTCAATAAAAAACAGTCACAAAACAACAGTAGTTATTGCAAATGAGAAATGCCAGCAACAAAGTCAGGGTCCCACCTGCAAAAGTCCTTGGTTTGTGTTTGGTGGATATATGAAAGGTGTTGTCTATTGCAAGCTAATGGAACATGGTTGAACTATTGTTGCAGACACATATGTTGTCAACAACTTGATTTGATAAATCCTGCTATTCTCTACCTTTACAAGAGCCAAATGAGGCTGAAATTGGTGTACTGCTGACATACATTGGCAGGAACTGCCCAGTCCGCACTTTTCACTCTCGATAGTGTCCAAAAGACTCTTCACATCCTTGTAGGTGACAAATTATTTTCCACTTTGCAACCCAATTCTCAGAGATGAGACATCACAAACCTCCTGCAGCTCTATCACTATTTCCATATGACATACATTCCTTAGTTCACCAGTTCTATCCTTCAACGCTAAGACCTATCATGTTACGCACATTGTAGTGAATCTCCCTCATTCCCTTTGTATTCTTTCAGTGAGTTGCAACTTCCACTTGACCATATTGAACATGTTCAAAATGTCCTGATTTGGTTAAGAGAAAAGGTATTATTCTTCAGCATGACAATGAAAGGACATTCTGCAAAGAGAAAACCTAAGAATAAATGAGACCGCTAGGATGGGCGGTTCTTCTGCATTCCCTGTACTCACTAAATTTAGTAACGACATATTTTCATTTGTTCTGATCACTGGAATATTTCATAAGTGGCAGGAAATTTAGAAACAAAGGAATCCAAAACATTCTTTCAAAATTTTTATTTTTTTTATAAGGGTGGTGCCAGTGGGGACCCTGAACTGTTTAAATGTATAATCAAAAATTTACCTTCAACCCATTGCAGATTATTTAAAGCCAGAAAATATATTTAGATTATGAGAATTTTTTTTTTTTTTTTTGGAGATGATAACGATTTAGTGATACACGACTTACTAATTAACCCATAGTTGTGGGGAGAAGTGGTGGATTCATACCTTTCCCAAGGGTATTTGCACATAAGTGAATATAATGAATTCAACTGGAATTGGAACTTCGTTCTCCAATTAGCAATGCAAGCCATTATCCATTACACCACCTGCACATCCAAGCTTACAGCATTTGGTATTCCCAAGCGGTCACCCGTCTAGGTACTGACCAGGTTTGATGTTGTTTAACTTTTGGTGATCATACGGGAACTACAAATTTTCATTTGTTCCAATTACTACAATAGTTCATAAGTGGTAGGAAATTTAGAAACAAAGAAATGTAAAACATTCTTTCAAAATTTTTTTTATTGGTGGGTAGGGCCAGTGGGGGGGACCCTGAACTGTTTAAATGTAGAATCAAAAATTTACCTTCAACCCATTGCAGATTATTTAAAGCCAGAATTTATTTTTATATTCAAGGATTTTTTTTTTTTTGAGATAATAATGACTTAGTGGAGTAATGGATAGCGGCTCGGATTGAGGAATTGGAGAGCCGAGTTCGAATTCCACTTGAATCAATGACATTCACTTACATGCTAATACCCTTGGGAAAGGTATTAATCATCTTCGTCTCCCCCCAGCTATGGGTAAATAGCAGGACAGACCGGGTTCTATAGCCTTGGATGGCAACTGGTCTACTGCAGAAAGAAATGGCAACCTACTGCAGGAAAAATCTGCCTCATCAGTTATATATCGAAAGATACATGGCCACCTAAGCATGGCACATAACTGACTGACTGATACAAGACCTACTAATTAACCCATAGTTGTGGGGAGAAGTGATGATTTATACCTTTCCCAAGGGTATTAGTGCGTAAGTGAATATAACGAATCCAACTGGAATTGGAACTCTGTTTTCCAGTTAGCAATGCAAGCCATTATTCATTACACCACCTGCACATCCAAGCTTTCAGCATTTGGTATTCCCAAGTGGTCACCCATCTAGGTACTGATCAGGTTTGATGTTGTTTAATTTTGGTGATCATACAGAAACTGGTGTTTCAACATGATATGGTTGTAAGCCAAAAAGAAATGGTGAACATCTTCTTGACTGCAATGAGGGTGAGAATCTCTGGGATTAATCTTCTTTCAAAGCTTTAAGAGGGGGCGATCTCATACCACATTTTGGGCACAACCCAAAGGTGGTATTTACCCGTTTCTCCAGGGCAAGATCTGACACAAAATTGTTTTTAATGTGGCATGGCCCATATGCCTACATATGTGCTAAGGGTGAAAATCACCCCAGGTGCTACAACCAGTCTTACACTGGTGTCAGTATTCCACTAAAACGTTCCTCTTTAGTGAAATGGGAAAGCTGCTGTCATAGAGTTGGAATCCCCCGGGGACGGGGCGTCCACATAGTTCAAAGAGGAGAATACTTACTACCCTTATTATTTACTTGCAGCCCCATGCTGGCAGGATGTGACACAAGCCCAGTTTAATGTGGGTAGCCCGAGCATGTGCACCTGGGCCAAATCCCAAGATAGCCCAGCCTTCACAATCTTCGGTTGTGTTGACATTGATATTTCTACCGATCTCCACTCTTTAGTGCAATGCAGGAGTTACTGTCATGGGAGGCTGTTTGCTGGAACTGGGCACCTTGCAATAATATTTTCAGTTGCGCTTCATTCGATGTTTGTTTTGTTTTACGGCATATCAACACCTTATGGGTCATTTAATGTCGAAATTTTATTTTCTTGGAAGCATTAATGATTTCTTATACAAAAATATATGGCTGGTAATTCCTTTACTATGAAAATTCATTGCTGGCACTTTTACAAAAATGTATTTTTATACTTTCATAATGTTTTAACCCCAGTTTGGGGGTTAGCTATTTTCCCATAGCTGGGACCCTAACAGGTGCTACCACCCTAGGTCATGGTGGACCTGGGAACAAAAGCAATTAAGCAGTGGTTCCAAGCTGCTCAAAAACTCCTGATCAAAGGCCTTACTGCCGGATGTAGTTTATCATCATACCCAGGATGAAAACACAGTTGAGAGATAAAATGTAGTTTGTCTGCCCAAGATCAGATACTACACTTTGATCGCAGCCTAGTCCGATAGCTTGTTAGGGTCTGCAGGCAAATTTTTAATATTTAAATTAAACTATGTAATATTTAAATTTGGGTATGCAGATTTATGTTGATACTTACTCTAAAAATGCAAATATTGATAAATACCTGAGGAGGGATGGGGAACACAGTGGCTGAAGCATGATGAAAACAACAAAGATGAGGAAACTTGTCCTCAGATAAATTTTTTTCTTTCTTTTATATTTTATGCTGATTACTATTCTGCCATATTTAAAAATAGCTTATCTTTCATGACTCTCGTTCTGGATATAGAGTATTTAGACAACAAACCCTCATTTATACATGTTTCATAAAAGACGACAGACAGGGTACTCTGATTAAGCTTTTTATTTCATTTTTCTTGTGTTTGAACAAGTGTTTTCTTCTCTGGACACAAAGTGTGTAGAAACTGTCCAAATATTCTTTAATTCCGAGCGCTTTCGTCTATACTTTTAGCCATTATCAAGGATGATTATATTTTTACTTTTTAAATGTATGTATGTATGGGTTGTGTGTATATTTCTTGAGTTATAGGGATGTTTTATTTTATGAACATGGTCAGCACATTATGGCCATGTTTGTAGTTAATATTATTGAGTGTTGGCGTTTTCTTTTTTATTACTAGGGCTTCAATTATTTTGAATCTTTTTTTACGTGTGGATGAGGTTATTATGCTTGTATTTTCTACTAATAATATTTCGGTTAGATTTTGGTAGGTTTGTGTGTGTGTGTGTGTGTGTGTGTGTGTGTTTAAAAAGTAATAATAAAATCATAGCAGCTAAAAGTATAGCTGAAAGCGCTCGGAATTACAGAACATTTGTACAGTTTCTACACATTTTGTGTCCAGAAAAGAAAACACAAGAAAAATTAAATAAAAAGCTTAACTACAGTACCTTGTCTGTTGTCTTTAATGAAACACACACACACACACACACATATATAGATAGATACATGCAGTACATACATGATTATATATATATATATATATATATATATATATATATATAAAGTCACATTGAAGCATATTTTATAGAATACCTGAGTATGATGTTTGCTTGACAACCTAACTGTCAGGGTTTCAATTCTCGGTAGTGGATGCGCACTGCTGATGAGTCCCAAATATAGGATGAAACGGCCGTCCAGTGCTTTCTGCATTCTGTTGAGGTTTCAGACTCAATGATTTACTTAAAATATAATTATCAAATTCTCCTAATAATTTCTATCATGTGTATGTCATTGCTTGAACCGGCTTCTAATGCTCTAGAGTGAGCAGCTTGGTGAGATATATATATATATATATATATATATATATATATATATATATATGTGTGTGTGTAATTTGGCAGCAACTTTTCTTTTAAACATGTAGTATTGAATGTTAAAGACAACATAGTCTTGCATATTTTCTTTGGAATTTTCTCATATTCTCTAATGAGACTTTTTATTTGAAAATGATTTCGAAATATGTATTGTCCATACAATAACTTAGCGCTTTCAAACATCATTGTTCATCTTCAGGGTCAATATTTTTAGTCAAAATTTTTTTAAACAAACATTTGCCAATTATCTTGTAGCGTAATCATGTTGCTACTTTTTTACAAACTAAATAAACGTTAAAATCCTTTTAAATTCAAAAGACGCGATGATGTTATATAAAATATAAATGTGTGTGTGTGTGTGTGTATTTGTAGGATGTATGATAGTATCCAAAGTAAAAGTGAAGAATGAAACAAAGCAGGAAAAAGCTATAAATGGCATTTTTCACCAAGAGCATCTGCTCCTTCCAGATTCTTCAGGTTAGAAGTTAAAAGACAAGACTGTATGTAAGGAAAAATACATTGGGATCTCTGAGATGGGGACCATAAATCAAATTACCTTATCGCATCCATGACGAGACCCCAGAGAGTGTCAGACTGTTTCTTCATTTATTTGCTTTTCATATAATTTAACTCCTGAAAATATATTTTCAATTGAGCACTGTCGAATGACAAGCTAATACTAAAAACAACGGTCATCTGCGTAAAAGCAAAGCTCTTCAGTAAAATGAATGGAGCACTATGGCTGCTTGGTATTTGTTGTTTATGTTTGTAAAAACAATACGCTAGATTTGGTTGACTCATTCTGTCCAGTGAAGATGACTCAGTAGTAGAAGCTCTGACTGACACCAAATCGGTTGGGTTTCGATGCAGGCTTGAGACATTCGGTTGTCTAGTCACACTAAGGAGCTGTGATACAGTGAAACAGTACTGTCTGCAAATGTCACACACACACATACACACACACACACACACACACACACACACACACATATATATATGATAAAAATATACATATACGCACATATACTTTGATACCTAACTTGTTTACTTAATTTCAAATTTAAATAATTTTTCTTTAATTCCTCATCTTTTGAACTTAAGAATTTGAATGATATAAATTATAAATAATTAATTCTCATATTTTAGGCAGCGATAATAAAATGAACAAGTTTTGATACACAATTTTGAATCATTACCACGACAACGCGAACCTCATAATGGTCAAAATATACTCAGCATCTGAAGATTGCAAGGCTGCATGAAACTCCCAGTCATGTTATCGATGTTGGATATTATGTATATTCACTAACATTATATATATATATATATATATATATATATATATATGAATTACAAAAAAATGAAACCCAAATTACCCCATTCAGATGGCCATTTCGTTCCTCCAGGAGATATTCCTTGGGATTTATCAATGCAAACACATTTGTTAAAGAAATGGATTCTAACATTTTTTTTTTTAATTTGAAAAATAAAAACTAAGGAAGGAAGGAATGAAAGAAAAAAGCAAAAGAAGAAAGAGGAGGAACAAACAACATATAAGGGAAATGGCATTTATAGGGAGGTAGAGAAACAAAAAAAAACTAAAGTGTTTATGGTAGGAGAACAAGAACAAGTCTAGACAGAAAATGAAGACAGTAGATGAACAATGACCTAAATTTAACATATTAACTCTTGTGAAAATGGGAAAAAATTAACATAAGAAATGCAAACTTAACAGTTTAAAAAAAAGAAGGGTTTAAATGATTATAGATAAAAAAAAAAAATTATGAATTTAAAATCTAAAATCAGTTTTAATATTTTATTAATAGGATCTACTTGGATTACTTACCCATGGATTTTTTCCTGTGTATATATATATATATATATATATATATATATAGGTTGGTTAATAAAACAAAGGAAAAATGAAAAGATGCTGATCTGATCGGTGCAAAAAGAATTTATTATATATTAATCGTTAATCACAAGACAGAAATGAAGCATGGAGATTAATGTTATTAGTCTGGAATTTTCAGGCACACCTGTGTCCTTTATCAGCGGTGCGAGAAATAAACAGAGAAATCAGGGAGACTCACCAACGGTGTTATTTTTTGGGCTGTTGTGAACTAGTTGTGGATGGTATTATTAGTACAAATCTGATCCCTTCTTTATTCCTGGCTTGCGAAACTTTTTTGAAAATGATTGGGGTAAACGCATTTGTTGGTTTTGTCTTTATCGGTGTGAAAGGTGGGGGAGTATGATTTTGAACAAGGGGAAGAGGCTTTTAGGATTTTGGGGTGTGGAGGACGTCCAAAGAAGCTTACAACACTGACTACCTTCTTCCAACAGTGAAGCATGGAGGTGGATTAGTGATAGTTTGGGCTGCCATATCATGGAAATGTCTCAGTTCAGTAGTTGCCCTGCATGGTAGAATCAACAGCAAAGATTACCTGAACATTTTGGGAGATCATGTTCATCCAATGGCCCAGACTTTATTCCCTGATGGTGACTGCATCTTCCAAGACAATAATGCTCCACTACATACCGCTCGTTTGGTTAAGAATTGGTATGAAGAGCATGAAAGTGAGCTAGAAAACATGGAGTGGCCTCCCCAATCTCCAGATATCAATATTATTGAAAATTTATGGTGCATTTTGGAGCAACAAGTTAGGAGCTGCTATTTTCCACTGTCGTGTCTTAAATAGCTGGTGCAAGTGTTAATGGAATAATGGCTGAAAATCCTCTGGATGAAGTCAGGAAGCTGTATGATTCCATTCCTAGACATATTAAAACTGTCTGTGAGGCTAAAGGAGGACCAACTCCATATTAAATAAATTTTCTTTGAATTTAACCAAAGTTTCAATTATTTTGTCCAACCCCTGTATATAAAGGCCTACTTATATATATCTGTGCATAAATATATGCAAAAGTAGGTATACAGTAATGAAAAACAATTAGATTAATTCTAGTATTAAATGAATCCTAGAACCAATTTTATAATACTGTTTACCTACTTTTTCCATGGATATACACGTTTTAGAGCTTTTTTTTCTTATGTATTCCATTTTTTACATATAGTTTTGTCTTTTTCATTCAAACTTGAAGAAGCCAGAGGGAGCACATGCTCTCAGTGAAATCTTTTGTTTATAGCTTTTACTCTTTCTCTCATTATCTTCATATATATATATATATATATATATATATATATATATATAAAGATTTTATCACTTTAAATGTTATTTTTAGTGGATAGTCATATTTGAGTAAATGGTCCATTACCAGCCTGAATATTTGAGAAATCTTATTAATGAAAAATATGCACTCTCTGGCAGGAGTCGAGCCTGTGTCCACACTGGGCAGAGGGAACTGTTGTTTGATTCTATGTGCTTTAACCAACATGGCCACAAAGCAGCTTAGTCGATCAAGCTGAGTCAGGTAAAGTATGTCAGATCTAATGCCAGTTCCCTATACCCAGAGGAACACAGGTTCTAATCCTGTTGGAGGTTGCATATTTTTCTTTAATAAGATTTCATTAATTTTCAAGCTGATAGACAAAAATAAATAAATGGAACATCTACTCAAATATGATTATCCACTAAAAATAACATTTAAAGTGATGAAATCTGTTGTATTAATAAATAAAAATTCCATTACTAATATATATATATATATATATATATATATATATATATATATATATAATTTTTATTATAAGAGATTATGATAAAAACATGTTGAAATCGCTATGCAAACGCTTTCATGTTTCAATAGTTTGATTGTACTTCTTCAAGCGATGGTAAGTAATTGGCGATTAAATGATTTTAAAAAAAAGTACATAACACTGTTTTTAAATTTTCTTAAAAATCATTTAATTACCAGTTACCAACCATTGCCTGAAGAAATACAATAATAATATATTGCTCTACTTTGTATTGAGCAGTTTTTTAAAAGTAAATGCTACGAACAGTGGAATTTTACTCCATACATATATATATATATATATATATATATATATATATATATATATATATATATATATATATTATAATAAAGGAAAGGACAGTAAGATATATAATCCAGTGTTCTTATTGATACTTTTATTTTTACAAAACAGTGCCCAATTCAAATTTACAGAGAAAAACCAGACAACATCTGTTGAACCGATGTCATAATTCGTTGAAAAAGGCACCCCTACCCTACCTAGACTTAACCTCTTCTCGAAAGGAACTCCTATTTGATACAACAGTTGTCAGTATAACTGAACACTCTACTACTCCTTGTCAAAATGACTGAATTTCTGGGTATCCTTGGAAACAAATATCATGAATGTATGAGCTTATAAAACTCAGTAAATTCCAAAATCAGGTATTCCAAAATTCGCTTGAAAATGAAACAGAACTAGGGCCTTTAATTTAATTATGTAATTGAATTTGAAGTTTTTAGTTTCTGTTTTTTGAAACATGGTAATTCCTGTGTAGCAATGGAACCATATTTTTAAATCAGTTCATTTATAATATATATTCTTCCACAAAGAAGTATACCCTATTTACCAGAACTGTAAGAAAGATGTCTTCCTGCCTGATCTGAATATTTTGTTTGATGACCTCAGCTGTACCAGGGGAAGAAAACAGGTGATATTGCTAATTTTGCTAATTTTGCTAAATTTGCTCCTGTTTACTTCATTTTTTACTTATTTTTTTATTGCGAAATTATTTACCTGTAAATTAAATTCATGCTAATGTATCTTTATTTATGCGGAGGTCACAAATGTTTTAGATTTTTTTTCATGTTCTTTTTTCTGTCTGTCTCTCTCTTTCTCTTTTGTTCGTTATTTATTTATTTTTTAATTTATTTATTGTTGTTGTTGCTGCTGCTGCTGTTGTTGGCGAGTGGCAATTATGTATTTCATCCAATCATCTGTCCTCGTTTTGATTTGCTGCTGCACTGCCTTTTTGCCATCCTTAGTATTTTGCAGCCAATCAAATGCTAATCCGCTCTATCAAGGCTTCGTGTTCTTCTTGGATGAGATTCAAAGTTGTAGTTTGTTTTTTTTTATTTTTTATTGGGATTACTCTTTTTAAATCTATTATGTATTTATTTTTCCTGGAGAAATGTTTTTTTTCTTTTCTTACTCATAAGGCAGAGGTTCTTAATCTAAGATTTCTTTTTAGAACTTATGCAGATTCACAAAGGCTATATAGCATTAATGTTTAAAATTCAACTTTTACAGTTTTTCCTTTTTATATATTAAGGAGTTCGTGAGACCTAAATCCTTCCCTTTTAGTTCTAGTATATTTTTAAACACAAAGAAGTATTTTTAGGGATAGCAAAAATATCCCAACAGTAATATTGCATAACAAACAAATGGGATTTTTTTCCTTTTTTTTTTTTTTAAAGATAAATTAATATTTTCTTATATCTAAAACATACCTGAATTACTTACTGAAAACAAAATCAGCCAACACATAATAAAAAAAACCCAACCAAAGAAAAACACAAGAACCCATGTAGACTACTCCATTTTCTTGTGCCTACTACGAGAAATTCTGAATAAAAATTCAAGGCAAAAAAAAAGGGTCACATTATATACATGTTTCTAGAAATTTTTATTCAGCTAAAAAAAACAAACTCTTATTTGAAACATCAAGATTGAAAATACACTGAGTACAATAGATAATAATAAAACACAAAGTAGGCAGGTGTTCGATAACAATTATTTACAAAAGGTGTTTGATATGAAGGCAATATTTGTTCTTTGGGAATCAGCAGAATTGGATAGCTTTTAAAAAACGGCTTTTTAAAAGACAGAAAATTCATTGAAATTGATTTAAAAAATTAATAAAAGGAATACACAAGATCTGTAATGTTTTGATAATATTAAATATTACAGCAGAGCAACTTTTACCAAAAATATGTTTAGAAATGGAAATTAAGAGAAGTAGCTAAACAGGTTCATTTCTATTCTTTAATATTGTGAAAAATTAGATATTTTAGTGGAATATATATACAACATACACATTTTAGTGAGTAATATAGTACAGTATTTCAAAAATATTTTGCATAGGGAAGTCTGTACTATGGGGTATGTTATAGTCAAGGATGTAATTGATTTCCTGCCTTTACCTTCAGAAACACGGAATCATATTATACTCAAAATTACTGTATGCCCAAGGCTAAATGTTGCTTATTTTATTGGGACATAGCAGGGTAGTGTCTTTGGATATTTCCCTGCTTGGATTCTTCCATATATATATATATATATATATATATATATATAAATTAATTTAAAGAATAACAGACCACTTTAAGACTCCATTTGTAATAATTTATTTCACCAGAGAATTTTATTTTTCTCTGGATCTTCAGACTTCACTTTCAAAAGGTGAAACGAAAAATGAATTTAAAATTTACACTTTTGACGGGCAGTATTAAGGTGACATAGAGGGTAGTGAGGAATAGTGTGAGAGACATGGTCGAGTTTAGAGAGGGAAGGGAGAGTTTTAAAATTTATTTTTATATTTCTTTTTATTATAATACTTAATATTGAGGAATGAGGGGGTAAGGATCAGACATTGACCTATTTAATCGGTCAACTCAATGGAAATGATATGGGAATTGATAAATATATATATATATATATATATGTAAGAGTGTGCAGCTTATATTTTATATCATAAAGAAACAATTTATACAAAGAATTAAATAGCAATGTTAATGTGATTAATGCCGAAATCACTTTGCTAACAAGACTTAATGAGATATTAACTTACTATCAATTAATAATTATGGTAATAATAACAAAGATGAGGATATTAGTCTAACTGTAAACAATGTAAGTTTCTCATCATAGAACTTTGGACAGAAACCCTGCATGCAATAGAATCGGGCAGTTCATATGTTTGAACTTTGAATATTGCTGAAACCTCCTGACAGGTGTGGTGGGTGTGACGATAAACTACGTCCGCGTCCTGGGTATGACGATAAACTACGTCCAACCAAAAGGCCGTCGATCCGATCAATCGGCTGGTCATGTCATGCCCCGTCACATCTAACCCATTCCAAAACAACTACAACTTACAATTAACTTTCCCACCCAAACCCTACACTAAATATACTAACACCTTACCCCTAAATTGTGATGGAAAGCGGTGGCTTAGGGTCAATCAGTAGAAAAACATTTAAACAATGATGTTTCCAGCTATACGTTTTTGAAACTATGATGTTGCCAGGGATACGTTTTTGAAACAATGATGTTGCCAACTACACTTTTTTGAAACAATGATGTTGCCAGTCATACGTTTTTGAAACAATGATGTTGCCAGCTCTACGTTTTTGATATATCTAGTAAATACTGGATCTGGCATTAAATAACCCATAGTGGTTTATATGCCATAAAACCCCAAACAAACAAACATCCTGACAGGTGGACAAAACATTTACTTAAATATTCCTCCACAAAACTCTGGAGTTGAGGTGCTGAATATAACATCACTCAGCTATGTAACAAACTTAATTTGTAATAATGACATACAGGTTGTTGTTGATTGCGACATCTTGTCAGACGATTGCCACTCCTCCATTGACTGACCGTCCTTGAACCCGTTGATGACTTTTCAGTCCTGTTAGTGAATTGCACATCTTGGAGCAGATTTTACACTCATGAGCATTGGCATTGGTTGAGACAAAAGACACAGTGTTAGCATCACTGTGAACTTTCATGTGATGCTTAAGATCATGAACTGATCAGAAAACTCTAGAGCAGTGGGAGCATGACATACAGACATGCATACACACATACATACATACATATATATATATATATAAGTTATGAAAAATTTGGTAATCCGTATAGGTAGTCCCAAGGGGGATGAAATCCTGAGAGCTCAATGTAAATTCAGAGCTAATAATTTAAAGAAAAACAGACCATTTTAAGGCTCCATGTAATAATTTATTTCACCATAGCCCTTTTAAAGGACGCTGGATCATCAGACTACACTTCCAAAAGGTGAAAAGAAAAATGAAATGAACATTTACACTTTTGACGGGTAGTATTAAGTTGATGTAATTTAACAGAGAGGGCAGTGTGGAGTGGTGTGATAGACAT
Source organism: Acanthosepion esculentum (assembly GCA_964036315.1). Taxonomy (NCBI): domain Eukaryota; kingdom Metazoa; phylum Mollusca; class Cephalopoda; order Sepiida; family Sepiidae; genus Acanthosepion; species Acanthosepion esculentum. The sequence goes on from OZ038507.1 coordinate 15,908,438, forward strand.
GATAGAGTTTAGAGAGGGTTTATTTTAATATTTCTATCTATCATACTTTGTATTAGGGGAGGAGGGACCAGACATTGACCTATTTAATCAGTTAACTTACCGGAAGTGATATATTGAAAGGGAAGGGGGAGAAGAGAAAAAAAAGAAAAAGAAAAAAAGAAAGAAAGAAGGGGGAAGTAAAGAGAAAGAAGCTGTAATTAGGCTTTACGAAGAGAGGAGGAGTGGTAATTTTTAGCAATTTATGTCAAAAAAGAGATTTTAATGTTTGATAGTAATTTAATTTTTTTAAATCACCGAAGAAATTAATTTGAAGTTTGCTAGCAATTTAAATATTTAACTTTTTTACAAATAATTTAGGGACTTAATACGAGTTGAATAGTATATTTAAAAACACATTCATAGAAAGTACATTAAAAGAAATTTATTTAAAATATAACAGTTTACTGATAGTAATCTTTTAATATTGTAAATGATTGTTAAGGTAACATCTCTATCAGTTTGAATCTAATTCATGAATGTAATTTGTGACTATTTTTAGATGGGTAATCTTCTTTACTTAAAGTTAAGGTATATATATATATATATATATATATATATATATATATATAGTTATAGTTGGATGTTTTAAAATTTTTATAGTAAATGATCAATCTAAATTAAGGAATATGTAATGACCAATTATATTTTTAATGACTCTTTAGTTGGTTGGTATGTATGACTTAATTATATCCATAAACACGTTAGAATTGAAAGTTATCATTTACATTTTTTGTCTTCTTTTTTTTATTTATATTAAATGACTTGATATTTTTCAAACAGACTTCACATCCAAATAGGTCCATAATACTAACACTTTGAACTGATACAATCCTCTGATATCTAACCACATTACCCCCCCCCCCCTCGCTGCCACCGTATACTGTTATTATCACATTTCCACTATTGTGTATTCTGGCCTTCTTCAGGTGCTTCTCAATCCCGGTAATTAATCTAATTATTTAATCAATGGAGATAGACTGTTCTTGTTCCCCTGTCCATGTCTTGGGGGATATCTCACCTTGCTCTCTTTTTAGTACTGTTCAGTTATTGTTAGTTCTGTTCCTTTTGCGTCTGTACTACCTGACCCAGGGATTGAACACACAATTACTACACTGCCAAACCATAACTTTAATCCTCTTGACTATTGTGCTGAAAAAAAAGCCACTGAGCACAATCTTCTAAATATATATTAGAGTGTGCAGCTTATATTTTATATCATAAAGAAACAATTTATACAAAGAATTAAATAGCAATATTAATGTGATTAATGGCGAAATCACTTCGCTAACAAGACTTAATGAGACATTAACTTACTATCAATTAATAATTATGGTAATAATAACAAAGATGAGGATATTAGTCCAACTGTAGATAATGTAAATTTCTCATTGTAGAAATTTGGACAGAAACGTCACATGCAATAGAATTGGGCAGTTCATATGTTTTTCTATGCAGGCTTTTCAGAAATTTATCCTAAATGCCTGAGGATAGTGTGTCAGCAGTTGAGATTAGGTCTTGCTCTTCAACAGTTTAATAATGGCTTGAAAAGGTTTTGCTTTAAACAATTAAAAGGCAAAAAATAGTAATTAAAAATCCTGATAGAATACATTTATAATTAACCTGAGTCAACCCAACTGAACTTCAAGTTACTGAAAATTAATTTTGGTACATTTATATTGTTTCAATTAGAAATATTAGGTTATGAACCACTGCTCATTTCTGTTCAAAGTTTAATTTCATCCCCCTTCTTGAAATTGTTTGTCATTTTTATCATCTGAATTGTAATTAGTATCTGTTACCTTAAATGGTGTGTTTTTTTTTTGTTTATATTATCTGTATAGTAATTAACCTTGTTAATCTTTATTTGATCCCACTAACTTTTTGACGTGTTCTAATTTAATTATCAAGAAGAATTAATCTCAAAAATCAAACTTCATTCTTTCTCTCAATAACTGGAATGCTGTTTTATTTATTGCTTTCATGTTTACAATAATATTTGTTCAAGTTTTCTATTTTTATTCTTGTCAGAAAAAAAATTACTCATGAAAGAAAATGACTTTGAATGCTTCAAGTGAGAAAGTTAAAAATAAATGTAATTTTACGAGATCATTTTCTTATGGTAGCCTGATATAGTAATAACTGAAAAGCTGTTATATTTTTTTGTTTTTCTTTAAAGGGTTCAAGTTTAATTGAAATCTTGCTTGTTCATCTATGTGTTTCCATAGATGTTTCTTTGTCTTACATGGCCTTCCTTATGTAACTTTGGTGACTTCCTTTCTATGTAGTTTGTATGTGTTGTACCAGCAGACAATCCTGGATTAACTGCCGAGGAGTTTGGAAGTGTTCAGGTAATGCATCCAGCGATGACTTCCTCCTCGTCTTTAGATCTATTCTATTGTATCTTTGTTTTGTCACTGTTAATTAGCATCGCCTCTACCATCATCATTACTTGCGTTACTCTATCTTATTATTGTTGCTTCTTATCCCAATGCCTTTTGTTGATACACTTTTCAGCCACGAGAGCGAAGAGCACAAAATTAGAAATAACTTCCCAAAGTAGATGAATTGCATTATGCAATTGTGAGGCTTGTGGAGCAGAAATTATTGATCATCATCCTGCCACCATTTTCTCAAATTTGTTCTTCAACTGAGTAATAAGTTTAAAGCAGTTGCGAGTTTAATAATTGTTATTGGTGCAAAACGTCATCATAGCAATGTTTTTTTTTTCTTTTTTTTTTTTGTTGAGGCAGGATTTGGATGAATCTTTCATAATACAAGGTGAGTCCTGCCTGACAGAGGATCTCTGTCATAATGGTTAGAGGCAAGGCTTTACATGGTCAGATGCTCTTCCAGATGCCCAACTCACTCACAGCAGTTCGAGTATACCAAGTGCTTTTATCAAGACACCTTCTCTAGGAAGGTTGTCATTCAACGCTTGAGATCACATCCTTGCTGTATATATATTCTTATTTTTTAATTTATTGCTTAAATATTATCTTTAATGGATACCCATATTTGAGTAGAGGCTCTGTTTTTTTTTATTAAACAGTATATTTATTTCCATCTGCTGGGCTGAAAATTCAAGAAATCTAGTTAAAAAAATATGCGTTCTGCAGCAGGAATTGAAACTGTCTTCCCCTAGAGGAAACCATCATTATAACTAATGTGCTTTAACCTCTCAGCCACAAAGAAACTACTGGCCAAAGCAAAGCCTGAATAGTACTTTTGAACACAGACTTTCCCACTTTTCGAAAAAGACATCTCTGCTCAGTTTCATATCCTAATGTAGACGATGGCAATTTTTAGAAATGGACGTTGGATTAATTAATGAAAAATCCATTCCTAAAAATATATCCTTATTTATATATATATATATATATATATATATATATATATATATATACATACATACATACATATATATTTATTATTATTATTATTATATATAGCTATTAATAAAACTGGAAAAAATACAGACCATCTGGATTCTTCTTAATCAAACTTGTTTGTATTTGTATATATATATATATATATGGGCACTGGGAGGCAGTGTAATGGTTAGCAAGCTTGACTTGCTAGAACAATTACGACTGAGTAGTGAGTTCAATCCTCACTGGGTGCCCCTACTTTTAGCCTTGTGCCACATCTTAACTATGCTTGGAAAATCACTATATATATATATGTTTTTTTTTTTTTCTGATTATACATTCTTTTTATAGATACAAATATTTAAGTAAATGCTCTGTTTATAATAAACAGTATTAACAACATTTACTGGCCTGAATGTCCGAGAAATTTCACAGAAAATATGTGTCTTCCGACAGGAATCAAGCCTGTATCTTACACAGAACCGTCATATAGCCTGACGTGCTATACCATTTAGCTACAGAGGAAGCCTCTAGTTAAAAGTAGTAATTCGACCTTGCTAACTAGATGCTTCCTACATTGTCTGCCCTAAGATGTCATTGGGTAACAAAACTAATCTGTGAAATGCCATAATTTCCTATGTTTTGAAGGGACATAGCATTTAAAAAAAAGCGTTTTTGTTGTGGCCTTGTTAGGGGGCCAGAAATAAAGACACAAGAGAAACTGAGTTAAACAAATATATTAACAGAAACAGTAATACAAACGAGAGTGTTACAGCACGAATGTTTGGTTCGACTCTCAGAGCTGACTGCTGAAAACTTCTCTCTCCAAAAAAGGCAGTACCGGCTCCTATTTATAGCTGGGAGAGTTCATGCATGCGTGGGTAAATTACCATAACACTTTCTGAAAGGACATAACATTTAAAAAAAGAAATGACTTTCTGAAGGGACATGGCATTTAAAAAAAGGAAATGATTTTAAACTGAGGTGGCAACATTGAAAGGTCTGCTCCTAATAGGTGGGGGTGACATGAGTTAAAGACGGGTCAAAATGTACTACTTTGCTTCCAGTATCGTATGACTTGTTCCTGTAGTTGAAGAACATATCACCCAGAGTGTTAATATAAAAGAAAAATGCAACAATAATAAGATAAATAGTAAAATGACTAATATAGCAATAATAGTGTAAATGCTGCATCTTAAAATGTGACATCAGTATTTTTTTTTAGAAGGAGAAAATAATTAGTTGCTTTATATATATATATATATATATATTTTTTTTTTTTAAACTGATCACTTGCGCATGACATTTGCTTCTAGAATATTCACCAATGCCAAAGATTCTTATGTCACTTAGAACAAGTAGGAAAAGTTCCAAAACATGGTAGAATTTTTTTTTGTTCATGTAAGTACGCATGTTGTAGGAGCCAACGATGAAATCAAATGCAAATTGTCAATGTTTTTTTTTGTTTTTTTTTAGCTGTTGTTTGTGGCCATAAACTTTATACAAGTTGACAACATGGCGGTGTCCTGGAGAAATTGATTAAAACATAGCTGACTATATGTGTATGTATATATGTATATATATATCCAAGTGTAAGGTAGTATATATGTATATATATATCCAAGTGTAAGGTAGTATATATGTATATATATATCCAAGTGTAAGGTAGTATATATGTATATATATCCAAGTGTAAGTTAATTCCAATGTCCAAACATATTTTTAAAAAGTGCTGAATACAGAGTTGAGCTTAATAATATCTATTAACAATTATAACAAAAACATGTTATAAATCGCTACATAAATGCAATCATGTTTCAGCACTACAGGTGCTTCTTCAGGTGCCTGAAGAAGCACCTGTAGTGTTGAAACATGATTGCATTTATGATGTGATTTATAACATGTTTTTGCTATAATTGTTAACAGATATTATATGTATTTGTGTGTGTGTGTATATATATATATATATATATATATATTGGATGCTGAGGTCATCACTGAGTGGCAAGTCTGTTTCATGCCTGAATTCAATCGTCAGGTCATATAGATGTATATGAATATAGTATACTGTAAAACTATATATATATATATATATATATATATATATATATATATATATATATATATATATATATATATATAAGTGTGTGTGTGTCTGTGCATTTATTATTTTGTTAGCCCCACCCCTATAAATAAAATGGACTGCTCCATTATCATTAAAGTACAGTAAATATATCATTGATATATATAAAATATTAAATTATTCAATGCTCAGTTTTCAATCAGCACCTGTTGATTGCCTTGTGCATGAATAAAAAGTTATGTTACTGGCGAGGAAAAAATGTATATATTTATTATATATATATATATATATATATATATATATATATATATATATATATATATATATATATATAAGTGTGTGCCTGTAGGATGTTTAATACTATCTGGAACAAAAGTGGAAATAGACAAAGAGGAAAAAAATGTCACATTTTGGCAACATTTCAAACGCCTCCAATACCTGAATGAATCTCTGTACAATGCCAAACACAAATCTCAAAATCCTCGTCAATGAACCGGGATCATACATATTATTACTTATCATCACAAAAGCAATTCAGAATGCAGTATTTCTTATATATATATATATATATATATATATATAAACTTTGTGACCTCTGGTTGATGATGTAATTTAATTTATTGCCCTTCTTATCTTCAAAAATCCAAACACATTTTCCTTATACAGTTTTGTTTTTCA
>OZ038507.1:15919605-15924605 GCA_964036315.1 Acanthosepion esculentum
GTTAATGACATTTTTTATATTTAACTTTCTTTTTATAGATACAAGTATTTAAATAAATGCTCTGTTTTATAATAAACAGTATTGAATAACATTTGCCGGCCTGAATGTCCGAGAAATTTTCATAGAAAATATTCGTCCTCCGACAGAATTCAGGCCGGTAAATGTTATTTAATACTGTTTATTATAAAACAGAGCATTTATTTAAATACTTGTATCTATAAAAAGAATGTTAAACATAAAAAATGTCTTTAAATAATTGTCGGACTTTGTCCATTTCATAATGTGTGATGTCATATATATATATATATATATATATATATATATATATATATTTAAAGACATTTTTTATGTTTAACATTCTTTTTATAGATACAAGTATTTAAGTAAATGCTCTGTTTTATAATAAACAGTATTAAATAACATTTACGACCAGCCTGAATGTCCGAGAAATTTTCATAGAAAATATTCCTTCTCCGACAGAATTCAGGCCGGTAAATGTTATTTAATACTGTTTATTATAAAACAGAGCATTTATTTAAATACTTGTATCAATAAAAAGAATGTTAAACATAAAAAATGTCTTTAAATAATTGTCGGACTTTGTTCATTTCATAATATATATATATATATATATATATATATATATATATATATATATATATATATATATATATACACACACATACACACATATGGCAAGAGTACCACTCATTTTTATTCATTAACTTTTATTGAACAAAAATAAATTTCAGTTATTTCTGTATAAATTTCTGTTATCATTATTGACATCATTTACATGCAGACCATTATCCTCATCTTTGTCATTACTATCACCTGATCCCCTTCTGCCTGAATTTCTGGGATTAGGAGTTATCATTATTAGCACTATATTGTCCTCATCTTGTTATCACAATTTTTTGTCTGAGGTATATCAATCTAGATAAGCTGCAGGGAATTCTGAAATAAACCCTTTATTTAATCTATGGGAGTAGACTGTTCTTGTTCTACTCATGTCTAGGGATATATCATCTAGTTCTTTTTATTTAGCACTGTTCAATTAATATTTGCTTGATTCCACTGAGTGCAAGTACAGACTGGTTGTCAGTTGAATCCCTGGTTCATGCAGTGTGTGTGTGTGTGTGTGTGTGTAATTTTGAAAAGTCGATCAATAAAATTAATCAACAGAAAATGTCTTGTCTTTAATAACATTGCCTTAATATACATTTGCTGCCTAAATACACAGAATATAATATATATATATATATATATATATGTGTGTGTGTGTCTGTAATAAAAATATGTATATTAGAATGGTAGTTTTAATATTAGTAGCTGTTTTCTTATAAGGAAACTGTTGTCATGTAAATAGGAAAGGTTGACACATAGAAAATAAGAAATAGACTAATATGGTACACAGCTGAGAACACAGACTTCTGACATGGAAAACAAGATTGAAACACAAATACATTAACAATTTAATACACTTTAACTTTTATTATTCCTTATGGAGTTCTGGGGTGCAATAAGAAGCAAAATGCTTAAGAAGGCTTTCATATATATATATATATATATACACACACACACACACTAGCTTAAATGCCTCCCTAATGGATGGCATTTAAGGGTAGCTCCTCTGGAAGGCTCTTGATTGGGTCTTTGGCTTGTTCAGGAGTTTTGGGAGTCTCTAAGCCTTTGCATATTCTCAGCATTGGAAGCTCTCCTGGCTGCTGTTTGATCTGGATTTTCATTTGCATATGACTTTCTTTTCTTAACTGCAGCCTTGGCTCCTTTGATTGCAATCAGGTCCTCTGTTGATGGAGATTTCTTTTTGTGCAGCATACTGCTGCTGTATGCGATAGGCAACAATGGACTATTGAAGAATTCAAAATTGATCGCTGCATTTAAGTATTGCATTAATATTTAAGCTTACCATTTAAAAGTTCAATGTTAATTCTTCTGACATCACTTAAATTAACCGTTACCATACTAATTTCTTTCTAGAATTGTTCCCCCTGCCACTGCATTTTTTTTTTAAGCTGCAAAAACAAACACCTACTGTTTTAAAATTGTTATAACTTTCTTTGTATTGTGTATATAAATTTTAATTTTTGTAAATTAATAAAAAAATGGATGAGTAATATGTTGATGTAATCCATTATAGAGGCATGTTGGAGTAATGGATAGTGGCTCAGATTGAGGAATCGGAGAGCAGAGTTCGAATTCCAGTCGAATCCATTACATTCACTTATGTGCTAATATCCTTGGGAAAGGTATGAATCTGCTTCTTCTCCCCCCAGCTATGGGTAAATAGCATGACAGACCGGGTTCTATAGCCTTGGATAGCAACTGGTCTACCGCAGAAAGAAATGGCAACATATTGCAGGAAAAATCTGCCTTGTCAGTCATGCATTGAAAGATACATGATCGCATGACACATAACTGAATGCATTATGTTTTGCAAGCATGTTTTGACATTGAAACAAAATAAAAAACAAATACATTAATAACTTGACATATTTTAACTTTTATTACTCCTTGTGGATTCCTGGGGGTGCAGTAAGAAGTAAAATGGCTAAGGAGGATTTCATTGCATTAAAAAAGTGACGTGTTTCCTCATGTTTACATATGAGAAGACACAAGAATTTGTTTGCCCTTTCTTTCACCTATCATATTTATTTGTGTCATTGACAAATAGACAAAATAATTCACCTTCAGAAAGGCTATCAGGTATATTGATGGTCACCAGTAGGTTTCATAAAATTAGTCAACCATGCATGATAGTAGCCACTAGTGGTCATCAACATTTTCCTCCATGTAGTGACACGTGGTTATCATCTTCAACCACTTCACCATCAATATCCACTTGAGTAAAGCCTTCAAAATCATTATTGGAGTCCGAATCAAAGAAAAACTCCCGAATAAAGGCTTTGCTGTATGTTGATGCAACCATGTTTGTTTACAAAAAATTTCAAGAAAATTAATGTGGATTTAATCAATGTTACACCTCGTGTAGAGTCTAGAAGAATTCAAAATGGTGTTGGAAAACAGAAGTTTAACCTCATTCCAAAGCAGTAGTAGCTGATTTCCAGCTTAAAATACCAGAAATAACAGTTGACAAGTGCTTATTTCTAGCAACCATCTCAAGGCGACATAATGCGCCTAGAGCTGCAAAGGGTGAGAATTCTACAAGGTTAAAATGATATTTCAAGAAAATAAATTTCCCAAGTCCAGTAATTTTTAGCGCTCTTTCCATTGATGATGGGGGTTTCCTTCCTAACCTTTTGTTTGGAGTAGTGTTGTACATCAACATGATTATGCCATTATCTTCTCCTTTGAGTTAGACATGCTATCCATTTCAGTTGTTGAAAGTCCTCAAGTGATTTGGTGTTTGTTATTAGGTATAGTTTCTTTTGTCATTTATCAGTGTCAGTCCATAAGGTGGTAGTGTGTTCATCTTCTCTCTCTCTCCTGGTTATGTTTCACCTTCATTTGCTCTGGTCTTGTGTGGAATTCTTCGTCGCCTCTGCCGTGGATGTGTTGCTGTTTTATTTTCTTTGCTTTGGCAGCAGAAAAACAATTTCAGAGTTCAAAAGAAGGATGGTCCCTGTTAAAACCCGCAGACTTCATTTGATTGGATCTCCTTTTAATCATTGATTTTTTTTTTTTTAAAGCGTATCACCCCAAGCAAGGCTGGAGGCCACTAACACGCAAGGGGTTATAGAAGGGTTGGAGGAAGAGCAGATAGGAGTGATAAAGGAGAGGATGTGGAGAAAGAGAAAGACAGTGGGTCGATCAAGGCAAGGGGGTTACAAAAGATTTGGAGCGAGAGCAGATAGGAATGAAAGATGAAAGGATGTGGAGAAGGGAAGTGGATAGATCAAGGCAACTGGAGATGTCGATTGATGCTACACTTAAACCGTTGGAGATTGTATTTGTCAGGGAAACAGTAATAGGGAAGGGAGTTCCATAGGCGAGATGTGCGAGACATGAAGCTATTGGAGTAGAAGAGACGTCTACATCTAACAGTTTCAACGGTGTAGGGGTGGGAACGGGATGCCAGCCTCATAGGACGTTTAAATTCACGAGGCCTAGGGACAAGCGAAAGCAGCTCCTCGGAGCAATTACCGTGAAAGTACTTGTAAAAAAGGCAGAGCGAGGCAACATCGTGTCTGTGAGAGAGTGACTGCAGACGAGATGACAGATCAGGGCCAATCACATTGCATATCCGTCTTTGGATCTTATCAAGAACCCTGAGGCAAACAGCAGGGGCCCCAGACCATATATGGCAGCAATACTCCATGCAAGGGCGAATGGTCAATTTATAGACTTGGAGGATCGATTCCGGGGAGAAAAATTTCCTGGCTCGGCACAGGGAACCAACTTTCCTTGCGGTGGATGATGCAACTGACTCGATGTATTTGTTCCATCTCAAATCAGTGGATTTGAGACAATAATTGAATACATCTGACAGTTTAGATATTTCGGAACAAGCTGTGTGCCAGGCATGATATCTATATGAAAATCTCGATCTGACAAGGCTATTTAAGAACATGACTCAAGCGTTTAGTTTCATGTTAGTTTTTTAGTTTGTTTTTTTCTAACTCTGGTGTAAACTATCCTACGTCCCATTTCCTTATCTCGTATACTAAATTTGTTATAACTGTATGCCGAAGTATTTGACCATCCTGGGTAAGACGATAATCTACGTCCAACAGCAAGGCCTCTGATCAGGAGGTTTTGAGGAGCATGGAACCACCTCTTAATTGCTGGTGTTCCAAGGTCCACCCTGACCTGGGGTGGTAGCACCGGTTAGGGTCCCAGCTATGGGCAAATAGTTAAACCCCAAACTGAGGTAAAAAAATATTATGAAAGTATAAAAATAGGTTTTAATACCAGAAATACTTTGTAAAAAATTATTACCAGCAATAAATTTTTGAAGGAAAAATACAACTATTACGAGCAATACATTTTTGAAAAAAATATTGCCAGCAATACATTTT
>OZ038507.1:15932105-15939605 GCA_964036315.1 Acanthosepion esculentum
ACATTTTTGATATTAATGTAAACTGGACTCATGTCTACTTTTTTGACTCTAGTGTAAACCAGGTCTATGTCGACTTATCTATTAATTTTGGGGGAAGACAGCAACAGGGAACCATTCCACTACCTGTTCCAAGAAATCATGGCCATTCACAGATAATAAAGAAAAGGAATCTGTGGAGGGCCATGATCACCTTTGTCTTGAAGGGAGAAAGAATGTTTTGAATTCCAAGTTGTAGAGAAGGCAACAAAAAAAAAGTTCACTATCTTTTGCAAGAACTCATGGTAATTCACAGATAATAAAGAAAAAGGAATCTGTGGATAGCCATGACCACCTTCATCCTGAAGTCACATGGCACAAATTCATAACTGTAGAGAAGATAATTGGAAACTACTCTACGATCTTTCCAAAGAAGACATGGCAATTTACACATGATAAAGAAAAGGAATCTGTGGAGGGCTATGAACACCTCAGTCCTTAAGGGACATGGCAGTTTTTTTTTTACTCATAGATCTCTGATTTTCTTTTGTACACAGACTTGCTTCATTCTTTGATAGAGTTTATATAGACAATTGCCTGATGGGTTTGATACACTTAAATGTACGCATTTAAAGTAAAAGAAAAAATGTAAGAAACCATTTATTTATTTATAAGAGGAATCGGTTACCTTAAGGCCTAGAAAAGTCCCCATGCCTCTGGGTGATTAGAGTTACAAGTTTTCATCAATTAATTTTACAGGGAGGCAGGTGGGGTCGGTCGGGCGGGGGGGGGGGTTATATTCTCTACTGTTTTGTTCATGAGATTTTCGTTGAAGTTGTAGCAGGTCAAAGGTGTTGGGTTGCTCTTACAACCGCTAATTACACATAATGAAACTTCTCATAATTATTACGCATTTATAGCTCCCATCTATGCACACCCGTACCTTTGTTTCCCAATTCCTTGCTTCTTCTATGGCGTCTGCTAAGCATTGGCGGTATGTCCCCCCTCATCTGAACTTCCACGACCCCTCACCTCAGAACCTTGGTTATTCAGATTTTTAAAAATAGATTTTTGTATTTTTATTTTTTATTTTCTTGTTTAATCTTCTTTTCTTCCTCTTCATCTTTTAGTTTCATCTTACACCTCCCTACCTGCTCTAATTTATTCTCCCTGGAGCACCTTCATTTTTATTTTATTTTTTGGTCTATCTATCCGAAGTTGGGACAAATTTAGAAATGAAATATGGCAATTTTCTTTTTCTTTGATAAACCCTCTCTGTTTTTGTTTTTCATTTTTCTTTTTAAATATCAAATCATATCAAATGTGTATGTGTATGTGTATGTGTGTGTGAGACAAAGAGAGAGAGAACTGACTGACCCCTGTCAAGGTTGACAATAGCTATAATAACTACTTTCTCTTACATCTGTGTGCTGAGTTATTTTTTTTATATGGTTCACACTATACAAAGCCCAAGAGCTACTCAAGCTAGAGGATAACTCAATCAGGTTGTTGTAAGGGTGTAAAGGGAGGAAGTAAAAACTGCTTATTATGAGGATAAGTAGGATAGATAACGATTGACCTAAGACTTAAAGAGGTTAAGATTGTATTGATTGAGGAAGCATCTTCTCAGTACTCTGTTTTATAAAGTAACAGTCCTGAGAGAGGTGCTGTGGGACTTCCTCCTTACCAATGGAATATTAGAGGAATGAGGAGGATTTGACTGTGTACATGGCATAGTGGGTCCTAGTTTTAAAGGTCTGAACTGGTGGAACTAAGGAATGTACTTTGTCTGAACATTTGCTCTGTAAACAGTGAGTTGCAAGAGGCTTTCAATTTTTTGTCTGTGGTGGTTGGAGGAATATTTTAGGGTGGAAAAATAATTCATCACCCATAAGGCTGTGTAAATGATTTGGATGTTTTGTCAAGGTTGCAAAGAGAAGGTTGGGGCTGCTCCAACCCAGATATGGCAGGAGTACTCCATTTTTACTCTGATGTAGCTCTTGTAAAGATAGGACATGACAGGAGGAGTTAGATACTTTCTGGCATGGTAGAAGGAGCCAACCAATATACATGTTCTTATTTGAGGTCTAGGGTGGAGGAAGATTTGTGTAAGTATTCACTCGTGTGGTGCAAAGGCTTGGTTGACGATTGTTAAGCTGTGACAGGCACATGATCAGGAAAAAAAGAGAAAATAACTGGAGATGGTGGAATGAATCAAAACCTGTGGAAACGTACGGGTTAACAGTATAAAATGGAATAGCTGAGAGGGCAGTGGAAAATAGATGGTAAAAAAGTTTTATCTATCTGTCTATAATGAGGTGATGAAAAGTTTTTGTCCTGACCAAAAAGACATGTCGAAAAATCAAACATTTAATGCTTTGGTCAGATTTTGGTCAGGTTGGGCTGAGAACTTTTTGCCACCCTCTTCATTATGGATTTCGTTAATCGGACTGACTTCCTCATCTTGGTTGCTTTCCTCACAACGTTTCGGCCGTCTGATCCTCCGGCCTTCCTTGTGAGGAAAGCAACCAAGATGAGGAAGTCAGTCCGATTAACGAAATCCATAGTGAAAACCCCTCATCCCAAAAATATAGACAATTACCACCCTCTTCATGTTTATCTCAGTTTTCATACTTATCTTGGTCACTTCAACTTGGGGCAATGGTTAACAAGCTTGTCTCTCTAGATAGTTACGACTGAAAAGTGAGTTTGATCCTCATTGGGTGCCTGATACACCTGGCTTTTGTGCCACATCTAAGCTATGCTTAAAAAACAACTATCTCAGTCTGTTCAATTCTACCTATAGGGGGTGCTGAAAATTTATCAGTCCTGCCAGTAAGCCATTTTGCTAAAGAAAAATAAGGAGATCTGTTCTATCATCTATAGACAACCATTTTCTAATGTCAATCATCCTGGATATGACGAGAAACTACATCCACGTCCTGGGTAAGACAATAAACTACGTCCAACAGCAAGGCCTCTGTTCAGGAGGTTTTGAGGAGCGTGGAACCACCTCTTAATTGCTGGTGTTCTCAGGTCCACCCTGACCCCGGGTGATAGCACTTGTTAGGGTCCCAGCTATGGGCAAATAGTTACCCCACCCCCGAAAGGATCAAAACACTATTAAAGTATAAAAATACATTTTAATACCAGCAATACATTTTTTTGGGGGAAAAAAAAACAATTATCAGTAATACATTTTTTGGAAAAAAAAAAGTATTACCAGCAATAAAAATTTTGTTGGCATTAAATCACCCATTGAGGTTGATATGCCATAAAACAAACCAAACCAAACCAAAATATACTGAGATAGATAGTTAAAAAATATTAGCAGCAATAAAAATCTTGTCAGCATTAAATGACCCATTGAGGTTGATATGCCGTAAAACAAACCAAACCAAATCAAATCTCATGTCAATTATTAAAAATGGCTTCAAGCAAATAAAGATGACTATCCTTCATCAGATCTTGTCGACTGGCACTACAAAATCATAAAGAACTTTACCAAATAAGAAAAATCACATCAGTGGGATAATTCCAACAGCAAAAGCAACTAAAATGGCTAGCACATGTACAGAGAAGGAGAAATTATGAGATAATCAAGATGATGACATTCCACACTACCTTAAACAAAGGATTAGGAAGGAAACCTCCATCAATACTCGAAAGAGCAATAACAGTTAATGGACTTGAGAAGTCTATCAAGAAGATAGACTGTTTTGAGAGAAAGATTTTATTAACTTCAACTGACAGTAATTCTAACTGTTTAGTCAATGAGAGTTTTCTGCATCAAAATGGTTGCTTTGACCATTACTATTTTGATATCATCACAACAGTTGAACTAGCTGATGAAGAGGACTACACTTGCCGGCCATGCTACAGAAGGCGCCACTCAAAATTATAACAGAGTCAGCAGCAGTCCATTGCAGTTTCATAACTGGATTCTGCATATCTCGTTCGAGATGTGCTGCAGAGGAAGGTCATGAAATCAAGTGTGTGGGTCACTTCCAAGCAAGTTGAGGTCCACCTTAAACAAATTCACGCCATCGGCACTTTCTTCTACTCAGATTCTGTTTCATCTCCAACCTAAACTTTGAAAAGCCAAATGGCAATAGGGAATAGATGACGGTTGCAGGTTTTGGTGACATTGGAAGATTCTAGTCCTGAACCTACACATTGGCGGCAAAGAAGAAATTAAATTATTGGATACACGATATAGCCAACAACGATGACTACATCCTGGTTTGTCTAAGGAGTGAATGGCTTTTTTTTTCTGCTATTGCCTTGGAAGGCAGAGTAGTTATATGAGAGCGACTTTCCCCAAATACTCATCCACTCTCTTCTTTGGCAGTTTTTGTGATGTGTCAGCAACAAGCCAAAATAGCTGGTGATTAGGCAGCACACAGGGTGAAGTAGATTCATGCCTTTTCTAAGTTCAGTAGTTCAGTTGGAATTCAAAATCAGTTTACTGATTACTACATAGATAGCCATTACATTGACTTCTACTGCTCAATAATAATAATAATAATAATAATAATAATAATAATAATAAATCTCCCCTCCTCCCCAATATGACAAGGTTACAAAAAGTCTGATTTAAGTTGGGTGGGTGGGGGTTGTTAAATTTCATGAATAAATCCTATTGAAATTTCACAGCTTAAACAATGGTTATGGGGTCTTTGGGACTTTTGATGCTGAGTGAGGGTCCTGTTCTCCCCTCTCCCCCCAATTGAATGGAAACTTGCTCAATGTCATAATCAATAATAATAATAATAATAAATGATCCCCCACTCAAAAAAAAATTAAAAGATTTAAAAAAAAAAAGTCCGAACTAAGTCGGGAGGTTTAAACTCCATGAATAAATCCTATTGAAATTTTATAGCTTAAACAATGATTATGGAGCTTTTGGGACTTTTGATGCCGTGTGAGGGTCCTGCCTCCTCCCCCTCCCCCAGTTGAACAGAAACATACTCAATGTCATTTGCTGCTCATCCAATGAAGCAAGCAATTCTTGGCAAATTAATTTCCTATCTTGAAATTTCATCCTTCATTCTCACTATAAATTTTATTTTTCCAGTATAGAATTTAAAAAAAGAAGTAAAAAGATGTCAGTGGATGGGGGACATAAAATATTACAAGAGGTGGTGGTGAGGATGATTTTTTAAGTTTATTTTTTTTTTCTCATAAAGTGGAGGGAATAACATTTCGAGATGGTGGAATTGGTAGAGAGCGTTAACCTCCTGGAGCAATCACAAAAGCCGCTTAATTTAATTGCAAATAGAAACTTATTGTTTTAACATTGCGTGAATTGTTTGCTCTGTTCTGAAAGATTAAAGGAACGAAAGAAATTAAAATATTAAATAAATTAAAAGAAATTGAAAGATTAAAGTTTTTAATATTTCAGAAATTGAAAGAAATTGGAATATTATAGAAGTTGAAAGAAATTGGAATATTACAGAAATTGAAAGAAATTAAAATTATTAAAGTAGTTGAAAGAAATTGAAAGATTTAAGAATTTTAATATTTTAGAAATTGAAAGAAATTGGAATATTATAGAAGTTGAAAGAAATTGGAATATTACAGAAATTGAAAGAAATTAAAATTATTAAAGTAGTTGAAAGAAATTGAAAGATTTAAGAATTTTAATATTTTAGAAATTGAAAGAAATTGGAATATTATAGGAGTTGAAAGAAATTGGAATATTACAGAAATTGAAAGAAATTAAAATTATTAAAGTAGTTGAAAGAAATTGAAAGATTTAAGAATTTTAATATTTTAGAAATTGAAAGAAATTGGAATATTATAGCAGTTGAAAGAAATTGGAATATTACAGAAATTGAAAGAAATTAAAATTATTAAAGTAGTTGAAAGAAATTGAAAGATTTAAGAATTTTAATATTTCAGAAATTGAAAGAAATTGGAATATTATAGGAGTTGAAAGAAATTGGAATATTATAGAAGTTGAAAGAAATTGGAATATTACAGAAATTGAAAGAAATTAAAATTATTAAAGTAGTTGAAAGAAATTGAAAGATTTAAGAATTTTAATATTTTAGAAATTGAAAGAAATTGGAATATTATAGCAGTTGAAAGAAATTGGAATATTACAGAAATTGAAAGAAATTAAAATTATTAAAGTAGTTGAAAGAAATTGAAAGATTTAAGAATTTTAATATTTTAGAAATTGAAAGAAATTGGAATATTATAGAAGTTGAAAGAAATTGGAATATTACAGAAATTGAAAGAAATTAAAATTATTAAAGTAGTTGAAAGAAATTGAAAGATTTAAGAATTTTAATATTTTAGAAATTGAAAGAAATTGGAATATTATAGAAGTTGAAAGAAATTGGAATATTACAGAAATTGAAAGAAATTAAAATTATTTAAAGTAGTTGAAAGAAATTGAAAGATTTAAGAATTTTAATATTTTAGAAATTGAAAGAAATTGGAATATTATAGAAGTTGAAAGAAATTGGAATATTACAGAAATTGAAAGAAATTAAAATTATTAAAGTAGTTGAAAGAAATTGAAAGATTTAAGAATTTTAATATTTTAGAAATTGAAAGAAATTGGAATATTATAGCAGTTGAAAGAAATTGGAATATTACAGAAATTGAAAGAAATTAAAATTATTAAAGTAGTTGAAAGAAATTGAAAGATTTAAGAATTTTAATATTTCAGAAATTGAAAGAAATTAAAATATTAAAGAAGTTGGAAAAACAATTGAAGAATAAAATTCTTTTCAAATAATGCGGGGGAATAGAAGAATTGCAAAAAAAAATTGTCAAATTTCAGTTTAGATTGTTTTTTTTTTTAATGATTTTTACATGCTGAATTTTTTTAAAGGGTTTCTGTAAATACTGTAACATTATTTCTGTATTAGAGTTATCTCTCCTGCACTGGCAATGCCATGTGACGGTGGCCTTTTTATGACAGTGGTTGATTGTTCCAAGATGTGTATAAAGACAGGTGAAAAGACTGACGATTTGAATGAATTGGAATGAATATATCTGAAATATTATCTTTGATGGCATGTAGAAAATTTAAATTCATAAGTATTTAGTACTATTTTTTCTATGTTCAAGCCTATGGCCAAATAATGTTGGAAACACAGGTTCTTGCTTTTGTTTTGTAAGACCAAGGTCGAGCATGGTCAGTGCTTAGATGGTGGGGGGGTCTTCAAACACTGGGTATTATAAGCAACCTTCTAAAATCTGAAATATATTTTGGCTTTAAATAACACACAAAGGATTGATAAAGCATAAAAGGAAATCTATTCTTGTGTACAATTTCTCTGTGTGTGCCCTGACAGCAGGGCTTAGAATGCAACGCCTGTAGCGGAGTAAGAACTTCTACTGCTAAAAGAAACCACTTTCCAGGGTCGGAGTACCTAGAGACTCCAGTAAAAACCAGACCTCTGTCTACCTTTTTGATTTTAATCTAAACCAGACATGTGCATTGTATATATATATATATATATATATATATATATATATATATATATATATATATATATATATATA
>OZ038507.1:15972105-15997105 GCA_964036315.1 Acanthosepion esculentum
ATTGGATATCAATAAAATTTAAGTTAATCTTTACTTTTGCGGATCAATCAAGAATTTCAGTTTCCATTTTAAGTCCCATCATTTTGCTTTATGGCTACTCGCGGCCAGTTCATTTGTTGATACAGTTCGGGGTAACGTTAATCTAAGATTAACAGTGACAGGTTTATGCATGAGTTAAAAATCCATGATACACCATCAAAGATCACTTTAAGAATGCACAAATAAGGTTCACTGGTTCTTGTTTTATGATATCATTTTTATTTCATAGTTAGGTATGAGGAGAAATTGAAATGAATTTGATCCTCATTGGGTACTCCACATCCTGGGTAAGACGATAAACTATGATCAGGAGGTTTTCAGGAGTGTGGAACTATCTCTTAATTGCTGGTGTTCCCAGATTCACCCTGACCAGCTCAGTTCCTAGGAACTGACAGCCAGACACCAGCACATATGATTTGATAATAGTGGTGAAGGTTGGCTGGTTATTGGATTTAACGGCATGTCAACTCCTGTTTGGGTCATTTTTATTTCATAGTTAGGTATGAGGAGAAATTGAAATGAATTTGATCCTCATTGGGTACTCCCCGTCCTGGGTATGATGATAAACTACATCCGCATCCTGGGTAAGACGATAAACTACGTCCAACAGCAAGGCCTCTGATCAGGAGGTTTTCAGGAGCGTGGAACTACCTATTAATTGCTGGTGTTCCCAGATCCACCTTGACCCGGGGTGGTAGCACCTGTTAGGATCCCAGCTATGGGCAAATAGTTGCCCCCCCCCAACCTGACTCAAAACACTATGAAAGTGTAAAAATAGATTTCAATACCAAAAATACTTTGTAAAAAAAAAAATCACAGCAATAAATATTTGAAAAAAGAAAATATTACCAACAATAAAAATCTTGTCAGCATTAAATAACTCATTGAGGTTAATATGTCGCAAAACAAGACAAACCAAACTATACATTTGTGAAAAAAAATATTATTACCACCTATTCATTTCTGAAAAAGTTACCAGCTATACATTTTCGAAAAAAAAAGGAAATTTTGTCAGCATTAAATAACCCATTGTAGATGATATGACGTAATCCAAACCAAACCAAATTGGGTACTCTGCCATCATGGCCTTGTGTTATACTAAGCTTAATAAATACCTGCATCACACCTGGATGGAGGGCAATGATTAACAAGCTTGTTTTGAAAATCATTTCTTTTTTATAATATGCTTCAGAACTTAGGTAATCATTACTCTCCATGGATTTCTTTTATTACCTGTGAATTGGCATGCGTTCTTGGGAAAGAGAATGAAGTGGTTTTCTGTTACCTTTTTAACAGATTCCTTTCCTTTATTAGCTGTGAGTTGCCCTGACTTCTTGGGAAAGATAGTGGAGTCGTTTCCTGTTGCTTTCTCTACAGTTTGGAATTTAAAGTTTTCATTTTCTTAGATTGACTGCCACCCAAGGCTACAGATCCTGGTATAGCCTGCTATTTAACCCATAGCTGGAGGGAGAAGAGAGAGAGATTCATATATTTTCTAAGTGCATTTATGAAAAAGTGAATGGACTGGTATGGATTGTGAATTTGGCTTATCAATTCCACCTCCTGTACTGAAATTTGTTAAACTTCTTGTAGAGAATTCAGTCTTCATTGGATGCCTGTTGTTTTCAGGCCCTTTTCTGATGAGGCCACATGATGGGATAGTCTCATGTTGGAAATGTTAATGTTCAAACTGCTCAGCTGCACACCCATTCTTCATTGATTAGCATATTTCCTGTATGCTAAAACAAATTTTCCCTCTGAAAAAATGCCCTCAAAAATCATCTTCCCATCCTGGGTATGACGATAAACTACATCTGACATCAAGGCCTTTGATCAGAAGGTTTTGAGGAGTGTGAAACCACCTCATAATTTCTGGTGTTCCCAGGTTCACCCTGACCCAGGGTGGTAGCACCTGTTAGGGTCCCAGCTATGGGCAAATAGTCAACCCCCCCCAACTGGGTTCAAAACACTATTAAAATAGTTTTAATACCAGCAATACGTTTTTTTAAAAAATTACCAGCAATAAATGTTTGAAGAAAAATTATTACCAGCAATACGTTTTTGAAAAAAAACAAAAAACATCAGTAATAAAAATCTTGTCGGCATGAAATAACCCATTGAGGTTGATATGCCATAAAACAAAATAAACCAAACCAAACTAAACCAAATAATACATATTCTATTCATCTGAATCTATCCTAAAAATGTCGGCATTAAATAACCCATTGAGGTTGATATGCCATAAAACAAAATAAACCAAACCAAACTAAACCAAAGAATACATATTCTATTCATACGAATCTATCCTAAAAATGTTGTCGGCATTAAATAACCCATTGAGGTTGATATGCCGTAAAACAAAATAAACCAAACCAATCTAAACCAAAGAATACATATTCTATTCATACGAATCTATCCTAAAAATGTTGTCGGCATTAAATAATCCATTGAGGTTGATATGCTGTAAAACAAAATAAACCAAACCAATCTAAAGCAAAGAATACATATTCTATTCATACGAATCTATCCTAAAAATGTTGTCGGCATTAAATAACCCATTGAGGTTGATATGCCGTAAAACAAAATAAACCAAACCAATCTAAACCAAAGAATACATATTCTATTCATACGAATCTATCCTAAAAATGTTGTCGGCATTAAATAACCCATTGAGGTTGATATGCCGTAAAACAAAATAAACCAAACCAATCTAAACCAAAGAATACATATTCTATTCATACGAATCTATCCTAAAAATGTTGTCAGCATTAAATAACCCATTGAGGTTGATATGCCGTAAAACAAAATAAACCAAACCAATCTAAACCAAAGAATACATATTCTATTCATACGAATCTATCCTAAAAATGTTGTCGGCATTAAATAACCCATTGAGGTTGATATGCCGTAAAACAAAATAAACCAAACCAATCTAAAGCAAAGAATACATATTCTATTCATACGAATCTATCCTAAAAATGTTGTCGGCATTAAATAAGGTTGATATGCCGTAAAACAAAATAAACCAAACCAAACCAAACCAAACCAAACTAAACCTCTTCTCAGAAATTCCTCCACCTCCTGGTAACACCATTGACCTTTGAGGTGCAGTGGCTACTCCCAGGCTGGTGACTGGTTAATGGCTGCTTAACACAGGTAGATTGGGGTAGAGATGCTCTTCCAACTCTCCTCACACAGCTTACCCGGCAGGTCGATGCATTTGACCAAGGTGTGGCCATCACAGTGCCCGTGCGACATCTTAGAGCCATTTGTGAATGTTGGATGTAGGCTGTGAACCAGTATAGTTCTGCATCCCAATTCTCAAGCTGGGTCAACTGCTTTGCTGCAAACGTACTACTACTGATGATACACCCATAAACACATACATTACAATTCAAAAGTTTGAAGCAACCTCCCGAATTAACATAGAATGAACTTGATAGATGAGTGAAACCGTTCCATCTAAAAAATGAAACAGGGCTCTTAGGGTCATTGAAAAAAAAATGGCATCAATTATCAAATTTATACTTTGAGAAACTTTTGCAATGAATGTCAAAAATTTGTGCTGCAAGGCCGAAGGAGGATATTTTGATAAGAGCAAAATTTAATCATAAAATGCTTTTTTTCTTTTTGTCATAAAATTTCTAATAAAAAATTCTTTCTCGCTTTTTTTTTTTTTTTTTTTTTGTTAACCATGTATAATAATTTTCTCTTATTTGAAATACAAAACAACTACTTTTAGGGTCAATTTAAAAAATTACCAGGGGTGGCTTCAAACTTTAGTAGTGTGTATATTTTACATTGTGTTACTATGTGGTAAATATACAGGGTGTCCCCCCAAAATATGACATCATTTTGCAGGCCAATAATTTTAGCAATTCTTGTTGAAATAACCTCAAATTTTCACAGAATGTATTGAAACAGATCAAGATTTTCTATTTAATGTTTTATTTTTGTTATCTCAATGAGAATTTGCCAGAATACCATGGATCGGGCGTGGTAGTGACGAAAACAGTTTTCTGATGAAATGGCCATCGCAGTCCCTGGACCTGTCCCCCGTGTGATTTCTTTTTATGGGGATATGTGAAGGGACTGGTCTATGTGCCCCCTCTTCCTGCTAGCATTGATGAACTCAAGCAGAGAATCACTTCCGCACTGGATAATGTTACCGAAGACATGCTACAGCGTGTTTGGCAAGAGCTTAACTACTGACTTGACGTGTGCCATCTCAAAGGCAGTGTACATATTGAACATTTATCTGACACTTTCGCCCCAGCCCCTCAACCTCTGATGTCTTACTCTCTGGGTTGAGGTGTCTACTTGGTGTTAACCGAACTTAAGGGAGTGACCATAGGTCTGCTGAGCATCCGTAGATCATTCGACCGGTCCACTGGTTTAATCCTGCTTCCTGCCCACGTTGTGTTTGGTTTGATCCAGAAAGCAGAAGTGATGTTCATCCATTCACGGTCGACTGAAGATGTAGACACGGCTGGGGAGTCTGTGCTAAGAAATTTAGAATGCACCAAAAAAAAATATATATATATATATATATATATATATATATATATATATATATATATATATATATATATATATATATATATCTGCAGTAAGCTGAACAAACAACTATTCAATGGTTGAATTGTTAATGTCTTTTATATAGCAGAAAAGAATAGTATAGAAAAGAAACGGGTTACAAAAAAGAAAATAATTGACGTAAAAACTCATACACTGGATTCTAGACAGAGAGTGGGTTGTGATTAGCTTGTTGTGAAATCGTCTCAGAACGATATACGACTCTTGCGATGGAAAGATAAAGATTTCTGTGTGCAGCTTAAAGTTTACAGTTGCGTTCCTCCTCGGTGGTAGTAACAGTAGTAGTAATCTTTGTGGTAGCAGAATCATTGGTACTTATATTAACAGTACATGTTAGCGGGGGTTTTGTTCCAATCCCTGATGTCACTTCCAGTCTCCGATATCTCTCCATCCTGCTCGACTGCACTCGACACCAGACAAGCCCAAAAACAACCTTTTGATTATTGTAGCTTGTTCGATGTTTCCGTTTCCAGTGGTAGTAATAATAGTAGCAGTAGCAGTCTTAGATTGTTTGAGGAGTAGTTCGCTTCTTCGTACTTATATCAACAAAATATGTTAGCGGACGTTTGGTTCCAATCTCTGACGCCGCTTCCAGTCTCCGACCTCTCTCTACCCAGCTCGGCTGCAGACGAGCCAACCACTCTGTCAACAGATTTCTGTGCATGTTTATATAGATAAACCTGGCTGATCATAAATCGACCCTTGGCCCGCACATGATTATCACGAGTACTGCCTTCAACCCAAAATCATGTGAATTTCAAAGTTCCTCATAGCCTTAGTAAGCTCTATTTCAAATTTTAACTGATAAAAATTATCTCGATCATCTTCCATTGTCTTCCTAATGACCCAATTTCAAATGGGATAGATCAGATTCCCATCAGTAAACAAAATTGTTCTGATCTAATTTTGCTGTTCAAATCTACTCCAATTTCAATTAAAAACAAATATATATGTGTGTGTGTTTGTGTGTGGTTCCAAAACTCTCTCTCTGTTACACTTATAAAATCAGTCCCATAATAAACTTATGATGTTCAACACCTAAACTGTTCAATTTCATTGTGCTAGACTTAGTAGATTTCAAGATAATTACTTTTAAAATGATGTCAATTTTTTTTGGACACCCTGCAGCATAGCAGTCAAAAGCAGATTCATATTAAAGTTACAACATCATTAAGTATGAAAATAGCTAAAATAAATAGTATAATTTCCCTGAATAATATCAATAAAGATCAATAAATGAATAATATCTCTTATTGGCAATAAATGATATATTTGTTTCACTTCTCTTCTCTTCTTGATGCTTCCCAACGTGTCTTGTATTTTACACATATTTGCCAGGACCGCTTTTTAATCTCTGTTTTTCCTCTTTCAGGAAGCGACTCTGTGTTTGAAACCGCCGAAACCTTTGTGAAGTCAACTGCCAAGCGTTTGTCGTTAAAGCGAAAGTCATCAGTGACTCGCATCCCTTCCAGCACAAGCACGCCACCTGGAAGCCCTCCAGTTTTCGCAAAGAAGTGACCTCCACAGGTTGATGCCAAACAGACACAGGCAGACAAGTACGCTTTTCCCATACCTTTGTCAGGCAGGAGTGCAACAGTGTCAACAGAACGTGGACATGGATACTGCTACTGCTGTTCCCTCCTTTGGCTGGGGCTTTAACAACTTCATTCGTTTTCTACTTACATCGTCAACTGGCTCTCTCTCTCTTTTTTTTTTTCTTGCTTCATCCTCATCAGCAGCTCTGTGACGAAGAGGTACCAAAGTCATGGCTACTTGCAGCATCTTTTTACACACATCTGTTAATACCTCATTTGTTGCTATAAGAGAGTTCTCTTTCTATTTGACATCATTCTGTGTCTGATCATGTGACATGACCGGGCCAATCAACGCACACCTGACCTCTAAACTGATATTTTTTTTAATTTTTTTTTTTAATTCTCTAAACAAATTGACCAGCTTTTTCTTTATGGAGTATACATTATTTTCCGTGCTTTAACTCTGATTTTACAATAGTTAAGAAATAGAGAAAAAATTATTTTACAGTCGTTAAGAAATAGAGGAAAAATTATTTTACAGTCGTTAAGAAATAGAGAAAAAATTATTTTACAGTCGTTAAGAAATAGAGAAAAAATTATGTAGTGAAAATTAAGTATTGAAAATCTGATTCTTACAAGGTAGGAGATTTTGTTCAAAAGACCTTTATGTTTTAGGTGAATCTGCTAATAATTTTCTGAAATTCCAGCCGCATTCCTCTGTGTTGATTCTTAACAGATGGCATCGAGTTGGTGGAATTTGATCCCTTTTAAGATTCATGAGGAAATAATATACGTCACTAACGGTAGGAATTTTTTGCTTATATCATTGGTGAAACCGCCAATCAGTTCTGTGATACTTGAGAAATGGTTTGATGCCAAGGAATGTAGTCGGGAGATTTTGATTGAGTTTTGGCTTTCTTTTCTCTGTCTTTAGAGGTTAAAAAAAAACATGATTTTGTTTTTTGTTCAATTCTATTTACTGACATGAAGATATAGCTTCTTCTCTGTGTATTACAACACTCAGTTGAGTGTAGAAGTAGCTAACATTTTAAATCCAACAATCAAAATAAATTAACACAAAGATTAAAATGGTTGGAAACTGTTACCGGATTTAACAAAATAAACTAACACAATGCTTACAACAATGAGGGATATTATCCTGTTTGTCAAAATAAACTAACGCAATTGTTAGATCTGTCAGGAAGCATTCTCCCATTTAATACACTAATACAGTAATGAAAACTGTTGTAAAATATTATCCGATTTATCAAAATAAGAAAACACAGCACTTCGAACGATGGGGGGAGGGCAGTTATCCTGTTTATCAAAATAAACTAACACAGAACAGTCGGGTACTGCTTTCTGTTTAAATAAATAACATTAATGCAAACCTTAAAACTTTTTGTAAAATATTATCTGATTAATCAAAATACGGTAACACTGAGAACCATTGTGAAGAATGATCCTGTTTAACTAAATAAACTAACACAGTTCTTAGAACCGTCAGGAACTTGATATCCTTTTTAACAAAGTACCCTAATGCAGACCTTGAAACTTTTGTAAAATATGACCCGATTTATCAGAATAATCAAACACTGGCCTTAGAGCCACTGGGAGCAGTTAATCTTATTTCATCAAATTAAAATAATGTAGCTTTTAGAAATATTCCTAACAAGTATCCGAATACAAAAATGGTCTCGAAACAACCTATGCATATCTTGGCCTCCCATGTGACTGAGAGAATTGTTATTTACTAATCTTAGCTTACTGAAAGGCCACAAGTACAGGGTGTTCCTGGGGTGAAATGCTTAACAATATATGATAAAAATATAGTTTTAAGGTATGAGATATATTAATGCATGTTTCATTAAATAATATAGACAAGTTTTGTCTATTTATTTTAAGTAAGTTCCTTTCATATTGTCTGATAAGCTTAATCACATTATCGTTGAAAGACGAAAGGAAAAGACCATATTGACACATGTTTGGATCCAATCTAAGCTTTCGGCTTACATAAGCCATTATCAAAGCCATGACAATTTTAATAAATCAAACAACATATATATGAAACCACAATAATGGCCCACCGTTGCTGTTTGAATAAGCTCAAAGTAACGACAAACTCATATTTACGAGCCAAGGAAGCGAAAAACGCGTCATAGCTTGTGACGTCACACATGACCATGCGAGAGTGAAAACAAGAAGTATTAACTATGGGAAGCCATTGGTATAAACCAATGGCTTCTGCCATAGATTATAGGCATTTAAGAATGTTTGTAGAGTTTTCATAGTTTATTTTGTTCAGGTTAGGTTTCAACTGTTTTATGTTTATAGCTTCGAGGATTTTTAATTTTTGTTTATTATTTTCATGTTTAAGTATAATTGTGTTGTCAACAAGGATTTTCCGGAATTGAGTATGTGGGCAGGCATATTGTTTTAAATGTCTAAAAATGTTAGAGTTATCATTTAAATGTAGAGTTAAGCGTCATGAAAGTGAGTTTGTTTTGTGACCAACATAAATATTATTTAATCCATTGGAGATACTTGTCTATATTATTTAATGAAACATGCATTAATGAAAAATTCCTACTGAAATATACACACACACACATATATATATATATATATATATATATATATATATTTTTAAAAGTGATCAATATCTGGGATAAATCATGTATATATATACAGGGTGTCCATAAAGTTCATGTGCACTTAAAAAAATTTATAACTTTATTTGTATTTGCAATAGAAATAATTTGTAAAAAGGATTAGAAAGAAGTAAATCTATATTTTTTAAGGTTTTATTGAAATTTTATTTAAGTTTCCACATGTCCTCCATCATTAGCAATACAAAGGGTAATACGATTTTGCAGTTCACGGAAAACATTTGCCAACTGATTTACAGTAATGCCTGAAATCACATTAGTTATTTTAGCTATACTTAAAACGAGATACATTAAACTTTATAACATTTTTTACAGATTATTTTTATCGCAAATACAAATAAAGTTATAAACTTTTTAAAGTGCACATGAACTTTATGGACCCCCTGTATGTGGCACCTAGTGAGGATTGAATTGCTATTCAGTTGTAATTGTCAGTACTAGCACACTATTATCCAATGCTGAGTTACCCAACAGTTATTAGTTTTTGGCCCAAGGCCACGACTATGGGACACCCAGTGAGTATCAGACTCACCACTAAGTCCAGCTTGTTAACCGTTACACCTTGGTGATGTACTCATGCAGCTGTTATAGTCTGGTATTTTCCAGAAGCTGGTGATCAAACTTGAATATAAAGCAAGCAATTAGATATTGATGTTTCTGGTTAGGTGGAAAATTCCACAGACGGATTTCTTCATCTTTGTTGGGTTTTTTTTGTCACAACTAGGGAAACATTTTTTTATGACTAATTTTTGTAGATTAGTGATATTTTTGTAGATTAGTGATATTTGTCAAAACCCCCCAAATTTTGGTTTTCTTTTCATCATTTTAAAAGTGGGAATGTTCTATTTATAATATAAATGCAGTGTCAAATCAATGCCTGTTTTTAAAAAGTTATCTGTACATTGTTTTTATTTTCAAATGTCAAATTTGAAACTGCTTGTGTCATTGATAACTGTGTACAACTGACATGCTTTCACTAAATCTTTTTTCCACATTTTTAAAACTTAAAAAAAATTTTTATTTTTATTTTTTAAAACTTTTAAATAAGTTTTTGTGAAACAGGTTAATGTATTTTCTTTTTTTTTAAGTTCGGTTTTGTAACATAGGGAGATGATAAATATTTCTCTTAAATGAATACTACTATTACAGATTTACCTCCTACTCCACCAGGTTTACAGTCGTAACATATTGAAAGACTACTTCTCAAGCGTCAAACCTGGGCAGTACCTAGATGGATGACTGCTGGGGAATAACGGGTGTTTAGGGATGGAGATTGCAGGTTTGTTATATTCACTTACATACAAATACCCTTCGGAAAGATTGGAATTTTTTCGTCTCCCCCCAGCTATGGGTTAAATAGTAGGAATTGTATCAGTAAATTGTTATTATTTCTAAAAAAATTCTTAAAATCTAAAAATATTTTTTTTCTTACTTTAAATACACATGAGAAACCTTTTTAAAGTTATAAAAGTTAGGGTACAGTCTCACAATAGGGTCCAAGATATTATTGACGGTATCATTTTGGGCAAGGCTATATTGCATATGTCACACAATTGCATCTAAATCGGAAGGTAAAATAGAAAATGCATCTCTTGTCTGTGTTTAAATTGACTCTTTGCACGTAATATATCTTTTTGCCTGAATATATTTACTAGTAATTGGCAGAGGAGGAAAATCCTTAAGAATAGGATCCATTTAAGATGGATATTTATTGTCTGTGTTTGTGCAAATGCCTCTGTGATAAAGCTGAAACCCAAACAGGAAAATATGTTAATCTGCTGGGACAAAAAAAATTTAATTTTTTTTATTCATTTCACCCCAAGCAAGGCAATAAAGCCACTAAGGCACAAGCGGTTTCTGAGTATTAAAGAATATGAGAAAAAATACTATTAAGGAGAGAAAACAATAAAAGAACAAGAATTAAGAAGAGAGAAAAAAAAATATGAGAAAACTCCCTAATTTCGAGAAAGGACAATATCAGTTGAATGCAGTTATCAATGACGTGGGTCCAGTTTCAAACTTGATATTGGTAAATAAAAACAAAGTGAAGGCAACTCTGTAAAAACAAAAGACACTATTTATAGTACATATATGACTCTGCTTCTAAAATTCTAAAAAAAAAAAATATTGGTAATTTTTTATTTTTGATATAATGTCACAGGTAGAAGTTCTAATGAATGTTACTCAACAAAGATTAATCGAAAAAATATGTTTTTCCATATTTTTTACAAGGGGTTCATTTTCCCTTTATTTCTCTTTCTGATGCTGCAATCTCTAGGTATCCTTCATTCTCTTTCATAGGTGGAGTTTATCTGAATGCCTACTTGAACAGAATGTGGCACAAGGCCAAGTTTAAAATGGGAGTCCCACTTGTATACAGCACCAGTGGTTAAAAATAGTCTAGCTCCCACCACACTTTCCCTTCCCGCAGGGGACACCTAAAGCACCAGTGATTAACTTTAGCCCTTTACCAAAAGAAAGGTACAACTTAGGGAGAAGGATCTCCCTGCACATTAAAGGAGGTCAATTTCAAGCACTTGATGTGATGGAGGAGAAACATATGCAGCCAAATTCATGGTTCAACATTCCAAAATACCACAGTTGTCCATGGAAGGCTGGAGAGTATATCAGTCAAAATGTTCTCATAAACGACAACAAAATGTGAAGATGAGATCAAATAAACCCCAATAATACTGTTTAATTTTTCTTTCCTTTTTTCTTTTCTTTTCTCTTTTCCTTTCTTTTCTCTTTTCTCTTTCCTATTTCTTTTCTTATTTCTTCTTTTTCTTTTCTTTTTAATTTTCTTGTTTCTTTCTTTTCTTGGTTCTTTTTTCTTTTCTTTTTCTTTTCTTATTTCTTTTCTTTTCTCATTTCTTTTTCTTTTCTTTTTCCTTTTTTCTTTTCTTTTTCTTTTCTTTTTCCTTTTTCTTTTTCTTATTTCTTTTCTTTGTTTCTTTGCTTTTTTCTTTTCTTTTTCTTTTTTCTTTCTTGTTTCTTTTCTTTTCTCAATTCTTTTCTTTACTCATTTCTTTTTCTTTTCCTTTTTTCTTTTTCTTTTTTTGTCTTTTCTTTTTCTTATTTCTTTTCTTTTCTTTTCTTGTTTCTTTTCTTTTCTTGTTTCTTTTCTTTCTTTTTTCTTTTCTTTTCTCTTTTCTTTTTCTTATTTCTTTTCTTGTTTCTTTTCTTTCTTTTTTTCTTTTCCTTTTCTTTTTTCTTTTCTTTTTCTTATTTTTTTCTTGTTTCTTTTCTTTCTTGTTTCTTTTCTTTCTCTTTTTCTTTTCTTTTCTTTTCTCTTTTCTTTTTCTTGTTTCTTTTCTTTTCTCATTTCTTTTCTTTTCTCTTTTACTTCTTTATCTTTTTTCTTTTTCATTTCCTTTCCTTTTTTTCTTTTATTTCCTCATCCTATTTTTTTTTTTACATGCTTACACTATTTATATTCAGACTATTGTCCTCATATTTGTTGTTGTTATCACAACGTTTCGTCTGTTGAGCTCTTTGGCCTTCCTCAGGTGTATATCGATCTGGGTAATCAATAGGAGTAGATAGGTCTGCCTATTACCAGGTTCACACTCCTCCCCAGCAATTTTGAACTGGAGTAGAGGTTTATCTCTTGTTTCCTGTTTAGGATTGGGTTTCCTGTTCCTTCTAAAGTCTTTTTATTCTCTTTCATTCTCAGTAGTCTCTTGCATGCATCTTAGTGGCATTGTTGCCTTGCTTGGGGGCGAATTGATTAAAAAAAAAAAAAGCTAGAGCAAATTCCAAACTGAAACCTTTATTTAATCCACGAGGATAGACTGTTCTTGTTCCACTATCCATGTCTAGGGAGAACAGTCTGTCTCTGTGGATTAAATAAAGGATTCAGTTCTGCATTCCATCTAGGTTATCCAGATCGATATACACCTGAAGAAGGCCATAGAGCAAAACGGCTGAAACTTTGTGATAGCAACAACAAAGATGAGGACAATAGTCCAAATATAGTGTAAATAATAACTCCTCATCCCAGAAATTCAAGCAGAAATGATCCAGCTGTTTAAAATTAATGAAAAATAGCCTACCCAGGGCAACAGAACCTTAGCCCCTTCTAAGTGCTCCCTTTGAGACGCCGCTCATTTATACAGCAATCCTTCCACTTGTTTGTAAAATCTGCTTTTTGCCATCAGCTGCATATTTCATTTGATGTTGGGAAAGAAAATCTGGTCAAAAATTAATAATAATTGAAAAGGTGCGTTTTTGACATCATGAGTAAATTGATATTAAGATTCTTCTGGTTATAAACTCGGGGATCGGTTTTCTGTTGTTATTTAGTAATAAACTGATCCCTCATTAATTGTGACATATTAATAATTGCAAACAAATACAGGGTGAGATGGTTTAAATTGTCGTCTAAATTACGCAAAAATGACACTGACATCTCAATTTAACGGATATATTTACCAAAATTACACAAAAATATCTTGAAATACTAAAGAGTAAATTTATTTAATAAAATCACTATTGGCTTCAACTACATCTTCCAGACCACTTCGGAATCTCCTGCAACTCTTCTGGACAGTCTCCTTGTTTAAGTTGGTGAATGCTGTCATAATTCTTGCCTACAGTTCATCTTTGGTGTTACAAGGAGTTTTGCTGGTTCCTTGCTCAACTGCACTCCACACATAATAATCAAGGGGGTTGCAGTCTGGGGAGTTAGAATGCCAGATGTAAGGGGTGATGGGACAGAAATTGTCTGGCAGCCATGACTAGGTTCTCCTGCTTGTATGGCATGGTATAGAGTCCTATTACCAGACATGGTCACCAGCAGCTACCCTCATGACACAGGGCAGCACTACCTCCTCAAAGCATTTGATGTAGGACTCAGTGTTGCGTGTGAGGCCCTGTGGGAAGATGAATGGAGGCATAACGTCACCATCACTAGTGATCACTCCGGAAAGATTAATAATCAATATTAGACTCATCCAATTCTTTCCAAATCCTCTGCACTGTCCTAAGATTGACACTCACTCTGAAATGTTCGTGTTGGAACTTTCGGTGCGAATGCCAAGTAGTACTGCATGCCGTTTCCAAATTTCTGGCCGAGTGAATTGCATCATGGTGCTCTTTTTCTCACAGACTGTACCCAAATGAATCTACTATAATGTGCAGATGACAAAATCAAAAACAAACAATGCACATGTGTAAAATTAAAAATATAACATGGCAAGAAATTTACCAATTGCAAACAAATATATTTAAAGACACACATATGAAAACCTTCTTATAAGAGTAAGAACTTAACAAAATATCAATTTTGACAGCATGGATAAACTAGTATAAAGATTCTACTGGACATAATATGGGGGATCGATTTTCAATTGACATGAAGTAATAAACTGATCCCCCATTAATTGCCACATATTAATAATTGCAAACAAATATATTTAAAGACACACATATGAAAACCTTCTTATAAGAGTAAGAACTTAACAAAATATCATTTTTGACAGCATGGATAAACTAGTATAAAGATTCTACTGGACATAAGATGGGGGATCGATTTTCAATTGACATGAAGTAATAAACTGATCCCCCATTAATTGCCACATATTAATAATTGCAAACAAATATATTTAAAGACACACACATGAAAACTTTCTTATAAGAGTAAGAACTTAAATTAAATTTTTGACAGCATGGATTAACTGGTTGTAAGATTTAATTGGCTATAAAATGGGGAATCGGTTTTGTATTGTTATTAAGTAATAAACTGACCCCCCATTAAATACTACATATTAATAATTGCAAACAAATATATTTAAATGCACGCACATATGAAAACCTTCTTATAAGAGTAAGAACTTAACAAAATATCATTTTTGATTCAGCTTATCATTCGACTGGTCATAAAGTGGGGGTCAGTTTTTTTTATTGTTATTAAGTAATAAACTAATAAAAATTATTTGGCAGAGATCTCTGTACTATGAAATGGGATTTCAAGAGTAACCAGTGGTTCTCTGCTTGTATAGTCCAGCAATGACACTCGGCATTGCATTGGCCTTGTACCATTCAAGAGCAAGAAATTAACAAAATATCATTTTTTGACAGCATGAATAAAATGGTATTAAGTTACTACTGGACATAAAATGGGGGTCATTTTTCTATTGTTATTAAGTAACAATCTGATCCCCCATTAATTACCACATATTACTAATTGGAAAGAAACATATTTAAAGACTCACATATGAAAGCCTTCTTATAAGTGTAAGAACTTAAATATCATTTTTGGCATTTAAAGTCTGCTTTTTGCTATCAGCCGCATATTTCAGCGATGGTGGGGGAAAAAAACTGATCAAAAAATTAATAATAATTGAAAATGTGTTTCATCTAAAACATTCAGGTCGTCTCATGCCTGCCAATTTGCTATTATTATAAAGATATTTATATTATTACATTAATGAAAAACAGAAAAAAACTCTAATAATAAATGATTTATTTGTCTATATTTCTGAGATGAGGTATTATGTACACTATTTACATTATTCGGACTATTGTCCTCATCTTTGTCCCCGTATTTATCACAACGTTTCAGCCGTTGTATGCCCTGGCCTTCTTCAGGTGGTTGGAATATCAAACTGAACCCTTTATTTTGCTCACTGGGGTAGACTGTTCTAGTTCCACGTGCCATGTCTAATGGATGTCAGTTATCTCCTGTTAATTCCCCTCTCCAAGTTCTCCAATGCCATAACCATGTTTTTGGGCTCTTTTGGCACAGTGGATAAAGGCGTTAGTTAGATCCAGTGACAGCCCCCAAAAAGTGTGAGTTCAATACCTGGTTAAGGCAGTGGAGAACTTTCAGAGGGGAATTAACAGGAGATAACTGACATCCATTAGACATGGCATGTGGAACTAGAGCACTCTACGCCAGTGAGCGAAATAAATGATTAAGTTCAAAATTCCAACCACCTGAAGAAGGCCGAAACGTTGTGATAAACATGGCGACAAAGATGAGGACAATAGTCCGAATAGTGTAAATAAAGGATTTAAACGAAATCTTATTAGCTATTTTTTTTTATTAAAAGTAAGATTTTTTCTATTTAAAATCTGTTTTCTTTCCCTTCTATAATATCAGATAAAAAAAGAAAATAGTGACAGATTTAACCATTAAATTTTGATTTTTAATGCATAATTCATTTTTGACTTATACTGTCTTGCTAACACTTCAGTGTTTACATTTTGAGAATAGAATCAATATTTGGCAAAGTTTAACATCCAAACCAGCAAAAAACTGTGCTAAAATGACATTTTTTCTCAAGATGCCACTACTATTGTATACGCTCTTGAAAATTTTTATTGTTTTAAAAAGCTATTTTTAGAATTTTCATAAAACCAGAACATATGAAACTAGATTTATGAATTCTGTTTTTTCTTGAGAACTGACAGCAAAAATGTTAAACAGTTTATGTATTAGATTGTTTATGTACAAGAATAATTTTATATTTACAAAATTATAAAATATGCAAACCAACAATAATCCAATATTTATCATTTTATAAAGAAATAACTATGAAAAGAATTTTTTTTTATTCATATATGTATGGACATGTCTGTTGATAATAGAACAAGGAAATTTAAATAAGCACATAATGTTGAGTAACTAATTATAAATTTTGAAAAAAAAATGCATTTTCCAGGTATTTCTTTCATTTACTCTCTCCACATAAATTCATTAAAATAGGTTGAGAGCCAAGGAAAAAAAAAATGTATCTAGTTTATATGTCAGGGTCTTCCTAAAAATAACTTTTTAAAAAGAATTACCCAGGGAATATAAAGCAGTATCAAGACCCCCCACCCACAAAAAAACATCCTTTTGACACACTGTGTTTTGTTGGGGGGGGGTGTACATTTCTTAAACTTTACGAAAAAAAAGTCTAGTTATAAATCAAAAATTTGGCAAACAAAAATATATTGTCAAAAAGATGTTTTTTCTGATAATGTTATTACTGTATACTCCCTTGCCAATTTTTATTGTGGTAAAAAAGCTATTTTTAGAATTTTCATAAAGCCAGAACATATGAAACTGGATTTATGAATTTTGTTTTTTCTTGAGAACTGACAGCAAAAATGTTAAGCAGTTTACTTATTAGATTGTTTATTTACAAGATTAAAAAAATATGTGAACCAACAACAATGCAATATTTATCATTTTATAAAGAAATAATTATGAAAACAACTTTTTTTATTCATATATGTATGGACATGTCTGTTGATAAGAAAATTTAAATAAGCACATAATGTTTTGGTAACTAATTATAAATTTTGGAAAAACATTTTCCAGGCATTTCCTTCATTTGCTCTCTCCACATAAATTCATTAAAATAGGTTGAGAGCCAAGGAAAAAAAAATAGATCTAGTTTATATGCCTGGGTCTAACTAAAAATAACTTTTTAAAAAGAATTGCCCAGGGAGTATAAAGCAGTATCAAGACCCCCCCACCCACAAAAAATACATCCTTTTGACACATCGTTTTTTTGGCGGGAGGAGCTGGTGTACCTTTCTTAAACTTTATGAAAAAAGTCTAGTTATCAAAAATTTGGCAAAGTTTAACATATGTGCCAACAAAAATATAATGCCAAAAAGATGGTTTTTCTGGCAGTACTATTACTCTCTTGTCAATTTTTATTGTAGTAAAAAAGCTATTTTTAGAATTTTCATAAAATCCAAACATATGAAACTGGATTCATGCATTTTCTTTTTTCTTGAGAACTG
The DNA here is from genome assembly GCA_964036315.1 of Acanthosepion esculentum. Classification (NCBI taxonomy): domain Eukaryota; kingdom Metazoa; phylum Mollusca; class Cephalopoda; order Sepiida; family Sepiidae; genus Acanthosepion; species Acanthosepion esculentum. The sequence continues at coordinate 15,989,687 of OZ038507.1, forward strand.
ACAGTAAAAATGTTAAACAGTTTATTTATTGGATTGCTTATTTACAAGTATAATCTTATATTTACAAGTTTATAAAAAGATGTCAACCAACAACAATGCAATATTTATTATTACCATATAGACAAATAAGTATGAAAGCAATTTTTTTTTTTAATCATAATCATCCTGGGTATGACAATAGACTACATCCAGCAGCAAGGCCTCAGACTGAAGTGTAGAAACCACCTCTTAATTGCTGGTGTTCCCAGGTCCACCCTGACTCAAGGTGGTAGCACCTGTTAGGGTCCCAGTTAAGGGCAAATCGTGAACCACCAAACTGGGGTCAAAACATGAAAATATAAAAAATACATTAGAAAAAATTACCAGCATTGAAAAAAAAAATTTTACCAGCAATTTGTTAAAAAAAAATTTAAAAAATACCAAAATAATAATAAAATTTCAGCATTAAAAGACCCATAAGGAGTTGATATGCCATTAAACAAACTAAATTTTTTATTCATAAATTTATAAAAAATGCCTGTGTCAAGGAGAACAAGAAAATGTAAATAAACACATAACTGCAAATAACTTATTATAAATTTTGAAAAAATTAATTTTCCAGTCATTTCTTTCATTTGTTCTTGCCAGAAAAATTCACTAAAAAAAATTCACAAGCTTTTGGATTTATATCTAACTTTTTTTCTTGAGAAGTGACAACAAAAATGTTAAAAAAACTATTTATTTATTAAACTATTTAATTACAAGAATAATGTTTAACATTTTTGTTGTCATTCTAGAGAATGCATAAAAATGCAGTCTTATGTTTTATTAAAATTCTAAAAATAGCTTTTTGCAACAATAAAGGGAGTCTAGAACAATCATGGTGTCAAGTGAAAAACTGTCCTTTTGATACGTTTTTTTTGCTAGGTGGGTACAAATGTTAAACTTTACACATTTTTTTTTATAGAGTCAAACCTACTCTATTCTTCAGCAGGTATGATGGGTTATATCCATTGACACTAAAAAAAACAAACCCCGAAACAAACAAAAACATCCAAAATTCTCTATTGTATGCCAGAAGTTCATAACATGTAGACATTGTGTGTCATGTCCAGCAAAGCCTTGGGTTTAAATGCTGTCACACATTTTATCTGGGTGTGTGGGTGGGGGTATGTTTTCTTTCTTTTTCTTTCATTTTTTTTCTTTATTTTTCTTTTCTTTCATTTTTCATTCTTTCTTTCACTTTTCATTCTTCTTTCATTTTTATTTTCTTTCATTTTTCATTCTTTCTTTCACTTTTCATTCTTTCATTTTTCTTTTCTTTCTTTTTTCATTCTTTCTTTCATTTTTCATTCTTCTTTCATTTTTGTTTTCTTTATTTTTCTTTCATTTTTCATTCTTTCATTTTTCTTTTTCAGTTTTCTTTCTTTCATTTTTGTTTTCTTTCTTTTTCTTTCTTTCATTCATATTTATCTATTTCTTTCAGTCATTGTTTTTCATTCATTCATTCTTATCTTTTTCTTTCTTTCTTTTTCTTTCTATCTTTTTCTTTCTTTCTTTCTTTCTTTCATTCTTTCTTTCTTTTTCTTTTTCTTTCTTTCTTTTTCTTTCCTTTCAGTCTTCCTTTCTTTCTTTCCTTTCATTCTTTCTTTCTTTCTTTTTTTTAACCTGGCATAAGATTTACCTGTTACTCCCAAATGGAAGATGTTTAGTACCAAGAGTCTCCCATTGCTTCAGGCTCTCCTTCTTTATCATACTTTAAATAGGGTAGAGGTTCCAGGCTATTCTCTGATGTCTGCGGCATGTATAAACGTCCGGCAGAAGGAACTATATAATTTTTCCCCAACAGTATACATCCTGAGTGGGAATTTGTCTTTATGCTAAATCCTTTGTGTTGACTCACTCTCATTTGCTGCATATTCCAGTTGTAAGGAGGAAGCTCCACTCAGATAGCTTTTTCCCTGGGAACAGCCACTTTGCTCTACAGGCTCTAGAATTTCACTTCAGTCTTAATCGCTACAAGTCAAGAGACAGTCTTTATCTATCCTCCTCATCCTCATAAATGTCACTTCCTACTATTTCCACTTCCATTCATAGCTCAGTCAGTAACAATCTACCAGAGTGAGCGTAAACACCAGTTCTCATATGACAACTGAAGGTAAGCCGTGCTGAACCTGGTCAGTACCTAGATATATAAATATTTTCTGGCTTTAAATAACTGGCAATGGGTTGATGAGCCGTAGAAAGCGAATCAATCAAAGACTCACATGAAACCTCCTTATAAGAGTAAGAACTTACCAGAATAACATTTTTGACAGCATGGATGAACTGGTATTAAGATTCTACTGGACATAAAATGGAGGATCGATTTTCTATTGTTATTAAGTAATAAACTGATCCCCCATTAATTGCAAACAAATATATTTAAAGACACACATATGAAAACCTTCTTATAAGAGTAAGAACTTACCAGAATAACATTTTTGACAGCATGGATGAACTGGTATTAAGATTCTACTGGACATAAAATGGAGGATCGATTTTCTATTGTTATTAAGTAATAAACTGATCCCCCATTAATTGCAAACAAATATATTTAAAGACACACATATGAAAACCTTCTTATAAGAGTAAGAACTTAACAAAATAACATTTTTGACAGCATGGATGAACTGGTATTAAGATTCTACTGGACATAAAATGGAGGATCGATTTTCTATTGTTATTAAGTAATAAACTGATCCCCCATTAATTGCAAACAAATATATTTAAAGACACACATATGAAAACCTTCTTATAAGAGTAAGAACTTACCAGAATAACATTTTTGACAGCATGGATGAACTGGTATTAAGATTCTACTGGACATAAAATGGAGGATCGATTTTCTATTGTTATTAAGTAATAAACTGATCCCCCATTAATTGCAAACAAATATATTTAAAGACACACATATGAAAACCTTCTTATAAGAGTAAGAACTTAACAAAATAACATTTTTGACAGCATGGATGAACTGGTATTAAGATTCTACTGGACATAAAATGGAGGATCGATTTTCTATTGTTATTAAGTAATAAACTGATCCCCCATTAATTGCAAACAAATATATTTAAAGACACACATATGAAAACCTTCTTATAAGAGTAAGAACTTAACAAAATAACATTTTTGACAGCATGGATGAACTGGTATTAAGATTCTACTGGACATAAAATGGAGGATCGATTTTCTATTGTTATTAAGTAATAAACTGATCCCCCATTAATTGCAAACAAATATATTTAAAGACACACATATGAAAACCTTCTTATAAGAGTAAGAACTTAACAGAATAACATTTTTGACAGCATGGATGAACTGGTATTAAGATTCTACTGGACATAAAATGGAGGATCGATTTTCTATTGTTATTAAGTAATAAACTGATCCCCCATTAATTGCAAACAAATATATTTAAAGACACACATATGAAAACCTTCTTATAAGAGTAAGAACTTAACAAAATAACATTTTTGACAGCATGGATGAACTGGTATTAAGATTCTACTGGACATAAAATGGAGGATCGATTTTCTATTGTTATTAAGTAATAAACTGATCCCCCATTAATTGCAAACAAATATATTTAAAGACACACAATTTCAATAGTTACCAGTGGTTCTCTGTTTATATAGTCCAGCAATGACACCCGGCATTGCATTGGCCTTGTACCATTCTTTTGATCCATTGTCACTTCATTGCTTGAGGCATTTGCTTATTTTGTAAAATAGTTTTAATGAGATTCATGCAATTAAAGCATTTTGCTAGCTCTTTATTTCACATACAGCCTTTTTTTTTTATAATATTTATTAAATTTTCAAAATATATATTTGAAAAATGCCAACATTGCTTACTTCCCTTTACTCTCAAGCTGGGATCTAAATGCTAAGGTGGTTACCACTTAAAAAGAAAAAAAAATGACTTTATTTGAATAACTAAGCAATCTAATTATAAAAGCCACTAAGAAAACAAACACTTAGGGAAGTGTTAATGATTTTTCAGCCCGACCAAGAAGATTGCTGTCGAGCCATGAAACATAGATTTTATTCCAAAATTCAAACCTGTAGTTGAACATGCTTGGCACCTAGTTTCTCAAGGTTTCTTTATTAAAAAAAACAACCTGATACTTGGTGATTGAGATACTGATTGGTGGTGGGTGGGATGTGGGACTTTAGGATTTGGGCTTGAGAATTTTTGAATCCAGTCTTGTAAAGATAACAAAAGATCAGATTTGAATGCATAAGAGTGAAATTTATAACAACCAGCATAGATTGAGAAGCTCTACTAAAGAACAAATAAAGGAAACACAGAAAAAGAAAAATAATCTCTCTCTCTCTCTCTCTCTCATATATATATATATATATATATATATATATATATATATATATATATTTGTGTATTTAGGCAGCAATCTTTCTTTCATGCACATTTCATTAAAAACGACTGACAAGGTGCTTTTATTTAGTTTTTTATATAATTTCTCGTGCGATCTAATAAAGTTTTTCTTTTCAGAGGATAAATTATATAAAAACTGTCTGAATTCTAACAGTTGAAATATAATCCTTGAAAATGGCTAAATGTATAGCCGAAAGCGCTCGGATAAAAAGAACATTCGGACAGTTTTTATATCATTTATCCTCTGAAAAGAAAAACTTTATTAGATCGCATGAGAAATTATATAAAAAACTAAATAAAAGCACCTTGTCAGTCATTTTTAATGAAATTTGCATATATATATATATATATATATATATATATATATATATATATATATATATATATATGATGAGAATATTTGATTCCAACTCATATACAGGATGATTGACTCTCCTAACTATAATTTTTACAGGATGGGAAAGTCCATCATACATAAAATATTCAGTTACTTTCCAAAATCCCTGTGTGTGTGTGTACACACACACACGCACATTACAAAATTCATACAAAATATTCTCACTTGAAATATTTGAACTCTAGTATTGCGACTTGCACGTTCCAAAATTATATAACCGTTAATAAATAACACGTTCTTAAAAAAAACATCTTTATCATTTATCATCATATCATTTATTTAATCTAGGAATTTTATTTGTAAATGGAAAAAATTACAGCCTGACGATGAGAACATGAAGTTTTTGAAAGTAATTGCTGCTCTAAAAATACACCAGATCCATTTGACAACAATTTTATACATAAGGATTGCATCATTCAGTGGATTGTTAGTAGGTTAATGCTTTATTAAGTCTGATAGCGAAGAGATTTTGCCTTTAATTACATTAATATTACTAATTGATTCATTGTATGATTTTCTCATATATATATATATATATATATATATATATATATATAATGATTATATATATATATATAAATAGTACATTTATTAGATATGCATGTTTGAGTAGACATCCCTGATTTTTTTTTCTTTTAAACAAGAATGACCTCATAAATTTCTATTCTCACTACTGCAACCAAATAAAATTACAGGATTTTATTTAAGAGCAGCCCCCCAATATTTACCTGAAGAAGAAATATACACAGACAGCACTTTTAAAAACCTCCAATATTCTCATTTCAAGGCATACAAAATATACAATTACAAAAAAAGCTAATTTTGACAATAAAACTAAATAAAAACAGTTATCATCTGTCTCTATTTCTGAGGTGAGGTATTGTAACTATTTACTCTATTTACACTGTTCAGACTGTTGTCCTCATCTTTATTGTCATATTCACAACATTTTGGCTGTTGCACACTGTGGCCTTTTTCAAGTGATATATATTGGAATTTGGAACTGAACCCTTTATTTTGTCCACTGGGGTCTCCAATGACACATAGCCCAGTGGATAAAAGCATTGGTTGAAGTAATCCTGTGCCTTGACCAAAAGACTTGTGAGTTCAATACCTGGCCACAGCAGAGGTGAACAAAAACTTGGAGAGTCGAGTTACTAATGAGAAATAACTGAAACGAAGATCTCCAGAAAAGGCATGGCATGTGGAACTAGAACAATAAAGGGTTTGGTTCAAAATTCCAATGTATATCACCTGAAGAAGGCCAGAGCATACAATGGCTGAAACATCATGAATATAACAATAAAGATGAGGACAACAGTCCGAATAATGTAAATAGTGTAAATTAAAACAGACATATAATAGTAGCTACTAACTTCTTAGCATCTACTATTCTAAACAATATATAATTTTTAAGGTTTGGTGTGGACGTGCACATAATTCTTGTAAGAGTATAAGGGAATTACATCCTTTTGAATTTATGCGTTTGGTAAAGGACTGGTCTCTTTGCTTAAAATGTTGTGTAAATATCTGTTTGATGCCAAGTGTCTGTTGTTTCGGATGATTATGAAAACATGACCTTTAAATATGTTGATTTGTGCTATCTTAGTCTTCTATCTATTATCTGATTGAGATATATATATATATATATATATATATATATAAAAATGTTTGTGCGTATGAAATGACTATATATAAATTTGTTTCTGTTGAGTGGAATTTTTATCTCAGATGACAAATTTTGTTGACAATCATAAGTGTCTTTTTTCTGGGATTTATTTCTTTTTATTTGTTGTTTTTGCATTAATTCTAAATTTTAATGAGAACGGTTACAAATTTGACCGTTTAATGACTTTATTCATTTTTTTGTTGTTCTTGTTTCTTTTTTCTTGTTTATTGTTTTTCTTTTTTCTTTTTTTTTTTGTTAACATTCTTTTGTCTTCTTTCTTTGTTTTTTATGTCATTTTTCTTCTTTTTTTTTTCCTCCTTGTCTTCGTTTTTTTCCTGTATGTTGTCTTTTTATTTTTCGCTTCCCTTTTTTTCTTGTCAATTTTCTTTTCCTTTGTTTATTTCTATTGTTTCTTTTGTTCTCTTTCTTCTTTCTTTGTGTCATATTTTCTTGTTCTTTTTCTTTATTTTCTTTTTCTTTTCTTTTCTTTTTCTTCTCCTTTTCTTTCTTTCTTTTACTTATTTCTTTTTCTCATATTTTCATATTCTTTTTCTTTATTTTTTCTTTTCTTTTATTTTATTTCTTCTTTTCTTTCTTTATCCTTTTCTTTCTTTTTCTTATTTCTTTCTGTCATATTTCTTGTTTTTTCTTTATTTTTTGGTTTCTTTTCTTTCGCTTTTTCTTTCTTTTCCTTCTTTCTTTCTTTCTGTCATATTTTCTTGTTCCACTTCTTTCTTTTTTCTTTTTATTTTCTTTCTCTTTTTGTTTATCTTAATTTCTTCTTACTCTTGTTCTTTCTTCGGTCCCTTTGTTTGTTGTGTCTTTTTTGTTTCTTTTACTTTCTTTCATAAAACTATTTCTTTTGTTTTTTTGTTTTGTTTCTTTCCATTTTATTCTTTTTTTCTGTTTTTGTAACATTTCTTTTTCATTCTGCTTA
>OZ038507.1:16002105-16117105 GCA_964036315.1 Acanthosepion esculentum
TTGTAGATGTTAGCAGTGACGTGCAGAAGTTTAGTGATGTTTGGTGATGCCTGGGATCAACTCCCTGACTGTATGCCCCTAAGACTAAAGTAGTGGTGGAGGGGGGGCTATAGGGCCTAGTACTGAGAAATGTGATGAGAGAGGAACACATCTTAAATATGGAAAAGCAAATGAAACATGAAATAAACACTTTATTCAAATTAAATGTAAACTAAATTTTTATTTCATTCTTTGTTTGGAACCCCCCCCCCCCCCCGATATGGCTGCCAGGAGTTGCCACACTCTCTTCTGCATGTTACTGGATGACAGAAATATAGAGTTCACGTAGAATTTAGAAGGAACTGGGAATCTAATCCTAAACAGGAAACAAGGGATAAACCTCTGCTCCTGCTCAAAATCTGGTCAGGAGAGTGTGTGTGTGTGTGTGTGTGTGTGTGTATATATATATATATATATATATATATATATATATATAATATTTTAAAGGCAGATTAGATTAAGACCCCAAAGTTTGAAGAAAGACTTCAATACCGTTTGTTGTTTTGAATTATTATCTGATTTATTTTAGGAATAAGAAGACTCAAAACTATCATAATCATTGTTGCTATTATATATATATATAGTGTAACCCGGATATAAGAGACCCAGATATAAGAGAAACCCGGATAAAAGATAGATTTTCTCTGGTCCCAAAGTAGAGCCATACTTACCTAAACAAAATAGACCAAATCCGGATATAAGAGAAACCCGGATATAAGAGAATTCTTCTCCGGTACCGACAACTCTCTTATATCCAGGTTACACTGTATGTATATATATATATATATATATATAAAGCAGATTAGATTAAGGCTCAAAGAATGAGGAACAACATTTGGCTAGCTTTTTGTTTTTTTCCTCACTGATTCACTTGACCTGCTTCATGTCAAATATTTTTTTGTCCCTTTTTTTCCTTCATGTTCAGTCGGCTATTAAATTGCTTTTAATCTGTTTTATTTTTATCACTTATCATTCTTATATATAAAAAATAAATATTAATATTAATTTTTTTAAAAATATATGCTAAAAATTATTTCATAAAATCAAAGTTCCTTTTTTTTATTGTGAAATTTAATATGTAAGTTAAAAAAAAAAATATACCCAGAAAAAAAAAAAAGAATATGCTACTATCAAGAAAAAAAAAATACCAAGAAAAAATACAAAAAGAATAACAAGGAAAAGAAAATGCAAAAAAAAAAAAACACCAAGAAAAATAAATACAAAAAAATGTCAAGAAAAAAAACCCCCAAAAATGTCAAGAAAAAAAACAAAAAAATGTCAAGAAAAAATATACAAAAAAAAATTAAGAAAACAGAACTTCAGAATTTTCATTATTTTTTCCATGCTTTTTTGTTTTTGTACAAATCAGATCTTAAATTAAATCAAAGAATTCATTAAAAAAAATAAAATAACTATCTCGTAATCTTGATTGAAAAATTGAATAAAAACTGCTTTGAATTCGCATTTCATATGTGATGTAAATCTGGGTTCAACCATTTTGTCTCCGTTGATCTTTATCTCTTGAGTGATGAGATCATGCCAAAGGATCTTTGTTGCCATTTTCAAGTTTTTGTATACAAGCCAAACGGGAAATTAACTTATATTGTTTGGTACAAGAATTGGTCAATAATATAATCAAGGAAACGTATATTGATTTTTTTTTTTTTTTAAATAAATCATGAAAATGTTGTTTTTTTTTTTAATGTGAAAGAGGTGGATGAAATGCATGACATTGGGTAAACATTCACAGTTTAAACAATGATGAAAACAGAAATAAAATGCCACAAAAAAAAAACAAACAAAAAAAACAAATAAAGCAATATTTGGGCATTTTTAATCGTGTAAATTTTCAATATCTAAAAAGAGAAATAAATAATAGATAAAATAATTTCTGTCATTTTAATTTTTTTTGTTATATGTTTGGTTTTTCTATTTTCAGATTAGAGGATTTTTTTCCAAATCTCATAAAAAGAAAAAAAGACATTTCGAAAAATTTAGCCAGAGTAGAATGGGGTTAATAATGAACAGTTTATTTACCCACAAGAAGATTAATGAAGGATGATAACAATGAGGAAAATACATGGCGAATTTTAACAAAAGATAAGGAATTTATTCACAAATTTACATGCTTGATGTGGCTCATTTCAGGAAAATGAATTAGAATTCTTGAAGTCCGTAGTTTTAACTTATTGTCAAGAAGAGGAAATGTTCATACAACAGATTAAATGATCTGACCCAAAATAATATTAAAAAATGTTTGAGACAAAGGCAAGAGTTCACTGCTCACTGAAGGGATATATGGTTTGCATACATTCAAAAGTAGATGAAGAAAGTTTGAAATACTTAGCTTTCTTGGATTGCTGAGAGAAAATTCTAAGAAGTGTTGTGGGCTATTTAAATGCTGAAAATATCATTGGCAAGTCATTTGACACTGGCGAGAACTTCACTGAACTTCATCCCATGCTAATTTTGAGGGTGGCTTTAAACTTTTAAACTATATATATATATATATATATATTACATATAATAGAAATTCAAAGATACTCCATATGAATAGCCATTTCAACCCACAAGAATTAACCTTGTAAGGTGTGTCAACGCCTTGCGGGGTGAAATGGCTATTCACATGGGGTATCTTTGAATTTCTATTATATGTAATTTATTTATATATGCTCTGTATTAAATACATTGAGCTCTCTTTGTAGATCAGTGTTAATACTTTATATTATTAGGATTCACTTGGATTATTTACCCACAGATTTTTACCTGTATGTATATATGTATGTGTGTGTGTGTATATATATATATATATATATTATTTCTTCACTTGTTATTTTTAGAGAATACCTGTATTTGAGTAGATGCACCATTTCATTTTAAGCTGTATTTATTTAGTCTATTCTGGTAAATAAAATGGAGTCTACTTTAATATGGGAATCCAGTAAAATAATGTTTGAAGTAATAAAATATATCGGATTAAAAAATACAATCCATTAATTCTCATATATATATATATATCTTATATTTTTATTATAAGAGATTATAATAAAACCATGTTGAAATTGCTACACAAAAGCTTCCATGTTTCAATACTATGATTGTACTTCTTCAGCTGATTGTAAATAATTAATTGATTTTAAGGAAATTTAAAACCAAAGTGTTACCTTTTTCCAAAACTTGAAGCCAATGCGGGGCGGATATAAGGTCGGAATTAAAAATAGACTTGTGGGTATGTCTTGATTAACCAATTAAATGTCAGATCTGTACTAGATAGAAAAGTAAGTTCAGAGGGTGAAGGTGATATGAAAAAACTAACTCACCCATCTTCAATATGTTTTTATTATAATCTCTTCTAATAGAAATAATAATAATATATTGATCTACTTTGTATTGAGCACATTTTAAAAATTAAATGCTATTAACAATGCATTTTTACTTCATCTGTTCTTTCTCTCATTTGAATATATATATATATATATATATATATATATATATATATATATATAAAATTTGTCTATTTAGGCAACAATCCTTCTTTCATGCACATTTCATTGAAAACAACAGACAATGTGCTTTTATTTAGTCTTTTATACAATTTCTCATGCGATCTAATAATTTTTTTCTTTTCGGATGATAAATTATATAAAAACTGTCCGAATGTTCTTTTTATCCGAGCGCTTTCGGCTATACATTTAGCCATTTTCAAGGATTATATTTTAACTGTTAAAATAAGAAATAGTTTGTTGTATGTATGTTTTATAAAATGTTTTCATTTTTTGTTTCAAAAGACGGTCAAGGTATTATGTCCATGTTCAAAGTTAATATTATAGTTGGTTTGTTTGTTTTTATTAATAAGGCTTCCATTATTTTTAGCCTTTTTTTTGCATGTAGATGATGCTATTATAATAGTGTTGTCGACAAGTATGTTCTGAATAGTGTCCGGTAGGTCTCCATGAATATTTAAATGTGATCTAATTGAGGTATTGTCAGAAAGGTGTAGAGTGAGTTTGCATGTCAAACATGTTGTAGTGTGACCTATATAATTATTTACGAATTTATATATATATATATATATATATATATAGGTGTGTGTGTGTGTCTGAAGGACTTGATTTCTGACACCTTCACTACTAATGACTGTGTAGCTACCAAGTAAGTGTTTACTACCAAGTAAGTCTTTCAAGTAAGTTGCCGTCACGTGTGGATCAGTTATGCTTTTTTTATCTGGCGTCTATTTGGTGAGATCTGGAAGACAATCATTGCTTTCACTCCCATCATCAACATATTTTGTCTTGAATTATTATCTTATTTATTATTGAGGTATGAAGACTTAAAACTGCGACATATCTTGTAAGCTATTCCAGGCATTTCATCTTCTCACCTGTCACTTGTTTTGCCTTGTGCCACTCAAAATTGTCTTCGGTGGTTTCAAATATTGAAAAATTCCTTGAATTGAAACCAAAATACCTTTCGAAGATGAAATGTACAATTCACTTGTAAGGTGGTCTCAGATCCAAGAAAGTCGTAAAATACTTTGAAGACATCATGCTATAAATTAAAAAAAAAAACAAAAGATTTTTTAATAAAAAAATTCTGAAAATTTTTTAAATCTAAATATATAAACGATAATGATAATGATAATAATCCTACTGACATGGCAGTCCCTGTAGATTGTAATGTATCTTTGAAGATCTCCAAAAAACTACCAAAATACAAGGATTTTGAAGTGGAAATCTCAAAAATGTGACATATGAGGACATTAATAATTCCAGTTGTTGTTGGAGCCCTCGGATTGATTGGAAAAGGTCTGATAGACTCAATGAAGGGATCCCTGGTAGCCCAAATGTGAAAGAAAAACAAAAAATGTACTCATAAGTACAGCTCACACATTACAAATAGCTTTATCTATGTAAAATTGGGTGTGATCTTAACTTATCTTTTTTGTACAAAAATGATGAGTGGAAAATGCCATGAAGCCATTTCTGACCTTCGGTCTCTGGTTGGGACCCAGAAGGACGTTTATACAACAGAAATCCAAGGAAGAAAAAATAATTGTAATATTTATGGACTCTTCACTCGCTTTCAATGTACGAGGGTCCAAACTACCCTTACATATGATTTGATTTGTTCAAAAAAAAATCATACTTTTCGGAAGAACAGAATACAAAGGACTGGTGTACATTGTTTGTCACAATTTCTACAAACGGCCCACCCCACGTTTTCAGATACAGAGTTGACCTTCTACATTGGCTGCCAATTAAGGTTAAAGAGCCCAATCTGCCTACTATTTAACCCATAGCTATATATATATATATATATATATATATATATATATATATAAAAGTGAACATAGAAGTCAACACTTAGAGACGACAGTCTGTTTCATGCTAGATGCAATCCTTAGGCGGCCTGACGATTGCATCTAGCATGAAACAGACTGTCGTTTCTAAGTGTTGACTTCTATGTTCACTTTTATATTTACACACGATCTATCTCTGATATTGAGCACTTTATCCCATAAATATAGCACATTTTAAGACTATATTCCAAAATTCGCTTGAAGATGAAACAAAACTAATGCTTTTAATTTAATATAATTAAATTTGAAGTTTTTGACTTCTGTTTTTGAAACATGGTAATTCCTGTATAGCGATGAAACCATATTTTTAAATCAGTTAATTTTTATATATATATAAGTAGGACTTTTCAACCACTAGGCCGGTTGACATTATTTTCACTGTTTAGGGATCTACAATCAGGATATGACGTTGTTATTGCTTCTGTTGTTATTATTATTAATAATAATAATAATATAGAGATAAAAGAAAATAAACTATATAATCTGGACGTGTGTGTAATGTCTTAATAATACGGTTTTGAAATATTATTTACACTGTATGACAATGTATGGCCGCCGGCTTGCAAACGTTTGGAAACAACTTTTCAACAAGATGTACTTTTTATTCAATTAGGTATAGTAATAAAAATCGAGCGACTTTCTTCAGCGTCACACGCTCAGCAAGTTGAGGCAAATACCATTAGGAGTTTGAAATGTCGTCATCGAGTGACAAGGGATAAGAAGATCGAGACTGTCGCGTTGATAATAGCGTAATGTGGCAAGAAGATGTAGCCAAAAGCAGAAACGGGTTGACTGAGAGTGTGGGACAATGGCTGACGGTAAAGGCACGGGACAAAAGAAAGAGTTGGAAGAGGAAGAAAGCCGAATTAGAATAGAAAAGTAACAACAAACAAAAAGCAGAAAGAAAGAAAGAAAACAAACCTCTCCCTCAAACTCTTCTCGCTACAGAATTATTGTTCTTTTCTCTTCGTCAAACTTATTTCTGCCCTTTTAGGCCTCTTCGCGCATGCGCCAAAGTGAATAGCAGAGGAGAGAAGAGGACGAGGAATAAATGGCGGATTTGTTTAAACATGGGTGTCTTATTTTCAGGGAGGACGTGGAGAAAACAAACAAACAAGAAAAAACGAGTCAAAATAAAATAAAGAACGAATGGGGATAAAAGAATGATTGCCATGGTGTGAGGATCTGTTCTGTGGGCATTGAAGTGAATAAATACTTATTTGCATGTGTCAATGGGAGAGACTTTCTCGCACTACAAACGCTACCCGACAGCACCGTCCATTCTTTAAGAGTTTCTGATCATCAACACCGACGGCTATTTTGTTCCGTCTTCTTTTAATATAAACAACTCAGGTAAAAACGTTAGTGTGTGTACAAATGTGTATGTAAATATGCATGCGTATCAGCTTTTAATATATATTTTATAAGGAAATAAGTAACGTTTATGTGCAAGCCTATTCGGAGATAAGAAAACACACACAGAGAAATGTGTCTAAATTCAGATAAATAAAATATATTTGTAAAAAGACAGTATGGATAAAGAAAGACGAAAGGTAAACTTTAAATACTGTTAAGATTAAGAATATTTTAGCACAGTCTTAACAAGTTTTCCCGTTTTTGCGCCCTAAAAACGCATAGCATGAAAAAAAAAAAAGGCCCCAAACTTAATAAAAAGAAAGTTTTATCGTGAAAAAGGTTGTTATTATTAAAGACCAAGGTATTTTTTAATTCCTTTTTTTATTTTTTTTTATTCCTTTGTAGCATGTTTTAAATTTAGGTTGAAAATCTTTTTTTTTTTTTAAGGTCAGCGATTAGGTAGTATTTTAGCATTAGTTGGTTTTTAAATGTTTTTCAGTTGAAAAAACATATTGGTTTGGAAAATCTTGCAAAAATCAAGTACTTGTCGGATTTTAATGAAACCTTCAGAACTTATTTACAAATGAATGAAATTATTTTAGAAATATTTGTCTTTTCGAAAGTCATGGTATAAATATTTTTTTTTATATCTGTTAACCCCCCCCCACCCCCCGACGCCCGAACTTAATTTTTGTGAAAACTTCAAAAAATTTTATTTGCAACCTTATTTTTTTTTTTTGTTAATTAAATGCTCAAGACTCTGAAGAATGTAAATCATCGATTTATTTGGTAAAAAAAAATGCGCAAAATTGTCCAAGCTTTTACCTCAATTGTAAAAATACAAAACCAAATAAAACTAAGACAATAACCAAAGATTCGCTAAAAAATAAGCCCCAAATTTAAAATTAAAGTTTTGTCGTTAGCACCTTTATGCTGTTATGAATTAGAAAGACCAAAGGATTTATTTTTTATTATTAAATTATCTAATCTTTTTTAGAAACTTCGAAATTTTGGTTAAAACGGGTGGCCATAAATTTGTATGAGAAATTTTAACGTCTTTTTGCGGTGCAAAACACACTGATTTGGAAATTCTTTCAAAAACCAGCCAACAGTCGGATTTTAATGAACCTTTCAGGACTTATTCGCAAATGAAATTATATTCTAAATGTTTCTCTGTAAAGATATTTTTTTAACATTTGTTAACATCCACTTATTTAATTTTATGAAATTTTTATGATTTTTTTTAAGCGCTTAATTATAAGTACAAGTCTTCGGAGAAGTTCAATCATAAATTTATTTATTTTTGTTAAACAAGACCCCCAGTTACAGAAAATCTACTTTGAGTTGTAAAATAAAAAAAATGCAGTAAAACTGAGACATTATTTAATTGCAAAAGCTTTTAATTGTTTTTTTTATTATATAAAATATATTATGGAAGCTATTGTCTTAGGAAAAAAAAAATTCAATGAATAATGAATTTTTACAAGAATTGTTATAATTTTTTTTTTTTGATTAATTAAAATGATTTATAAACTTTTAAACCTTTAAAAAAATCTGTATTAATTTGTAGCGGTCAAAAGATATTGTTATTAAATTAAAACTGTTTTTACTAACCATAAATTAAAAAACTCCCTACAATTCAACGACCCCCAATATTTTAAGAATTTTGAATTTATTCTATGTTTGTATAAACGTATCGATTTTCCTAAATACGGATGTCCAAAACGCGACATTATCAGAAAATAAGAGCGGTAAATATGTTTAAGGAATATATATATATATATATATATATATATATATATAAACAATACTTCTAGCTCTGCTATTGCTGAGCATGTAATAAATAGTAGGAAATGTGCGGTTGATTTTAGTGTGGACAGTTTTTTGATTTTTATCTAGGTCCCACTCTACATTTCACCTCAAGGTTCTAGAGTATATCAGATCCCGTCGGCCTTCCCTTTCTAAACAGAGGGAATGCTTACTGGGTTTGAATGTTATTGGACTTCATTTTTTTTTCATTCCATTCTATTCGTTAATTTAATTTACACGCTTTTATAAATTTTCTATTCCCAGAAAAATAAACTTCATAAGTACTGGGACAAAACCGGTTGTTTTTTTTGTTTTTTTTTTAACCTTTTTTTTAAATAAAAAATGCCTCATAAATTTGGCCTTTTCCTAGCTAATATATATACATACATATATATATATATATATATATATATATATATATATATATATATATATATATGATAAAAATATAGTTTTAATGTATGGTGTATAAGGTTATATTCGTTAAGAAATCGTAACAGTTACGTCCCTTTTAGAAAAAGATTCCACATGAGTGAGTTGTGAACACTTCACAAAACAACTCCCTGTTAAAAAAAAAAGACTTTCCTGCGATATTTTAAACTAAACATAAGTTTGAAAATTTATGATATTCTGAACGAATGTTTGAACTGGTTCATTCTTTCTTATCGAATCGCGAAATAGATGTCGGTCTAGAACGGTACCTCTTCTAGATCTTTTTGCATTAATGCAGATGTCCTCTAGGCCTCTATCCTTGGACCTACATTGTTTGTAATTTTCATCAATGAAATTTTCCTTTTGTCTTTAGTCGTATATACAGGGTGCGATGGATAAATTGTCATTTAAATGACGCCAAAAAAAATGAAAATAACACTGACATCTCATTTTAGCAGATATATTTACCAAAATTACACCAAAATATCTTGAAATACTAAAAAGTAAATTTATTCAATAAACTTGACATTAACTTCAACCACCGCCTCCAGAGAGTCTCAGAATCTTCTGCAACTCTTCTGGACAGTCTCCTGGTTTAAGTTGGTGAATTCTGCCATAATCCTTGCCTTCAGTTCATCTTTGGTGTTACAAGGAGTAACCAACCTCACACCACACATAATAATCAAAGGGGTTGCAGTCTGGGGAATCAGGATGCAAAATGTAAGGGGTGATGTAGTAACAGAAACTGTCTGACAGCCATGACTGTGTTCTCCTGCTTGTGTTGCATTGTGCAGAGTCCTGTTGCCAGATATAGGGTCTCCCAGCAGGTACACTATTGACCCAGGGCAGCACTACCCTCTCAAGGCACTCTGTGTTGATTCTGACGCCCTTAACAACAAATTCGGAAGTTCTTGTCTTATCAGACGATCACAGTGAGTTTTCCGAGTTGCCGTACCTTCGTAATCACCATTAGACTCATCCAACTCTTTCTGAATCCTATGAACTGTTCTCAGATTGACACCCAAACACTCTGAAATGTTCATATTGGAGCTTCCAGCATAAATGCCAAGCAGTACAGCATGCCGTTTCAAATTTCTGGTGGAGTGAATTGCATCATGGTGGTCATTTTCTCACAGACGGTGGCCAGCGGACTCTACTACATTATGCATTTGGCAAAATCAAAAAAAAAAAAAAAAAAAATGGTGACAATTTACTCATCTAGACTTGAACCGGTTGAGGATTGAAGTGATCAAGAAAACATCCTTGGGAGTCAGTTCCAAAGAGCAGTTGTTCGCAGGTAGAAGCTGCTCGGGTGGATCTCACCAATGGAATGCGGAGGGAATTGGGGTGGTTCTCTACAATGCGTGTAGCATAGCGTGTCCTAGCCGTGAAGGTTAGAATTGCAGGAAATAAGGAATGTAGTTCGTCTGAGCCCTTGATCGATGGATGTAGCGATGGAGTAGTGAGAGGCTTGGGACAGCTCATGTGAAAGAGGTTGCAGGGTGGAAAATAATTTGTCAGCCACAAGATCGCGGAGACGCTTTTGGACTCTATCGAGAGTGGAAAGTGAAGCTCTTGCCCAAATATGACAGCAATACTCCATTTTCGGCCTGATTTGACTCTTGTGAAGGTCGAGGATAGCAGACAGAGTCAGGTACTTACTGCAGCGCTACAGGGAACAGATCATTTTTTCCTGCATCTTTAGCGATGGAGCGTATGTATGCGTTCCAATTGAGGAATGGGTTGAGTTTGAGGCCCAATAGTCGTTCATGGCACGGGCCTCCCTGAGAGAACATCCATTCGTCGTCAGTCATGGTAGTTCAGGGTTCGTGCAATGTTTTCTGTACGTTCAACATATATATATATATATATATATATATATGCAGAAATATAGTCTTAAAGTGTGCTATATTTATGGGGTAAAGTGCTCAATATCAGAGATAGAGCGTGTGTAAATATAAAAGTGGACATGGAAGTCAGCACTTAGAGGCGACAGTCTGTTTCATGCTAGTGCAATCGTCAGGCGACTAGTGCTGTTATTTTTCTCGGCTATTTATATAAGGGTCAGTGGTGCATTATGGGTAGTCTATTTTGGCGGTTACTTTTACCGGAAGTGGCTTATTTGTTTATTTATTTATGTCAAATTGTTTTGCTTGTTTTTTATTTGTTTTTTTATTTTTATTTTTATTTTTTATCTTATATATTTATTTATTTATTCTTTTATTTTGATCGGTGTTTTTGGTTAACGTAGTAAAAATTTGTTTATATAGCTTATTGTTGGTAGTCTATAATGGCCGTCATTACCGGAAATCGCTTGTTCGCTTATTTATTTGGGTCAAATTGTTTTGCTTGTTTTTATTTATTTTCATTTTTATTTTTTATCTTATATATTTGTTTATTTGTCATTGATTAAATCTGTTTGTTGAATTTGTGGTTTTTTCTGACTATTATTTAGGTGGGAACAGTTTTTAATTTATCTATTTAGGTTGGTTATCTTTATTTGTTTTTGTTTTGTTTTGTTTTTTAAACGGCTAGTTTATCGTAATCGGTTGTTAGTTTATTTATATATTTGGATGTATTTAGATCGATTTAATTATACTTGTTGTTATTTATTTGTTACACTATATCTTTTTAGCTTTCGGTTTTTAAGTAACGTAGTATATTATCTTTTATTAATGTTTTTTTTTTTTTTTTTTTTTATTATTATTTTTATTTGTATAACAGTTATAACTTTCGTCCGTTCTTTTGTTTTGATTTTGTTTCGTATATTAACAGGTGTGGTTTTATGATTTGTTTGGAGTAATTTATTTTGCTTATTTTATTGTTGTTTGTTTATATATTTATTTATTTTTCTATTTTAAGTTACGTAGTAAAAATTTGTTTTCATGTCTACATTTTGAGATTAGCTCGGATCTTTTATTTAATAATTTATTTTCATCTGGGAAGGTAATGATAGCTATTTTTTCCTCCAAGCAAAGTTTGCAGGTTTTTGATAGGTTGTTGTAGGCTGATGATTTTTTCCTTATTTTCCAAGATATTTTTGGTGTGGTGTGTGTTTTGTTTTTTATTTCCCAGATATACTTAGAAAGCATTGTGCTGTTCGCATATTTACTATTTGTGAAAGACATTTTGTGTACATAATTTCTTTGTTTCCATGGTCCTTCGGTTACTCCTATATATACTTTTTCTTCATTATCTGCTGATTTTGTCGTGGCTTGGTAGATTACGTTGTTTTGTAAACAATTACCGTTTAAGGGACATTCGTTTTTTATTCTGCAGTTGCACGTGGGTTTAATTTGTTCGTGTGGTTTGTTAATAATTTTTCTGTTGTGCTTTTTTATTATTTGTGCCATGTTCTCGGTGCAACTGTAGCTGATTTTTACTGTGTTTTTGTTGAATATTTTGTGTAGGGTGCTTGATTCCGGGAAGTGTTTGTGTAAAAGCTTGAAGAATATTTTTCCTATGTTTGTTTTTACGTTTTTGCTGTACGGTGGGTTGAACCATATGATATTTCTTTTTCTGTTGGTCTTTTTTGTGTTCTGTGGTGAGTATGTGAGTGTTGCTGGGAATCCGCTATCTTTTAGGGCTGTTTCGTAGTCTTTCTTGGCCTTGTTAAATATAGATTCATCGGAAGAATTGTCGGAAAGCCTGCGGTTAATCGATTTAGGTATCTGTTTGATTATAGAAGGCGGGTGGTTGGAGTATATATGTATGTACTGTGGTTTATCATTCGGTTTTCTGTATGGTTTGTGTGTGCCTTTTCTTAGGTTGAAGGTGACATCTAGAAAATCTACTTCGTTTAGGTTAGTTTTTATATCTATCTCGAATCCGTTATTTTTGAAAATTTTAATTATTGCTTTTCTAGTTTTATCAGTCTTTTGTTTGTTGCAGTTTCTTAAGATTATGAGACCGTCATCTCTGTAGAGCCCTGTGTCATTTCTATCTATTATTTTGCTTAGTTCGTGTAGTAAGTAAATGCCTACGATTTCGCATGTCTCTGCACCGTCAAAGCTTCCCATTGTAGTGTCAAATATCCCATCTTTCTTTATCCATGCTTCTTCATGGTGAAATAATAATGATTTACGTGAGTGCTTAATGATGTCGATTTCGTTTGGTTTTATTATTATTTGTTCCTGAGCTAAGTTGATGGCCTTATACCCATCCATAACAGAACGTACACTAGATAAGGCCATCAACTTAGCTCAGGAACAAATAATAATAAAACCAAACGAAATCGACATCATTAAGCACTCACGTAAATCATTATTATTTCACCATGAAGAAGCATGGATAAAGAAAGATGGGATATTTGACACTACAATGGGAAGCTTTGACGGTGCAGAGACATGCGAAATCGTAGGCATTTACTTACTACACGAACTAAGCAAAATAATAGATAGAAATGACACAGGGCTCTACAGAGATGACGGTCTCATAATCTTAAGAAACTGCAACAAACAAAAGACTGATAAAACTAGAAAAGCAATAATTAAAATTTTCAAAAATAACGGATTCGAGATAGATATAAAAACTAACCTAAACGAAGTAGATTTTCTAGATGTCACCTTCAACCTAAGAAAAGGCACACACAAACCATACAGAAAACCGAATGATAAACCACAGTACATACATATATACTCCAACCACCCGCCTTCTATAATCAAACAGATACCTAAATCGATTAACCGCAGGCTTTCCGACAATTCTTCCGATGAATCTATATTTAACAAGGCCAAGAAAGACTACGAAACAGCCCTAAAAGATAGCGGATTCCCAGCAACACTCACATACTCACCACAGAACACAAAAAAGACCAACAGAAAAAGAAATATCATATGGTTCAACCCACCGTACAGCAAAAACGTAAAAACAAACATAGGAAAAATATTCTTCAAGCTTTTACACAAACACTTCCCGGAATCAAGCACCCTACACAAAATATTCAACAAAAACACAGTAAAAATCAGCTACAGTTGCACCGAGAACATGGCACAAATAATAAAAAAGCACAACAGAAAAATTATTAACAAACCACACGAACAAATTAAACCCACGTGCAACTGCAGAATAAAAAAACGAATGTCCCTTAAACGGTAATTGTTTACAAAACAACGTAATCTACCAAGCCACGACAAAATCAGCAGATAATGAAGAAAAAGTATATATAGGAGTAACCGAAGGACCATGGAAACAAAGAAATTATGTACACAAAATGTCTTTCACAAATAGTAAATATGCGAACAGCACAATGCTTTCTAAGTATATCTGGGAAATAAAAAACAAAACACACACCACACCAAAAATATCTTGGAAAATAAGGAAAAAATCATCAGCCTACAACAACCTATCAAAAACCTGCAAACTTTGCTTGGAGGAAAAAATAGCTATCATTACCTTCCCAGATGAAAATAAATTATTAAATAAAAGATCCGAGCTAATCTCAAAATGTAGACATGAAAACAAATTTTTACTACGTAACTTAAAATAGAAAAATAAATAAATATATAAACAAACAACAATAAAATAAGCAAAATAAATTACTCCAAACAAATCATAAAACCACACCTGTTAATATACGAAACAAAATCAAAACAAAAGAACGGACGAAAGTTATAACTGTTATACAAATAAAAATAATAAAAAAAAAAAAAAAAAAAAACATTAATAAAAGATAATATACTACGTTACTTAAAAACCGAAAGCTAAAAAGATATAGTGTAACAAATAAATAACAACAAGTATAATTAAATCGATCTAAATACATCCAAATATATAAATAAACTAACAACCGATTACGATAAACTAGCCGTTTAAAAAACAAAACAAAACAAAAACAAATAAAGATAACCAACCTAAATAGATAAATTAAAAACTGTTCCCACCTAAATAATAGTCAGAAAAAACCACAAATTCAACAAACAGATTTAATCAATGACAAATAAACAAATATATAAGATAAAAAATAAAAATGAAAATAAATAAAAACAAGCAAAACAATTTGACCCAAATAAATAAGCGAACAAGCGATTTCCGGTAATGACGGCCATTATAGACTACCAACAATAAGCTATATAAACAAATTTTTACTACGTTAACCAAAAACACCGATCAAAATAAAAGAATAAATAAATAAATATATAAGATAAAAAATAAAAATAAAAATAAAAAAACAAATAAAAAACAAGCAAAACAATTTGACATAAATAAATAAACAAATAAGCCACTTCCGGTAAAAGTAACCGCCAAAATAGACTACCCATAATGCACCACTGACCCTTATATAAATAGCCGAGAAAAATAACAGCACTAGTCGCCTGACGATTGCACTAGCATGAAACAGACTGTCGCCTCTAAGTGCTGACTTCCATGTCCACTTTTATATTTATATATATATATATATATATTCATCAGACCTACAGATTCAAAAAGAAAACAGAAAAACAACTCCGGGAAAAATTGGTGAGAGTATGTGTGAGAGTGTGAGGAGGACCTGTGATCTATATAGAGGGGTAACAGACGAGGGAGACAGGGAGGTCCGAAGGTGGAGAGGGCATTAAAATCTAACGGAGGGAAGATTTAAAGAGGGGTTTCAGTGAGAAAAGGGTGCGTATTTTCAAACGTCCGAAGATATACCGGAAGAGTGTACATTTCTTGGCGACACACACACCCCATAGGTAATAAAATCTTATACTCCCGCCCAGACCCCTACAACGCATACATACACACACAATACACACACATCTATATATCTCTCTCTATATATATATACATATACATCTACATCTGCACGCCTATATCCTTACTCTGTCCTGGACATCGAGTTCTACCTGGATCATATCCTCTTGGAATTATTTTTATACATATATGTATGTGTATATATAATTGCATATGTATGTGTATATTCACCACTAATATTGTCTATATATATATATATATATATATATATATATATATATGTATATATCTTAATCTCTATCTATCTATCTATCTATGTGAGCGAGTGTTGAATGTATTTGCGCAGTAAATCTTCGTTTAAGCGTGTTTTCTTAAATAAAAGAGAGAAATTGTGTTAATTATCATTTAAAATTAATTACAAATATTTTTCATTAATTGACCGGATTAATTTACGCATGTTGGACGGAAATTAGGAAAAAACTCTCCACATTTCATATTCGATTTTTCAACTGACTTCAGTTATTGTAAAGAATTAATGTCCTACGACGACTTTGTGGATAAATCAACAATACATGTCAGATACAGTGACGATGTTTTCATTTTAGCCCCCCAAAAGGGAAAATATATTAAAAACTAAAACAATTTATTAATGAAATATAATACGATAAATTCTGTTTCTGTCTCCGTCAGTAAATTAGTTAACACGCGCGTTACGCTTTGCCATTACCTCAGATAAATAATAGACCATTTCTTTTTTTTTTTTTTTATTGCAATGAAAAACGGAAGAAAAAATATATACAGATGCTGTTTGATTTTAGTGAAAAAAAAGAAGACAGAAAGCATAGATCATAATAAGGAAGAAACGGAAAATAAAGGAGGAGATAATGTTCTCATGTGTTTAACGTCTGCTTCAGCGAATTGGAAAACCTTGCCAGTTTTGAAACTTTTAATTCGTATCATTTACTTCTTCAAATTATGGCGATTTTCTAAGCGTAACATTGATGTGGTCACAAAGCCGAGAGTATGCGTCACCCAGTGAGGATCGAACTCACTAATAAGTCGTAATTGATCGAACGAGGCAATCTCGTTAACCATTACATACCGTCGAAGTGCCCTTAGTTCTTTCAATTATGACCTGCTTTCTTAATTATGATTGTTATTGCAATATTTTGTTTTTAAGCTCAAATATTTAAAGATGTGTCAAAATTCAGATGTAAATAAAATATATTTGTAAAAAGACAGTATGGATAAAGACGAAAGGTAAACTTTACTTTAATACTGCTAAGAATATTTTAGCACAGTCTTAACTAGGTTTGTCCGTTTTTTTCGCCTAAAAAACGCATAGCATGAAAAAAAAAGGCCCCAAACTTAATAAAAACAAAGTTTTATCGTTTAAAAGTTTATTATTATTAAGAGGAAAGACCAAGGTATTTTAAATTATTTTAAAAAAATTTTTTTTAAGTAAGGGAACTGTCAGTTTTATAGCCGGCTGAACTAGCAAGGAGATTTATTTAATCAGTAAATTAAGAAGTATGGTTCTTCAGAAAATTTTAATAGGACAGTTTTCACAGGAACTGTTAGTTTATTTAAATATCTTTTCGAGATGTCTGTATCGATCTTATAGTCATAATTTTAATACCATTTCTTTAAAGCAAATCATCGTCCTAACCTTTGGTTCTTTGTT
Organism: Acanthosepion esculentum; assembly: GCA_964036315.1. Lineage (NCBI taxonomy): Eukaryota > Metazoa > Mollusca > Cephalopoda > Sepiida > Sepiidae > Acanthosepion > Acanthosepion esculentum. Next base: position 16,019,460 of record OZ038507.1, read on the forward strand.
TACAAAAATGAATCTCCACATCGATATAAACTCCACATCGATATAAAACAGCCATTATAAAATGTTTAATAGAGAATTTAGGCGCGCCACTTGATTGGCATTTAGGTCCCACCCGTTTACTGTTGAAATAGCTAAATTCAAACGCCACTTTTATACCAATAGTTTCTTTTCTCGCACTTCCTCGTCACCTGTGGAAATTCCTTCCGTATACTTACTTCCCTGATAATTACAATCTTCAAAAATTTAAATGTAACGTCAATCGCCATCTCCTGTCTTCTTGAATCCCGTTTAATCTTTTGTCGTTTCCATAATCCTCTCTATTCTCAGTCTTCTCTTTCACTTTCGTTTTCTTGTAACACCCTGCGTACTCGTGGTATTACCTCTTTGCTTGGAGTGAAATGATTTAAAAAGGGAAAAAAAAAGAAGTCAAATTTATCTCTTTTTAAAAAAAACAAAAAACAATTTTCTATAGAAAAATAAATAAATCCCCCTCCCCCCCAAAGATTTGCCGGAGCATTTGTATTTTATATGAACGGTGGAGTAATGGATAGCGGCTCGCATTGAGGAATCGGAGAGCCGAGTTCGAATTCCATTCGAATCTATTACATCCACTTACGTGCTAATACCCTTGGGAAAGGTATGAATCCTCTTCTTCTCGCAGGACAGACCGGGTTCTACAGCCTTGGATGGCAACTGGTCTACCGTGGGAAGAAATGGCAACCTACTGCGGGGGAAAAAATCTGCCCCGTCAGTCAAGTATCGAAAGATACGTGATCGCCTACTCGTATATGACGCATGGCACATAATTGACTGAGTTTAAGAAAGGAGGCAGGATTAATGGATAGCGGCTCGGATTGAGGAATCGGAGAGCCGAGTTCGAATTCCAGTTGAATCCATTACATTCACTTACGTGCTATACTCTTGGAAAAGGTATGAATCCTTTTCCTGTGGGTAAAAAAGCAGGACAGACCGGGTTCTATAGCCTTGGATGGCAACTGGTCTACCGGAGAAAGAAATGGCAACCTACTGCGGGAAAAAAAATCTGCCTCGTCAGTTATGTATCGAAATGATCGCCTAAGCGCGTATCACGCATGGCACATAACTGACTGACCTTATGAAATAGTCTGTATTTTATATGAATACTAAGCTAAACAACACACAATATAATAAATAAATAGTCATTTCACCCCAAGCAAGGCAATAAAGCCACCAAGACGCAAGTGGGGGGGGGGTACTGAGTGTAAAAGAATATCAGAAAAAGAAAACTTTATTAGAGAGAGAACAATAAGCGAACAGGAATTAAGAAGACAATATATTGGCATTGCATTCAAATTTTTGACGATCAAAGTTGACTGGGAAGCAAGAAGCCGGAAGAGAGTTCCACAAGTGAGAAGTGCGAGAGAAGAAACGGTTAGCATAGAACTTACGGTTACATCTAGCCATTTCAAAATGATGAGACCTTGCCGCCAATCTAGTACTGCGCTTAAATTCGCAAAGTTTAGGTACCATAGAGAAAAGTTCATCAGAACAATCACCGTGAAAGTATTTATAGAAAAGGCATAGGGAAGCCACGTTGCGGCGGTGGGAAAGTGACAAGACTGATGAAATTTCAGATTCAGGATGCTAAGTGACGTAATTTAATGTCTAATAGAAGAAAAAAAAATCATTAACACTTTTGTCCCTTATACATAAACTTACGTTACTTATCATCCTCCATAATTTACCTAGACATTTCTGCTAACCTGATGAATATTTATGAAGCGTGTTTTAAATTTTAAAATTTTGATAAACTAACATTTTAACTTATTTTTTTAAATAAATACTCACATTTGCCATGTTAAAATCCGTCAGAGGATGAAACGCGTCGTCTAAGATTTTCTTTTTGTCGTTATTCATATATATATATATATATATATATATATATATATATATATATATATATATATATATATGGGGTGTCCATAAAGTTCGTGTGCACTTTTAAAAATTTATAACTTTATTTGTATTTGCGAATAGAAATAATTTGTAAAAAGGATTAGAAAGAAGTAAATCTATATTTTTTAAGGTTTTATTGAAATTTTATTTAAGTTTCCACATGTCCTCCATCATTAGCAATACAAAGGGTAATACGATTTTGCAGTTCACGGAAAACATTTGCCAACTGATTTGCAGTAATGTCTGAAATCACATTAGTTATTTTAGCTATACTTAAAACTAGGTACATTAAACTTTATAACATTTTTTACAGATTATTTCTATCGCAAATACAAATAAAGTTATAAATTTTTTAAAGTGCCCACGAACTATATGGACACCCTGTGTGTGTATATATATATATATATATATATATATATATATATATATATATATATATATATATATATATATAGAGAGAGAGAGAGAGAGAGAGAGAGAGAAATTTGGGGACGTTGTAGAAAACAGATCACAATTTTTTTTAACCAATTACTATTGCGTTCCGTAAATTCAAACACTTCCGAGTTTGTATCTCCTAAAAAACATAAACCCGAGTCTTTGCAACAGTTCATGGTCAGTCAAATCAAAAATACCATCTCGACTACGAAAATCAATTGCAAGCGACTCATTTTAGCTAAAGAAGGAAGCGAAGTGGCTAGAGATCGAAAGACTCGCTGACTACTGAAACTAAATGCCAGATTCTTTGACTTGTACTTGCTTACTTTTGACATTAGATAAAATCTATGAATTTTTCTCTTTATTGGACATATGACCCCTTTTGCTATATTAATTGTGTCTATCATTAATTTTATATTAATTATGTTGATGACAAATTATTATATAAATTGTGACTATGAACAATTACTGTCTTAACTGTATTCGGTGTATCAATCCAGACAATACCTAACTTCTGCTGCCACGTTCTGTCTTTACGAGATAAAACGTTGCTATAATATCTGGGCAGGTACAGCCTAGTCCTTGCATTTGATAGAATTCAAAAGAGATTACGCAGCCTTGTAGGCGATGAACCATTCTCATATTGTAATCCTTATCCCACCAACATTACTAGCAACTAACTATTCTATCCCTATTGCCATGTCCGTTCAGGACGTAGTCGATCATGATCCTCCACATCTTCCTGTCTCTTGTAGGTCTTAATAAGTTTTGTCTTTTTGTTATTTCTCCCAAACCTTTTTCTGCCATCCATTTACTCAGGCTCATCAAGTATGTACGCACTGTTTTCCTCTGTCCCTCTATCCCTCAATCTGTCCTGTGAGTATCAGATTTTCCAAGCCCTCCTTCCTCATTACACGCACTAGAAATCTCAACTGCCTCTTCCTGGTGTTTAGTGTTTTATTCTTTGTTTCCATTTTCTCTAAAACCTCGTCGTTGCTCACATGTTCGGTCCATGGTATCCTCAGCATCTTTCTGTAGAACCACATTTCTGCTGCTTCAAGTCTCTTCCTCATCTTTAAGGAGATTGTCCAGCATTCGCTGCCTTACACGAGAACAGATGTCATGTAACAGTTCAATACTCTTTTCTTTGTTTCTAACGAAAATTTACTGTCTCTTAATACTCTGCTTAGCTTTTGGAAAGTATCTTTGGTCGTCCCAATAAATCTTTGGATTTCACTGTCGCACTTTCCGTCCTTTCTGTTAGAACACTTCCCGGATACGTACATTTCTGTACTTGTTTGATTTTAGTATCCCCAATTTGTAATTTGCGAGTTACATCCCTTAGTCCCACCAGTTAAGACCTTCACAGCTAGGACCCCCCACCATCCCTTGTCCACAGTGGAAAATCATCCCCATTCCCTTGGTTTTACTTTGGTAAGAGAGCCCGTCTCCAGAAACTATTACTTTGTGGAACAGGCTCCCGAGAGAATGCTTCCCTAACCACTACAATCTTAACCTCTTCAAGTCTAGAGTCAATCGTAATCTATCCGACATATCTTCATAATATGCATTTCCTGCTTCCCCCTTCTCTCTCCTTTACAACACCTTCATTCAGTATCCCTCTACCTTGAGTGGCTCTTGGGCTTTGCATTGAGAGAACGAAAGCAAAAAAAAAAGATTGTGATTATAACTAATTATTATATTAATTTTCATTATGACTATGACCCATTAATGTTTTAATTGTGATTATGACCAATTAACAATAATTTGTTTTCTATAGTCTTATGTATGTTTATGCCCCAATGTGTGCGTTGTGTGTGTCTGTGTGTGTGTGTGTGTGTGTGTGTGTGTGTGTTTGGATATATTTATTCGCGCGTGTGTGTGTGTGTGTGTGTTTGGGTATATTTATTCATGTGTATATATGTGTCTGTGTGCGTTTCTTGGAGTACTTTACATATTTGTGTGTGCGTGCGTATGTATCTGATTATGCGTGTGCATATCTGTATAGTACTTTATTCTTGTATGTGTGAGTGCGTACACATCTGATTATGTGTTCGTGTGTATGTGTGTGTGTGTATGCGCGTGTATCTTGGAATAATTTATTTGCGTATGTGTGTTTGTGCGTGCGGGCGAACGCATCTGTGTATGTTCGTACGAGAGTGTGTGTGCATGTATGGGTGTGCATATGTGTGTGTGTGTATGTGTATACGTATCTCGGTATACTTTATGTATTTGCGTGTGCGCGCGTACTCGCCCGAGTTTCTTTGCATGAGCGTATGAATGTGAAAGTGTGGGTATGTGTTCATGTATGCGCGTGAGTGTGTGTGCGTGTATGTGCGTGTGAGCGTTCCTAGGAGTACTTCATACAGTTATGTATATGCGTGAGCGTCTTAATATGTGTGAGCGATTGTGCGTGCGCGTGGTAGCCGTGGGTATGTACTTATGCGCGTGCGTGTGTGCGCGCACGCGCAGAAGAGCAAAAGATTTGATTTGATACGAACCGACAAGACGAATGATGAAAACGCCTTTTTGCTCATGATTTAATATTGAAGAGGAACTCGCCCATCTCCAAGAAAAAAAAAGAAAAAGAAACGCACAACCCCCTCTTCACTCCTACGCGTCCCAGCATCATTACAACCTGGCATATGCAACTCGAGCAGCGCGAACCGCTCTCCTCTCCTTTCTTCCATCATAATCCCCCCCCCAACTATGTCTCTATTCCACCAACAACCCCCACCAACCCTCAGCAAGACCCCTCCCTTGCCCGTCGGCTTTTTACCCTGCGGCCACGTGTATTGATCCTGTTTCGCCCGAGGCCCTGGTAGAAAGAATAAGAAGAGAAGAAGCGCGCGCGGGGGAAGGGGGGGGGTGCTGGCAAAGAAAGGCAAAGCTTGTTCGTGTCTCATTTCCTAAGAGTTAGGGATCCCCGAGGCCATAACCGCCTCTAGCCGTTTACATGTTGGGACGTTCCGTTGGTTGGTGTAGCTAACAACAGACTTCCTCCGATATAAGGTTTGTCATTAAAAGTACTTAATAATTTCTATTTCAAGAGTAAAAATTACTGAGCTTAGATAGCATTCGGCTGTGCAGAAGAATTAATGTCAGCTCTGGTGTGACACGTGAGGGAGGGGGGGGCATAATTTCATAATAATAATAATAATAATAATAATAATAATAATAATTTAACTTATAATAAATAATAATAATACTACTAATAATAATAATCTAACTTATAATAAAAAAATAATAATCAACTTATAATAAATAATAATATTAATAATAATCTAACTTATAATAAATACTACTACTACTACTAATCTAACTTATAATAAATATTAATAATAAAATAATAATAATAATAATCTAACTGATAATAAATAATAATAATAATAATAATAATAATCTAAATTATAATAAATATTAATAATAAAATAATAATAATAATCTAACTCATAATAAATAATAATAATCTAACTTATAATACTAATAATAATCTAACTTATAACAAATAATAATAATACTAATAATAATAATCTAACTTATAATAAATAATAATAATACTATTAATAATGATCTAACTTATAATAAATAATAATAATAATAATCTAACATAATAAATAATAATAATAATAATAATAATAATCTAGCTTATAATAAATAATAATAATAATAATAATAATCTAACATAATAAATAATAATAAAATCATAATTATAATAATAATAACATAAGCAACTTTATTGTTATAGATAAAGAAAGTAGCAAGTGTCAAATTATTGATTTTTTCTGTTTCGTATGATAGAAGAATAGGCGCCAAAGAAAGTGAAAAGAATGAAAAATACCAAAGGTTCTGGTTCGAGAGTTGAAGAAGCTATGGAACACGTCTGTCGAACTAATTCTTGTAGTAATGTGTGCACTTGGAACACGATCGAGAAACATAAAATAGCGCCCATAAAGAACTGCAATTTAGACCGAAGGTTGTAGACCTCCAGAAAACTGCCGACATTTATTCCGCGAGGATTCTCCGGAATGTTCTTGAGTTGTGAAGTGTCTTCTTGACACCATGCCTCAAGAACAGAATTTCCATTGACAAAAAGTCAATGTGCCACACCAAAATAATAATAGTAATAATAATAATAATAATAATAATAATAATGATATATTATAATATGCCTTATAATAAATTATAAATAATAACAAAATTATAATACTAATTAGTAAAAATAATAAAAGATAAAAAAATCACGTAACAATGATATCATCACTAGTGCGACAAGCGAGGAGGAGAATTTAATAATAATAATAATAATAATGCAAAATAATGCAAAAATGATGACAACTCTGGTGTGACAAGTGATTAAGGGAATTTAATAATAATAATAATAATAACAACAGCAACAACAATACTATTACTACTAATAATAATGAAAAACAACGCAACAACTATGTCATCTCTGGTGTGGCAAGTGAGGAAGAAAAGTTAATAATAATAATAATAATAATAATAATAATAATAATATTAATAATAAAGAACTAAAAGATTATGTCAGTGGTGTGACAAGTAAGGAAGAGAATTTAATAATAATAATATTCATAATAAGTTAAAATATTATTTATAATAAATTATAATATATATAATAATAATTATAATAATTTTAAAATAAAACATAATAAATTATAATATAAATTATAAAATAATAATATTAATAAGGAACAAATAACAAAGAAATAATGTCACCTCTGATGTGACAAGTGACGGGGGGAGAACTTAATAACAATAATAATAATAATAGTAATGTTATTGCAGACAGTCGCTGTAGTTATGGTGCGAACTGGGGTGGGCAATTAATGGTGGAAGCGGAATGCGTTATGCTGCTGCTGCTGCTGCTGCTGATGATGATGATGATGATGTCGCAAAAGACGAAGCTGGAATTAATGACAGGGATAAACGCTGATGACAGTTGATATGATGAATATGATAATGGCGGTGACACTGAGGATTTCCCGCTGTAGACAATCTGGCATACGGCCACAACGATAAAGACACAGTGAGGACCGAACGCGCTCAACAGCAAGCGTCCTACGTAGATATTTGCTAAGTTTAGTAATGACAGCGAGTGGCCCAGTGAGGCTCGAACTCACTGTACTAATAATAGTCTAACTAGCTCGTTACCCATTACTTTGTATTAATAATGATGGTCATTAATAATTTGCAAAATGCATAGAGCAATGCAACCATTCTTAGACATGGGGCGAGGAAAAAGGCTTTTTGACGGAGTAAGAATCGTTTAGTGGTGGACTAATTTAAATAACATTCCTATATGGCAGTGAATGCTGGACATTCTCCTCACAGATGAAGAAGAGGCTCACTCTTCCTCACACTTTGTTTTCTTCTTTCATATGCCGTCTCCTTTCGTAGGCTCTCCACAATTTCCCGTCCTTTGTAGCTCTTAATAAGTTTTATCTTTTTGTTATTTCTCCTAAAAGTTGTTCCGCCAACCATTTAAGTACGTTATGCATTGTTTTCCTCTGTCCCACTTGCCTTCAATCTGTCCTGTGAGTATCAGATTTTCCAAGCCCCCTTTCCTCATTATGTATCCCAGAAATTTCAAATCTCTTTTCCTGTATTCTTCTTCTGTGTTCTGTGTCCCTTCAGGACGTGAGTGATCATGACTCTCCACAATTTCCTCTGCTTTGTAGCAATTAATAAATTTAGTCTTTTTGTTATATCCCCTAAACATTGTTCTACCATCCATTTAATCAAGCTTCTTCTTCTTCTTCCTCTCCTGTGTCGTGTCCCTTCAGGACATTGACGATCATGGCTCTCCACAACTTCCTGTCCTTTGTAGCACTTAATATATTTTGTCTTTTTGTTATCTTTCCTAAACCTTGATCCGCCGTCTATTTACTCAAGTGTATTCTTCTTCTTCTATATGCTGTGTTCCTTCACGGTGTTGGCGATCATGGCTCTCCACAATTTCCTGTCCTTTGTAACTCTTAATATATTTTGTCTTTTTGTTATCTTTCCTAAACCTTGTTCCTCCGCCTATTTACTCAAGCGTATTCTTCTTCTTCTATATGCTGTGTTCCTTCACGGTGTTGGCGATCGTGGCTCTCCACAATTTCCTGTCCTTTGTAGCTCTCAATAAATTTAGTTTTCTTGTTATCTCTCCTAAATCTTGTTCCGCCATCCATCTACTCAAGTTTATTCTTCTTCTTCAATGTGCTGTGTCCCTTCGGGACGTGAGCGCTCATGGCTCTCCACAATTTCCTGACTTTTGTATCTCTTAATAAATTTTGTCTTCCTGTTATCTCTCCTAAACCTTGTTCCACCATCCATTTACTCAAACTCATCAAGTAGGTTATGCATTGTTTTCCTCTCTCCTACGTGAATTGTTTTCTCTTTTAATTAGCGTAATATTTTTTATGTCAAAATTGTGGTTAGTCTCGTTACGGTGTGCAACTAATGTTTCATGTGTTGTTTTGTAAAAGATCCCTTTTGTGTTCATGTAATATTTTATTTAAATGTCTTGAGGTTTCTCCTATGTATTCCTTATAGCAATTATTACAGGTAAATTCCTCCTTCAACTTTTAGAGTATTATTTCATTTTGCATTAAGTCTTTTATTGTTTTAGACGTAATTATGATAAATTTGATAATCCTTTCAATTTAGACGTAGTTGTGAAAAAAAATTGCGTTGAGTTTAGATAAATTCTCTTCAAAGGACGAGACGCGCCACACGAAAACTTTTTCAATTTCGTTAGACTTCTTTCCCCTAAAATTGTTGATATATATAAAAAATATGCATATATATATATATATATATATATATATATATATATATATATATATATATATATATATATAGCAATGGAATCATATTAAAAAAATATCATTGTATGTGTGTGTGTGTATATATATATATATATATATATATATATATGTGTATGTGTGTGTGTGTATGTGTGTGTGTGTGTATTTAGGTAGCAATCCTTCTTTCATGCACATTTCATTGAATACGACAGACAAGGTGCTTTTATTTAGTTTTTTTATACAATTTCTCATGTGATCTAATAATTTTTTTTACTTTCGGATGATAAATTATAGAAAAATTGTCCGAATGTCCTTTTTTATTCGAGCGCTTTCGGCTATACATTTAGCCATTTTCAAGGATTCAAAATTTTAACTGTTAAATAATAAATAGTTTGTTGTATGTATGTTTTATAAAATGTTTTCATTTTTCAAAACACGGTCAAGATATTGTTTCCATGTTCAAAGTTAATATTATTAAGTGTTGCTTTTTTTTGTTTTTATTAATAAGGCTTCCATTATTTTTAGCCTTTTAGCATGTAGATGATGCTATTATATTTGTGTTGTCAACAAGTATGTTACGAATAGTGTCCGGTAGGTCTCCATGAATATTTAAATGAGACCTAATTGAGCTATGGTCAGAAAGGTGTAGAGTGAGTCTGCGTGTCAAACATGTTGTAGTGTGGCCTATATAATTATTTACGAATTTTGATTAATCAGGAATACAATTCCTTAATGGGCATTTAAATTCGTAAATAATATTTGCCCTATTTAATTTTGTTCTTGGAGGTGAATTATTATTTTTAACTATAAGGTTAGAGGTTTTAAATTTTTTGTAATAAATAATTAATCTAATTTTTTGTATTGTCAACTGCTGTTATGCATTTTTTTTAAATGCATTATACATTATACACCGTATTTTATGTGTGTGTATATATCTAAATACGTCTGAGCGCTTATGTATTATAACCTGAGTATGTTCGAATGATCTCGCGTGAGAGGCGACTAACATGTTGAAATGAAACTAAAAATGTATACATTTTTGTCTGGGGCAATGAACATCCTTTTTAACATAATTTCAATGAAAATATAAATTAAATAGCATATATATCTTTTATTTTTATTTTTATATTTTTATATTTTTTCTCCTCGGTAATTCTACAATTTAAAACTTAATAGAGATTTGATTTAGATTTCTAAATAGGTAATTTTTAATTTTTTACTTTTAATTTCAAATTTTATAAATCTTTTAATATCTATGATAACCTTGCTTAGTTATCAAATTTTTCGAATTACCCTATACTTGTATTTTGATTGGTCACTCTAGCTTATGTAACAGCGTTTACTCCTAGCTAAGGATCGTTGATTAATTTGAAACTTTTAAAACCATTTATTCTATATTCTACATCATCACTTGATAAGACACCAGAAGTGTTGAAACAAAATGGCTATTTTTGTAGTGATATTATAACATATTTATGTTGTAATATTCAAATAAATGATTATATATATATATATATATATATATATATATATATATATATATATATAAAGTGAACATAGAAGTCAACACTTTGAGGCGACAGTCTGTTTCATGCTAGACGCAATCGTCAGGCCACGAGTGCTGACGATTGCGTCTAGCATGAAACAGACTGTCGCCTCTAAGTATTGACTTCTATGTTCACTTTTATATTTACATATGCTCTATAATTGATATTGAGCACTTTATCCCATAGATATAGCACACTTTAAGACTATATTTCTTCATATATATATATATATATATATATATATATATATATATATATATATATATATATATCGCTGCAGACCGAATTATTGACACTCGCTTCCATAATCACAAATAAAGCTGTAATACCTCAAATCTTCATGGAAACTTCATGGGACTTTTTCACAGATGATGAAATAATGGATTTGAAAGAATCTACAGTGATGCCCAAAAATAATTTTTTTATTTTAATTATACAAAAAACAATTATACAAAAAAACCTCAAAATACTTTTAACATAGCACAAAATTATTGGCCCTCTTGCATCAATAGTTAACTGTGTCACCTTTATTCTTGATTATTTCCTTTAATCATTTTTCATAGTTCCTTACAAGATCATTACGCACACTGATAGCTATTTTGCTACATTCTTCCTTTACAATAACTTCTAGTTCCTGCAAATTCAAAGGATTTCTTTCTCTTATTTTTAAATATAGCACACCCTAAGACTATATTTCTTCATATATATATATATATATATATATATATATATATATATATATATATATGATCATTTATGTGATTTTCTTGCCTACATCAGTTATAATTATAAATTATTATTTTTATATTCATTTTTGATATATTTCTTCTTCTTCTTCTTCTTCTTCTTCTTCTTCTTCTTCTTCTTCTTCTTCTTCTTCTTCTTCTTATTATTATTATTATTATTATTATTATTATTAACAACTGTCTCTCTCTCTATATATATATGTAAGTTTGTAAAAGTTGTCCTTTAAATTTGTGATTTTATTTATCGCTTGATTTATTTAATTATTTAATTAATTTTTATATCATTTAATTTTTTGTTGTTTTATTTTATTTAACTTTATAATAATTATTATTAATAATAATTTGAAATTGTGATGATTATAATGCGATGATGATTTTTTTTCTGCTGTCTGAAATGACATCACTATTAGACATATTGCTGTATCTATTTTAAGTCTGACCAGCCCCTCCTTTACCCTGTATGTTAACTTGTTCAGCCATTAAAGGAAAACTTATTTCTAAGTCAATCTATGGGCTCCCATTTAATTCTTTTCTTTCCCTCCCATCTCCCTCTCTCTCCCATCTCCTCACTTTCCCGTCTCTCTCTTTCTCTCTTCCCCCAATATTCACCCTATACAAGGCCCAGGAGCCACTTGAGGTAGAAGATTACAGTGTAAGAGGCTTATGTAACGGTTAACCCTAAACTTGAACAGGTTTAAGATTGTTGTGATCTGGGAAAGCATGCTTTTGGGAGTCGGTTCCACCAAGCAGCGGTTTGTAGATTTCTGGGATGAGGAGTTATCATTATTTACCTTAGGGCTAATGTCCTCACCTTTGTTGCCGTTATCACAATGTCTCGGCAGTTGTGACCCCATCGGGTGTATATCGATCCGAGTAGCTTACAGTGAATTCCGAACTGAGACCTTTATTTACGGGGTAGGCTGTTCTCATTCCCCTGCCAATGTCTAGGGACATCTCGTCTAGTTATTGCCCTGTTGACAATAGCTGAGTGGATGTAATTGATTTGTTTTTTTTTACAGTTTGTTAACCCTTTGCAAGTTATTTAAAGCCAGAAAATATCTTCAGATTGTAATAATTTTTTAGATAATAACAGTCTTTTTTTAAGATAATAACAGTCGATAAGTTTTACTAATTAACCCATAGATAGGGGGAGAAGATGCGGATTCGTAACTTCGCACGGATATTTGTGCATAAGTGAATATAAGGAACCCAACGAAAATTGGAACTCCCCGATAAACAATTTCGAGCCATTATCCATTATCCACACATAACTTTATAGCACCTGGTATTCCCAACCCGTCACCCATCTAAGTAATGACCAGGCTCGATGGTGCTTAACATCGATGATCGGGCGGGCTCGTTGTTTTAACGTGATGTGACCGTAAGCTCCCTTCTATTTGAAGTGGTGCGGAATGTTAACATGTCATTATTTTCTCTTCGAGTTACATGTGCTAGTCATTTTAATTGTTGCTGCTGTTGGTGGTCCTCAAGTGATGTGGTTTCTGTTATTTAGTACAGTTCTTTCTTTGAGATTCTGTAGCGCCAGTTCACAATGTTCAAAGAAGGATTGTTTTTGCCAAGAGCCTCAGGTTTCACACGTTCAAAGCCTTTTGTCGCCATTGACTTTAACAACGTAATGTGGCCGTAAGTCATTGGATTAAAGCATTTGTTCGTGAACTTGGTAACATAATGATTGTGAGTTCGATCCCGGGGCCGGGCAGTCTGTACTTGGATTCAGTGGGACCAGGGCGAGCAATAACTGAGCATTACTAAAACTACACGTGGACAGTGATACGAGAAGAGTCAAACCCCATAGATTGAATAAAGTGTTTAGTTTGGAATTCCCGGTAGTTTATCGGAATCGATATACACCTGATAAAGACCGGAGAGTACAACGATCGAGACGTTGTGATAACAACAAAGATGATGATAATAGTGTGAATGTAAGAACCTGTGAACCCTTTTTTTTTTTTTCTAATTTCTTTTTTGTTATTTACATTATTTATATTATTCGGACTGTTATTCTCATCTTCATTGCCATATTCACAACCTTCTTCAGTTTGAACGGAATTTAGAATATCGAACCCTTTATTTCGTCCACCGGGGTAGATTGTTCTAGTTCCACGTGCCATACCTCCTCCGGATGTCTCGGTTATTTCTCTTTAACTCAATTCTCCAAATTTTGGTTCACCACTGCTGTAGCCTGGTATTGAACTCAAAACTTTTTGGGTCTAGTCATTGGATCTAACCTTTATCCACTGGGCCATGTGTGTATCTGTGTATGGATTTCTGGGACTTGTAGACCTAATGTCTTGGGGGCACCTCGACGTGGTGTAATGGTTAGCAAGCCAGTCTCGCTAGAACAATTAAGACTGAGTAGTGAGTTCGATCCTGACTGGGTGCTCCCTACTTTCGGCCTTGTGCCACATCTAAGCTACGCCTAGGAAATCACTATAAACCTAATGTCTCAGCATCATGTTTACCAGAGCTCATATTGCAATTTTTGTTATTAATATTGCATATTTTTTACCAGTTCTTACATTGCATTTTTGGTTGTTGTTTTTCATTGCTTTTCTCTAGCACTCCTCATTACTGGTTCCCATATTGTATTCAATCTACCCCGGTGTACGAAATAAAGGGCTCAGTTCGAAATTCCAATCACCTGAAGAAGGCCGGAGCATACAACGGCCGAAACGTTGTGAATATGGCAATGAAGATGAATTTAACAGTTCGAATAATGTAATTAATTTAAGTAATCATAATACCTCATATCAGAGATATAGAGGCCAAAACGTTGTGAATATGGCAATGAAGATGAGGATAACAGCCCGAATAATGTAATTAATTTAAGTAATCATAATACCTCATCTCAGAGATATAGAGGCTGAAACGTTGTGAATATGACAATGAAGATGAGGATAACAGACCGAATAATGTAAATAATGTAAGTAATCATAATACCTCTTCTCAGAGATATAGACAGATATTATTTTTGATTTTACCTTTTTTTCAATCCACCACTTTAGGGTGTTGAAGTTCTTTTTTTATCCCTGCACCACCGTTTCGTTTTATATATATATATTTGTAAATATGTATGTATACATTTACAATTTCCGTTTTTGAAGCCCTAATAAAATATTTTATCCCACCCCAGATTATTTAAAAATCAGACTGTAAGTGAATGTAACAAGTTGATGAATAAGGGCCACAGAAATAGACAAGTGAGATTAATGGTTGTCATGCATTTGGAACTGTGTAAGGGCCTGAGGTTTGACCATTGTAAATAGAACAAACCAGAGATTGTCTCTTGATCGGGTGGGAAGGGGAAACCGAATGGGAACTGTGCAAACGATGGGGAAATTAATATTCAAAGAAACAGAAACCAGAATCTGATTTAAAAATAAAACAAATAAATAAAATAAAATAAAATTCACTCGGAACAACATGGATAGAATTTTCTTATCTAGACTGAGCAGCTGGGAAACTAAACAGAGAATGTGATATTCCGTCCAACGCTGATAGACAGGAAATGAAAAAAATCCTTCCGGTTTAGATCGAACACCAGAGACAATCAAAGAATTATGGGACTTTCTGACCGAGACCGACCATTCCAAACAGTCAGGAAAGAACGGAACGTTCCAATCGATACCGACTACAAGAGACAATCACGAAAGAATGGGACATTCAGTTCCAGACCGACTACCCAGGCACTCAAGAACGAATCGGATATTTAAATCTACACTGATCCCACCAAGGAAGAATGGGACCTTCCTATCAAGACCGACCACCAGGGGCAATAAAAAAGGGATTGGGCATTCCGTTCTCAAACAAGTAGTAGAGACAATCAAGAAAGAACGGAACATTCCGAACGATACCGAACGATACCGAACAATAACGAACGATACCGAGCGATACCGAATGATAAAGAACGATACCGAACGATACCGATTTCCTGCCTTGATAAATTCGAGCCAATGGGATAAAAAAAAAAGTAAAAAAAACAATTTTATATTAAATAAAAATTATCCCGAGGTCACTTCTTAATTTTACTGGCAAAGTTCTTCATGGTTTTCCCTTATCTGATTTATAGCCGAAAAAATGTTATTTCGTCTGAAGAACTATTTGAATGCTAATAACCCTTTTGAAAACTATAGAAAATACCAAACTGTTCCTTGTCTGGGTGGATATTTATATTTTATCGAGGAACTAGCAGTATAACCCGTCTTCGCCCGGGATTTTCATTACTGGGAATTTTTGCCGTTCACTTGGAGCAGTTTAAGTTTAAAGTCAGTCCACCCGAAAATCAATATTAGCAACAACAATTGGGTGCAACTGAAGCACATCCCCAAATGGGGGGGGGGGGGATTTGAATTGTGGGGTGGGGCTGAAAAGGGCCGTTTTTGCGTTCTCAATCTTGCAAGGAAGGGACCTCTTCCATGGACCGTCATAATAATAATATACGATAATTTGTATTTATATTATAATTTTTTTTTATAATTCTAATAATCTTTTTGCGTTAGATTTCAACTCTCTGAATTGATTGTACGCTGTTTATTAAAGACATTAAATTTTGCCTTTGATTTTTGTGCAAAGTGTAAAAAATCAGTTTTTTCGATTTTTCACCTTCCACGTTGTAATTTTTTCCAGCCAATTTGGACTCAAAACCGATACTGACGAATTATCTATCAAACAAAAAAAAAAATTCATCGAAATTGGATGAAAACTGTGGAAACGCATAAACAATATCCGATCCCCCCCCCCACACACATACATTTTTCGAATTATATTTTTCAAGTTAGTCTCCGTTTATTTTTTTTTGTATTTTTTATATTCGTGTTCTTGGCGTATTTTTTTCGGGTAGCATATGTTGAAATACCTTTTTAATACTTAAAATCCTATATCACCCAGGAAAATTTCTAATCGCTTACCATTTTCTGTTGAGTTGCTCATTGCCCACCCAACAGTTGAAATCGTCCACCGATGGCCGATATCGCCCAGGTTGGGAAAACCTACTGTATAATGAATTGATAGAAAGAAACAAATAGTGAATACTATTCACTATTTGTTTCTTAATACGTTATTGCTATTCATTGAATAGCAATAAACTATTAATATCAGATTATTACAGGACTTTGTATTTGTGTTTAATTTTACATAAATGTTTGATTACATTTATATTTTGTAAGTTAAATTTCACATACAAAAAATTGAAAAAATCGTATTCATTTATGTAAAAACGGCGTGTATTTGTTTTGATAACAAACAACCTTTGTCTCTCTCATCAGTTTGGGAATGGCGCCAAATGCCTCATTCGAGTGATCATGGCCTGGAATTTATGGCTATAATTGAAGATTGCTATCGCCAGTGGAAATAATAACAATTTGAGGAAAGTAAGGGTTCATTTAAATGCTTCTTCCCCGTCCCAGCAAGAACAACTGCAGCAATAGAATCGGTCATGGGAGAACAAAAAAAAATGTCCCAATTTAGAATAAGACAATTTTTAAAAGTGTTTTAGTTTTCGTCGATAGCGGAGGACAGTGGAAAGAAAGAAATGTTTTCCATTTGTAGAATTCCGCGATGATATTAGTTCCAGCAATGCCAGCCGCAGTAGCCCGGGGGCGTTTGGCACATATTTTCAGCTTCTTTCTTTCTTTCTTTCTTTCTTTCTTTCTTTCTAGGCTTTTTATTTTTAACCCGTTTTGCTTTTTGTGTTTGTTTTTGATTGTTTGGTTGCTTGTTTGTTTGTTTCTTTTTTCTAACCGCTTTATTTTAAATATCTTTTTTCTGTCTGTTTCTTTCTTTCTTTCCTTCTTTCTTTCTTTCTTTCTTTCTTTCTTTCTTTCTTGCCCCTTTTATTTTAAACCTTTCTTTCTTTCTTTCTTTCTTTCTTTCTTGCCCCTTTTATTTTAAACCTTTCTTTCTTTCTTTCTTTCTTTCTTGCCCCTTTTATTTTAAACCTTTCTTTCTTTCTTTCTTTCTTGCCCCTTTTATTTTAAACCTTTCTTTCTTTCTTTCTTTCTTTCTTTCTTTCTTGCCCCTTTTATTTTAAACCTTTCTTTCTTTCTTTCTTTCTTTCTTTCTTTCTTGCCCCTTTTATTTTAAACCTTTCTTTCTTTCTTTCTTTCTTTCTTGCCCCTTTTATTTTAAATCTTTCTTTCTTTCTTTCTTTCTTTCTTTCTTGCCTCTTTTATTTTAAATCTTTCTTTCTTTCTTTCTTTCTTTCTTGCCCCTTTTATTTTAAATCTTTCTTTCTTTCTTTCTTTCCCCTTTTATTTTAAACCTTTCTTTCTTTCTTTCTTTCTTGCCTCTTTTATTTTAAATCTTTCTTTCTTTCTTTCTTTCTTTCTTGCCCCTTTTATTTTAAACCTTTCTTTCTTTCTTTCTTTCTTTCTTTCTTTCTTTCTTTCTTGTCTCTTTTATTTTAAATCTTTCTTTCTTTCTTTCTTTCTTGCCCCTTTTATTTTAAATCTTTCTTTCTTTCTTTCTTTCCCCTTTTATTTTAAACCTTTCTTTCTTTCTTTCTTTCTTGCCCCTTTTATTTTAAATCTTTCTTTCTTTCTTTCCCCTTTTATTCTAAACCTTTTTCTTTCTTTCTTTCTTTCTTTCTTTCTTTCTTTCTTTCTTTCTTTCTTTCTTTCTTTCTTTCTTTCTAGGCTTTTTATTTTTAACCCGTTTTGTTTTTTGCTTGCTTGTTTGTTTGTTTGTTTGTTTCTTTCTTTCTTTTTTTCTAACCCCTTTATTTTAAACCACTTTTTTCTGTCTGTCTGTCTGTCTGTCTGTCTCTTTCTTTCTTTCTTTCTTATTTCACAGTTAATTTATTTTCCCGACTTTTCTTCGCCTCTTCGCTTCCCGGGCGCAAGGAGAACACAAGAAAAATTGTTTGTCGTGGCAATCAAGCAAAATAATCTCTTCTCTCATTTACTCACTTTTCCAAAACGAATGGCGTTTGTGGCCGCCATTTTGTTGCAGCGCGTCGACTGCCTGTCCATTCTCAATTGCATTTGTGAGTTTTTGACAGACGGCGTCCTGGCTACAGAACTTCATTTCAGACCACAACGATTGTTGTTCCAATTTCCGACCTTGCTGATCGAGCTTTGAACAACATGATCATATACAAGTGTAAATCAATAAACCCATGACCGGACACATAGATATAAGCTGAATTTTGATCTGAAATTTTCACTGTATAATGTTCAAACGGTATGATTAATATTCACCGCTGAATTAATGACATTATGTAGGAAGAAGACCTTACAAGGAAACTTTCGGCATCAATTGACCGAGCAGCCAGTGCCATTAGAGTTTGTCGGAGTTAGCTCCTCCTCATTTCCTTAATCCTTCAACATGGGTCTCTCTCCCACGAGTATAAATACTGGTTGACCTTTCGCCTCTTTCTCTGTTTTCCGACTTAGGCCTCGGGCGGCCATCTCGCGGGGAGATGAGGTAAAATCTAAGAATTTGCGAGAACGATATACCATCGTTAATAATAGCAAATTCTCTCAAACATGCATCCCGATTCGACACTCGGTAGAAATTCCACATCAGCTCAACTTCGCCACAACGCTACTTAAATCTAGGGCGCCAATTTTATCCAGCAAGCCAAACAAACAACTTCGTCTTCCAAACAAACTACGACCATGCCAACAAACCAATCAAACAACTTCGTCTTTCAAACAAAACTACGACAAACCCAACTCAACGTGGAGCATTCGAAAAACAGACAATTTTGATAAACGCTGAACACTACCGACATTTCATCCAGGACGTGCCACGACTCTGACCCACTAGAGAAATACACAGCACCCTGACGACAACACAAGCACATTCGTCGAATCACGCATCGCAACCTCACTCAGACACATTCTCTTTTCAGTGCATAAGAACAATATTTAAAACTTTTTACATTTTAAAAGTTCGTTTCCTACACTTTTAATCCAAAGAGGGGGTATTGTCGGAGTTAGCTCCTCCTCATTTCCTTAATCCTTCAACAGGGGTCTCTCTCCCACGAGTATAAATACTGGTTGACCTTTCGCCTCTTTCTCTCTTTTCCGACTTAGGCCTTGGGCGGCCATCTCCCGGGGAGATGAGGTAAAATCTCTTTTTCGACTCAGGCCTTGAGCCGCTACCTCGTGCGGAGGCGAGGTATAAACTTTCTCTTTTTTCACTTACACCAATATGTGACCTCTCACACTACAGCGTTTCCCATATTCTGGGAACACGCTAAGGACAATACAAGTACGTACGGACACTCAACACAAAAAACACACATAACTTCTCCATACAAACACACTGTAACTTTTCATGTCTTCGTGTATTTATATATTTGTTTACCCATGTATATCAGTCTTGTTTGTTTTCTTTATCTTCTTTGGACTTCATTAAAGTCCAACATTCCTATGTAGCTGGACCGACTAGCAGGAAATCTTAACCCAGAGATATCTCTTCACATCTTCACCCTCACGGTCCGCTACAAGTTACGTTTTTTCTTCACTTCCTGGCCATGACGCTGGGATCAATGTTTAGTATATGTTCTCATCTCTAATGCTAATGATCATATATCAACATTTTTCTCTTTCGTTCGGTTCACACTCCTCCCCGGTTTTTGAGCATGTGTAGAGGTTTATCCTTTGTTTCCTGTTTAGGATTGGGTTTCCGGTTCTTTTAATGTCTACTTCAACTCTATACCTCTAATGTCTCCGTTTGAATTCTGAAATTTTATTTACTAATTATTTTTTCTTCTTAATAAAAGTAGATAGGCACGCTCATCGTCCAGTCACACTCCTCTCCAGTCTTTTAAACAGGAGTAGAGGTATATCGCTTGCTCCATGTTTAGGATTGGGTATCCGGTTCCTTGTAAGGTCTTTTCATTCTGCTTTATTCCGAGTAGCCCTGCATTTTAGTGGCATTATCGCCTTGCTTGGGTTGAATTGATTAAAAAAATGGCCGTTTCTTTATAAGAAACATTTGGATTCGTTGAACGAGCAGCCAGCGCTATCAACACTTTTCTTTATTTCTTGGCCATCTGGCAAGGATCAAAGTGTAGTATCTGTTCAAATCTCAAATGGTAATATTAGCCGTTTCCTTATAAGGAAACATTAAGCATTCATTGACCGAGCAGTCAGCGCTACTCAACACTTTTCTTTATTCCTTGGCCTTCTGGCAAGGATCAAAGTGTAGTATCTGTTCAAATCTCAAATGGTAATAATAGCCGTTTCCTTATAAGGAAACATTCGGCATTCATTGACCGAGCAGCCAGTGCGATTCGAGTTACATTTTTTTTTAACTCTCTGGCCATTTGGCTGGGATCAATGTGTAGTATCCGTTCCCCTCATCTCTATAGGTAAAGGTAATATTAATCGTTTCTGCATAAGGAATCATTCAGCATTCATTGTCCGAGCAATCAGTACTAATCGATTCAATCAGTATTAATCGATTTAAGTTTTTCCTCACTGCCTGGCCATCAGAAAATACGTTTCTCAAATCCACTAATTGTTATTGATCTTTCTAGTATCGATGGCGGTTTCTTTCCTAACCTTTTGTTTCATGTATTGTGGGACGTGAACATCTTGATAATGCTATTATTTTCTCTTCGAGTTACCTGTGCTATCCATTTTAGTTGTTGCTACTGTTGAAATTCTTCAAATGATGCGGTTTTTGTTTTTTGGTCAGGTTCTTTTTTTGGGGAGGGGTGGTTCTGTAGCGCCATCCCACGAGAATTGATGAAGAATTGCTCTCTCTAAGATCTACAGGGTTCATTCGCTCGAAAACATTTTTAATGATTGATCTAAGAAAACGGTTGCATACAGCTGACACTTTAGATATTTCTGAACGAGTGTGGTGCCAGGCATCTCTTTCATATGAAAGTCTCGATCTGGCGAGGCGATTTAAGAACATGACACGAGTTCACTATTTACATTATTCGGACTATTGTCCTCATCTTTGTCGCCATATTTATTACAACGTTTCGGTCGTTGTACGCTCCGGCCTTCTTCAGGTGGTTGGAATGTCGAACTGAACCCTTTATTTCGCTCACTGGGGTAGACTGTTCCAGTTTCACGTGCCATGTCTAATGGATGTCAGTTATCAGTCATCTCCAGTTAATTCCCCTCTGAAAGTTCTCCACTGCCATAACCGGGTATTGAAATCATACTCTTTGTGTCCTGTCACTGGATCTAACTAACGCCTTTATCCACTGTGCCATGTGTCCTCAAGGACACATGGCACAGTGGATAAAGGCGTTAGCTGGAATAGTCTACCCCAGTGAGCGAAATAAAGGGTTCAGTTCGACGTTGCAACCACCTGAAGAAGGCCGGAGCGTACAACGGCCGAAACGTAGTAATAAATATGGCGACAAAGGTGAGGACAATAGTCCGAATAATGTAAATAGTGTACATAATACCTCATCTCAGAAATATAGACAGATACTGAAGGATCGGATAAATATGGCAACAAAGATGAGGACAATAGTCTGAATAATGTAAATAGTGTACATATTACCTCATCTCAGAAATATAGACGAATAATGACACGACTTCTTATGTTAATGTTTTGGTTTTTGTAGGAACTTGCGGTATTATGCAAAACTATCCTTAGCACAGCCTATTCCATGTTCAATTTCCTTTTTTCCTACCCTAAATTTGTTATAACAGATCCGTACACCGAGGTATTTGAAGTGAAACTGAACTGATGCTTTTTCTTTTCCCTCGAGAACCGACAAAAATTTTAAACACTATTTATTAATTATAATGTTTATTTACCTTTGTTTTATATTTACAACATTCTAAAAATATGTGAACGAAATGCAATATCTATTATTTATCAGATATAGAAATAGAAACTAATAATAAACAAATAATTTAGTAATTATTTCGTCAATTCTCAAGAATAAATGGGTAAACATGTATCTTCGTAACTGCAAAGAGAACATTGTGTCAAAATGGCGGTTTTTCCCTTGACACCGCTATTATTTTAACTACCTTCACTCTTTAGCAATGTTTATTGTTTTACCCGCCATTCCAATGAACAATCTAATGATTAAATAAATAAATAGTGTTTATTATTTTTGTTGTCAATTCTCAAGAACAAAGAAAATGTGTAAATTCACTTTCATCATAAGAAGTTTTATGACAATTATAATCATCTCTCTTTGAAGCAATCAATATTGCCGAGGAGCGAAGGTAGTTAAAATAATAGCGGTGTCAAGGAAAGAGCCGTTCTTTTGACATTTTTTTTCGAAGCTCGAAGTTTGCCAAGAAATGTATAAATACGTTTTCATATTCATAGGAAAGGAAAAATAAACAAGGTCTTGCTTGCCAGTTAGCAGTTCCATTTCTGGATCCAATTCAAAATCAGTCATCAGGAGGAGCCATAGCAGCCAGTTTCAGCTGCTTTTCTTCTACTGCCTTCTGCTATGGCGGGGCCTCTCCATTTTATTAAAATCCTAAAAATCAACTCTTTTAAAATAATTAAAGTTGTCGATGGAGTAGACAGTAATAGCGGGTGCCAAGAGAAAAATCGTTACTTTGAAACACACGGTTTATTTTTGTGAAGTTGCGTTTTTTTAAACTTTGCCAATATTTTTTCCCAGAATTTCGTAGACAACATACAGGGATGCGTGTTATACCCGAGTGCGTATTATACACCGTATAGAAATTATTCTCAGTGCTTCTGTAAACTTACTGACTTCAAATATCACCTCAGAGAAATTCATTTTTTTTTCATTGCTATTTTTATATAATCCAGATGAAATAAGAAAAATTCGAGAAGGGGGTGCAAACTTTTCATAGCTATTGTTATATAATCCAGATGAAATAAAAAAAATATTGCAGGAGGGGCAAACTTTTCACAGCTATTGTTATATAATCCAAATGAAATATTGGGTTGGTGCATAATTATCAGGCGTTTTGTATGCGAGTTATTTGTTAACTTTTTTTTAATAAAAATATTATTTTATTTTCAGGTTATAAAAATGCATGTTATATCTCAGATTTTCTTGGATGTGGTGGTAAAGATTCTACAGGGTGCCCCACAAAAAACATGAAATTTTAGATTTACTATATGATGAAAAAAATTAACAAACATATCCAAATATTAAACTAATATTTTACTATATGAACTATAAAAATTAACTAACATTTAAAAAAAATGAACAATATCTTTTACTATATGAGTGAAGTAATAAAATTGGCTAACATATAAAAAATTAAGTATATATTTTACTATATGAATGAACGCTAAAAATTAACTCACATTTAAAAAATGAACAATATCTTTTACTATATGAGTGAAGTAATAAAATTGGCTAACATATAAAAAATTAAGTATATATTTTACTATATGAATGAACTATAAAAATTAACTCACAAGAAAATGAACAATATCTTTTACTATATGAGTGAAGTAATAAAATTACTAACATATAAAAAATTAACTATATATTTTACTATATGAATGGACTATAAAAATTAACTCACAAAAAATGAACAATATCTTTTACTATATGAGTGAAGTAATAAAATTACTAACATAAAAAATTAACTATATATTTTACTATATGATGAACTATAAAAATTAACTCACATTTAAAAAAATGAACAATAACTTTTACTATATGAGTGAAGTAAGAAAATTGACTAACATATAAAAAATTAACTATATATTTTACTATATGAATGAACGATAAAAATTAACTAACGTATTAATTTTTAACCATTCCAGGATGCCGCCGTTAACAAATTTTCAACGCAAGGTGATTGTTCTCTTTAAGAAGGAACATCCAAGTTGGGGATCGTATGTGACCCTGGTGGGGTACTTGCTCGGAATTTAATCAAAGTACTCTCAGCATAGGTGCAGTTTAAACCACAGGTTGGCTCTGTGGGCGTTGAAGAAACGTAAACCCTCCTGAACAGATGGACATGCGAGGAAACGACTGGCCTTACAGAAGACGAGAAACCAGAGAGTACCTTCCCGTTGAAACAGATCTGATGATGACCTACGATCTGGTTTTGTTTTAAACCATTCCATTGTTAAAAGGCACGTTTACATCTTTACCATGTTCCAAAACTTTTCAAGGTTTGGAGTTGCTGAGAGCGAAAAAGATTTCTTCAAATTTTAATCAGCTAAGCGCCATCTTGTTTTCTACCCGAAAATGCTTATTTACATTTGTATGTCGTTCTGAACCAGCAGATATAATTCTGAACAAACATCGTTAACTCTGGAAAATAATTGTCAAAATTAATAATTTCGGAAGCAGTTGAGTTTGTGGGAAACTCATCAATTGTAACATTGTGTGTGTAAAACAGAAAATAAGTTAAGGAAGGGAAAAAAGATCTAAAAAAACAACAAATAGCTGCAAAGGTTGCTGTGGAACTCCCTCCCCTTTTCTTGTTTCCCTGATAGCTATGATCTCCAACTATTCAAATGTAATGTCAATCGACGTCTACAGATGCCTTGATCTATCCCCTATCCTTCTCTTCATCCTTTCCTCTATCACTCCTATTTGCTCTCGCTCCAACTCTCTGTAACCCCTTGCGTGCTAATGGCTTCCCGCCTTGCTGGGGGTGAAACGCTTAATATATATATATATATATATATATATATATATATATATATATATATATATATATCGGATTTCTGAAATATGATAAAGTCATTCGACGGTCGCAAGTCCCGCAAAACCAAAAAACAGGTAAAAGAAGGATCTCTAGATGCCTTTTCATTGGCCCGTGAATTGTCGAATAATCAATTAGTGAGAAGGCAAGGATCTGGCTCTGCAACTGCTTGAACTAGGAAGTTTCTCTCACTCACATCACCCTCTTCGTTGCTGACAAATAGCCGGCAAAACTTCCCTAACCTTGAGGCAATGAAAGTAGCTAATACAAAGCATATGCACTGTCCTATCTGATACTACAAAAACAAAAACAAAACAACTTTCAAAAGACGGTGGATTTGATTTTCAGTAAGACACAGAGACAGTGCGACTTCGATGTATTTTCCCGATGATAGCCGTGGAGACTAACGTATCGACACAATCGACTCGGTCACCAAATACCCTTTCAATTCACATGCTTAATCATATATGAAGCCGACACTATGTCATACAAATTTATCAATAATTAATTCGTTCTAATGTCATCAGCTTTCATTTGTAGGTTGTCACTTTTTGTTTGTTTATTTAGTGCAGTATTTCTCAACCATTTTTTTTTTTTACTTCAGGGCGCACTAATAACTAAAACTCTGGGGCGCACTTTCAATTTCAATAAGGAACAATTACTTTCATTATTTACATTATTCAGATTTATCATCATCTTCATTGCCATATTCAAAACGTTTCGGCCGTCGTACGCCCCGTCCTTCTTCAGGTGTTTGGAATTTCGATACATGGCTGACGAGGTAGATTTTTTTCCCGCAGTAGGTTCATATTTCTTTCTGCGGTAGACCTGTTGCCATCCAAGGCTATAGAACCCGGTCTGTCCTGCTATTTACCCGTAGCTGGGGGAGCGGGGAAGAAGAGGATTCATACCTTTCCCAAGGGTATTAGCACGTAAGGGAATATTAGTCAATTATGCGACATGCGTGATACACGCTTAGGCGCATCTTTCGATACATGACTGACGAGGCAGATTTTTTTTTCTGCAGTAGGTTGCCATTTCTTTCTGCGGTAGACCAGTTGCTATACAAGGCTATAGAACCCGGCCTGTCCTTCTATTTACCCATAGCTGGAGGGAGAAGAAGAGAATCCATACCATTCCCAAGGGTATTCGCACGTAAGTGAATGTAATGGATTCGACTGGAATTCGAACTCGGCTCTACGATTCTTCAAATTCCAGTCAAATCCATTACATTCATTTACATGCTAAGATCTTTGGAAAAGGTATGAATCCTCTTCGTCTCCCCAGACATGTCCGATATCCTGTCTTTCATTTTGTATGCATAAGATCAAAAAACATTATGGCTGTTTATCAAGGAAATCTTAGTAGCAAGGACACAAGCACCCAGTAAGGACCGAAATCTCTAGATCCACTGAGTGATAATCAAACAGGCTGCAGCAGTAGTGAACGAAAGACTTGGATAGTTCAGTTAGAGGGAAATAACTGAGACGCCCGGAAGAGACATGGCACGTGGAACTAGAGCAATCTACCCCGGTGGGTGAAATAAAAAGGTTTGCTTCGAAATTTGAAAATATGAACTTTTGGTTCAGCATTTCCCAAGAAGATTAGCGGTACAGTTTTCATTTAAAGGGATTTATGAAGAATCTGCTTTTTTTAGAGCGATAATGCCTGATTTAAATCTCTTACGGTGGAGTAATGGATAGCGGCTAGGATTGAAGAATCTGAGAGCCGAGTTCAAATTCCAGTCGAATCCATTACATTCACTTATGTGCTAATACCCTTGGGAAAGGTATGAATCCTCTTCTTCTCCCTCCAGCTATGGGTAAATAGCAGGACAGACTGGGTTCTATAGCCTTGGATGTCAACTGGTCTACCGCAGAAAGAAATGGCAACCTACTGCAGGAAAAAATCTACCTCATCAGTCATGTATCGAAAGACACATGATCGTTTAAGAGTGTATCATGGCGTATACTTGACTGATATTCCCTTACGTGCTAATACCCTTGGGAAAGGTATGAATCCTCTTCTTCTGCCTCCAGCTATGGGTAAATAGCAGGACAGACTGGGTTCTATAGCCTTGGATGTCAACTGGTCTACCGCAGAAAGAAATGGCAACCTACTGTAGGAGAAAATCTACCTCATCAGTCATGTATCGAAAGACACATGATCGTTTAAGAGTGTATCATGGCGTATACTTGACTGATATTCCCTTACGTGCTAATACCCTTGGGAAAGGTATGAATCCTCTTCTTCTCCCTCCAGCTATGGGTAAATAGCAGGACAGACTGGGTTCTATAGCCTTGGATGTCAACTGGTCTACCGCAGAAAGAAATGGCAACCTACTGCAGGAAAAAATCTACCTCATCAGTCATGTATCGAAAGACACATGATCGTTTAAGAGTGTATCATGGCGTATACTTGACTGATATTCCCTTACGTGCTAATACCCTTGGGAAAGGTATGAATCCTCTTCTTCTGCCTCCAGCTATGGGTAAATAGCAGGACAGACTGGGTTCTATAGCCTTGGATGTCAACTGGTCTACCGCAGAAAGAAATGGCAACCTACTGTAGGAGAAAATCTACCTCATCAGTCATGTATCGAAAGACACATGATCGTTTAAGAGTGTATCATGGCGTATACTTGACTGATATTCCCTTACGTGCTAATACCCTTGGGAAAGGTATGAATCCTCTTCTTCTCCCTCCAGCTATGGGTAAATAGCAGGACAGACTGGGTTCTATAGCCTTGGATGTCAACTGGTCTACCGCTGAAAGAAATGGTAACCTACTGCAGGAAAAAATCTACCTCATCAGTCATGTATCGAAAGACACATGATCGTTTAAGAGTGTATCATGGCGTATACTTGACTGATATTCCCTTACGTGCTAATACCCTTGGGAAAGGTATGAATCCTCTTCTTCTGCCTCCAGCTATGGGTAAATAGCAGGACAGACTGGGTTCTATAGCCTTGGATGTCAACTGGTCTACCGCTGAAAGAAATGGCAACCTACTGCAGGAGAAAATCTTCCTCATCAGTCATGTATCGAAAGACACATGATCGTTTAAGAGTGTATCATGGCGTATACTTGACTGATATTCCCTTACGTGCTAATACCCTTGGGAAAGGTATGAATCCTCTTCTTCTGCCTCCAGCTATGGGTAAATAGCAGGACAGACTGGGTTCTATAGCCTTGGATGTCAACTGGTCTACCGCAGAAAGAAATGGCAACCTACTGCAGTAGAAAATCTTCCTCATCAGTCATGTATCGAAAGACACATGATCGTTTAAGAGTGTATCATGGCGTATACTTGACTGATATTCCCTTACGTGCTAATACCCTTGGGAAAGGTATGAATCCTCTTCTTCTCCCTCCAGCTATGGGTAAATAGCAGGACAGACTGGATTCTATAGCCTTGGATGTCAACTGGTCTACCGCAGAAAGAAATGGCAACCTACTGCAGGAAAAAATCTACCTCATCAGTCATGTATCGAAAGACACATGATCGTTTAAGAGTGTATCATGGCGTATACTTGACTGATATTCCCTTACGTGCTAATACCCTTGGGAAAGGTATGAATCCTCTTCTTCTCCCTCCAGCTATGGGTAAATAGCAGGACAGACCGGGTTCTATAGCCTTGGATGTCAACTGGTCTACCGCAGAAAGAAATGGCAACCTACTGCAGGAGAAAATCTACCTCATCAGTCATGTATCGAAAGACACATGATCGTTTAAGAGTGTATCATGGCGTATACTTGACTGATATTCCCTTACGTGCTAATACCCTTGGGAAAGGTATGAATCCTCTTCTTCTGCCTCCAGCTATGGGTAAATAGCAGGACAGACTGGGTTCTATAGCCTTGGATGTCAACTGGTCTACCGCTGAAAGAAATGGCAACCTACTGCAGGAGAAAATCTTCCTCATCAGTCATGTATCGAAAGACACATGATCGTTTAAGAGTGTATCATGGCGTATACTTGACTGATATTCCCTTACGTGCTAATACCCTTGGGAAAGGTATGAATCCTCTTCTTCTGCCTCCAGCTATGGGTAAATAGCAGGACAGACTGGGTTCTATAGCCTTGGATGTCAACTGGTCTACCGCTGAAAGAAATGGCAACCTACTGCAGGAGAAAATCTTCCTCATCAGTCATGTATCGAAAGACACATGATCGTTTAAGAGTGTATCATGGCGTATACTTGACTGATATTCCCTTACGTGCTAATACCCTTGGGAAAGGTATGAATCCTCTTCTTCTGCCTCCAGCTATGGGTAAATAGCAGGACAGACTGGGTTCTATAGCCTTGGATGTCAACTGGTCTACCGCAGAAAGAAATGGCAACCTACTGCAGTAGAAAATCTTCCTCATCAGTCATGTATCGAAAGACACATGATCGTTTAAGAGTGTATCATGGCGTATACTTGACTGATATTCCCTTACGTGCTAATACCCTTGGGAAAGGTATGAATCCTCTTCTTCTCCCTCCAGCTATGGGTAAATAGCAGGACAGACTGGATTCTATAGCCTTGGATGTCAACTGGTCTACCGCAGAAAGAAATGGCAACCTACTGCAGGAAAAAATCTACCTCATCAGTCATGTATCGAAAGACACATGATCGTTTAAGAGTGTATCATGGCGTATACTTGACTGATATTCCCTTACGTGCTAATACCCTTGGGAAAGGTATGAATCCTCTTCTTCTGCCTCCAGCTATGGGTAAATAGCAGGACAGACTGGGTTCTATAGCCTTGGATGTCAACTGGTCTACCGCAGAAAGAAATGGCAACCTACTGCAGGAAAAAATCCACCTCATCAGTCATGTATCGAAAGACACATGATCGTTTAAGAGTGTATCATGGCGTATACTTGACTGATATTCCCTTACGTGCTAATACCCTTGGGAAAGGTATGAATCCTCTTCTTCTCCCTCCAGTTATGGGTAAATAGCAGGACAGACTGGGTTCTATAGCCTTGGATGTCAACTGGTCTACCGCAGAAAGAAATGGTAACCTACTGCAGGAAAAAATCTACCTCATCAGTCATGTATCGAAAGACACATGATCGTTTAAGAGTGTATCATGGCGTATACTTGACTGATATTCCCTTACGTGCTAATACCCTTGGGAAAGGTATGAATCCTCTTCTTCTCCCTCCAGTTATGGGTAAATAGCAGGACAGACCGGGTTCTATAGCCTTGGATGGCAACTGGTCTACCGCAGAAATAAATGACAAACTACTGCGGGGAAATAAAAATTCTGCTTCGTCAGTTATGTATCGAAAGATACATGATCACCTAAGCGTGTATAACGACTGGCACGTAACTGACTGATGGTATTTTGCCGTAATAGGCTTGGCCTGAAGTTCACACCAGAGATCAAGGAAGCCAGGTGCGCAAGAGGATTGACTCGTGATCACTCCAAGCCACCGAATGTGGGAGTACATCGCCTAGTACCTGCATCCTGTGTTAAAAACTTGAGGAGGAGAAAGGTGAACAGGTGGATATATAAACAACAGCCCCAGTCTCTCGCCCACTGCAGACAGAATGTCATGACGACGTATCAGACGAGAGGTGTCCAGGGTTGCTCGCCTTCCGCAAACTGGCTGAGAGTGACTGACGGAATATTGGAGTGAGTGAAATGTTAAGTAATGAAGATTCATGTCTCGCGTTACCGTTTAATCAATTCCGCCTTCGTTACACATACCTGCTTAGGGAGCGCTTCCCATATCTTTGTGGCTGACTTACACAAAAAGGAAAAAGTCGTTAGTTTTAGGCTGTTAGCTCTATACTAATTCTGCTTTTTCCTAGCTGATGTTGTCCATCACAAATCAATACCCACGTCACTTAAGAAAGAAAAAAGAAAGACAGAAAGAAAGAAAATGGACGAAACTAAGAAAGAAAGAAAGAAAGAAAGAAAAAGAAATACAGAAAAAGAAAGAAAAAAGAAAGAAAGAAGGAAAGCGATGAATAAATAAAATGATGCCTAAAATGATGTCGTCGTAACACCTCCGGTCGCATCGAGTTTCTCTTGGGCGATGTAAACGTTCTTACCTTTTTATTCTCGTTCCGAAGCGTTTTGTCTCAGTTTAGATCTTTGTTTTTTTTTTTTTAAATTTTATATATATTTTTTGTTCTACTACTACTAGTAGTACTATTGCTACTACTTACTCCTTCTCCTTATACTATTGCTACTTCTTCCTCTTCTCCTCCTCCTCCTCCTTCTTCTTCTTCTTCTTCTTCTTCTTCTTCTTCTTCTTCTTCTTCTTCTTCTTCTTCTTCTTCTTCTTCTTCTTCTTCTTCTTCTTCTTCTTCGTATTCTTCGTATTCTTCGTATTCTTCTTCTTCTTCTTCGTTTCTTCCTTCTCTTCCTCATTAATATTATTATTATACTACTACTATTAATATTAATACTTCTCCTCCTCCTTCTTCTTATCCTTCTTATTATTTTAATACTACTACTACTACTGCTACTTCTTTCTCTTCTTCTTCTTAATATTATTCTACTACTACTACTACTACTGCTACTTCTTCTCCTCCTCCTCCTCCTTCGTTGTCTTCTCCTCCTCCTTCTTCGTCGTCTTCTCTTACTCTTACTCATTATTATTATTATTATTATTATTCTACTACTATTACTAGTGATACTTCTCCTCTCCCCTTCTTCTTATTTTTATTATTATTATTCTACTACTACTATTATTACTATTGCTACTTCTTCATCTCCTCCTCCTCCTTCTCCTTCGTCTTATCCTCCTCCTTCTCCTTCGTCTTCTCCTCCTCCTCCTCTTCCTCTTCTTCTATACAGAATCTTAGAAGCGGATTCATTTACGGTTGAGAGAATAAAACGTTAGCGTGAATGCAGGCATCACTTTCAGCTCTTCCGTCAACAGCTCACCTCTCTCGCATTCTCTCTCTCACCCCCTCATCCCCATTCCCCAACCACTTACCTACTTAATTGGAGGGCACCTGCCGTGGTGAGACTAAAATATTCCGGACACACATGGTCCACCCTCAGGCCAAATTATCTTTCTTTCTTTGTTCAAACGGACCAATTCACTTGGTGGGACGGTCTACTGCGACCTACCAGTGATGTATAGGTGGACATTATCATTGAGAGATAGATAGATAGATAGATAGATAGAGAGAGCGAGAGAGAGAGAGAGAGAGAGAGAGAGAGAGAGAGAGAGAGAGAGAGAGAGAGAGAGTGAGTATAACGCTTAGAGCGAGAGGGAAAAGGACCAAGGGAGAGACAGATATGGCGTAAGGGGTGAACAGGAATATTTTAAGAAAAAGATAAAGTAAGAGAGAAAGGGAAAGAAAGAAAGAAAGAAAAAAGAAAGAAAGAAAGAACGAAATTAAGAAAGAAAAAAGAAAGACAGAAAGAAAGAAAGAAAATGGACGAAACTAAGAAAGAAATAAAGAAAGAAAAAGAAATACAGAAAAAGAAAGAAAAAAGAAAGAAGGAAAGCGATGAATAAATAAAATGATGCCTAAAGATAGCGTGAGAAGAGAGAGAAAGATAAAGAAATGAATCGATTAAAGTTATAGATAGGGATCTATCTATCTATCTATCTATCTATCTATCTATCTATCTATCAATCTAGAAAAATGCGTAGAAAGAGATAGAGGGGGAAACAAAGAAAGAAATTGATATATAGAAAGAAAAAGATGAATAGAGGTAAGGACGAAATAGATAGATAGATAGATAGATAGATAGATAGATAGATAGATAGATATGAACCGACTGAGATAGACAGACAGACATAAAAAGCAGACTGAGATAGATAGATAGATAGATAGATAAGAACCAATTTGGATCGATCGATCGATCCATAAATAGATAGATTTGAACAGACTGAGAAAGAAAGAAAGAAAGAAAGAAAGAAAGAAAGAAAGAAAGAAAGAAAGAAAGAAAGAAAACGAGAGTGAAAAAGAGAAGGCTGGGAATTTCTGAAATCTGTTAATGGAGTTTTCGGGACACCATACTACCTTATTCTTTCCGTCTTTATTCTTCTAAAAGCCTCGCCGACCCCTTTTGTTCTTTATTCTTTAATTTCTACACCAGCAGAAACATTGCTCGTGGCGGCCATTAATGTCCAGTGGGTTGATATTAAAGAGGAAAGTGGACAAAAGACAAAGAACTTGTGCGATGTGGGCCGACTGACCGGTCAGCATCGAAAGGTTTCGCATAAAGTTCAACTTTAGTAGCAACTTATCTTTGATCTCTGTTCAATGAGCCGGGCCCTTCGCTCTTCACTTACTTCGTGTTGTAGATTTTACAAGTACATTCCGGTACTTGCAAGTCACAGAATTAGATTACTAATTTTTCAGGTTCATCGAAACATTTGATATTTGAGAAGTTTATCTTTTACTGATTTTCTTATTGTACAATTCAGGTCGTTTTTACATTCTACGACCGTATAGTAAGAAGAATGGATGCGGAATAAAGAAGTAACCACTGGCGGAATCTTAATCCGCGTCCACTGTACTGGGGAAACATAGACATAGGTAGATATAGATGCAGTTTACGCAAGAATAAAAAAATGTAGACCGGTTTACACTAAAATGAAAAAGGTAGCTATGGGTCTGGTTTACATTAAAGTAAAAAGAGATGACATAGGTCCAGTTCAAAAAGTATATATGGGTCTGGTTTACACTAGAATTAAAATGGTAGACAAAGGTCCAGTTCAAAAAGGTAGATATGGGTCTGGTTTACATTGGAGTCAAAAGGGTAGACATAGGTCCAGTTCAGAAAGGCAGATATGGGTCTGGTTTACATTAGCGTCTTAAAGACAGGCATAGGTCCAGTTCAGAAAGTTAGATATGGGTTTGGTTTACATCAGAGTCAAAAGGGTAGACATAGATTCAGTTTACACTAAAGTCCAAAAAGGTAGATATGGGTCTGATTTACATTAGAGTCAAAAGAGTAGACATAAGTCTAGTTTACACTAAAGTCCAAAAGGTAGATATGGGTCTGATTTACATTAGCGTCTTAAAGGCAGGCATAGGTCCAGTTCAGAAAGTTAGATATGGGTTTGGTTTACATTAGAGTCAAAAGGGTAGACGTACGTCCAGTTTACATTGATGTAAAAAAAGTAGATATGGGTCTGGTTTACATTAAAGTAAAAAAGTTGACATAGGTTAAGTTCAAAAATGTAGATATGGGTCTGGGTTACACTAGAATTAAAAAAAGTAGACATAGGTCTAGTTCAAAAAGGTAGATATAGTTCTGGTTTATATTAAAGTCAAAATGGTAGACATAGATCCAGTTCAAAAAGGTATATATGGGTCTGGTTTACATTAGAGTAAAAAAGGTAGACATAGGTCCGGTTTACACTAAAGTCCAAAAGGTAGATATGTGTCTGGTCTACATTAGAATCAAAAGGGTAGATATAGGTCAGTTCAGAAAGGTAGATATGAGTTTGGTTTATATTAGAGTCTTAAAGACAGGCATAGGTCCCGTTCAAAAAGGTATATATGGGTCTGGTTTACATTAGAGTCAAAAGGGTAGACATAGGTTCAGTTTACAGTAAAGTCCAAAAGGTAGATATGGGTCTGGTTTACACGAGAGTCAAAAGGGTAGACATAGGTCCAAATTACACTAAAGTCCAAAAGGTAGATATGGGTGGGATTTACATTAGAGTCAAAAGGGTACACATAGGTCCAGTTTACACTAAAGTCCAAAAGGTAGATATGGGTCTGATTTACATTAGAGTCAAAAGGGTACACATAGGTCCAGTTTACACTAAAGTCCAAAAGGTATATATGGGTCTGATTTACATTAGAGTCAAAAGGGTAGACATAAGTCTAGTTTACAGTAAAGTCCAAAAGGTAGATATGGGTCTGGTTTACACGAGCGTCAAAAGGGTACACATAGGTCCAGTTTACACTAAAGTCCAAAAAGTAGATATGGGTCTAATTTACATTAGAGTCAAAAAGTAGACGTAGGTCCAGTTAACACTAAAGTCAAATAGATTGACCTAAGTCCGGTTAAGACTAGAGACCAAAAAGTAGAAATAGGTCTGCTTTGCACGAAAGTTACTGTTGTGATCTGGGGTCTGGCAAGACACGACACTTGACAGAGTTAGTCTTGATAGTACTATTCCATATTCAGCTATGTCACAAGTCACGGCGATAGTATTATCTTCTTTTCCTTCGAGACAATTACCTAGGACTATTTATCATGAATGGTTCAGTCCATTTATGACATTAAGGAGAGTAACTGACTCTGCCACAGCAACTTCCCTTTTGAGACTTACTTCCGATTGAAGTTATATTTATTTTCTTTTGGGGTTAAGATCCAACACTTCTGTAGGATGTCTCTTCCTTTTATTGGAGCGTGTGGTTTCCGGAGTTATCTGAAGCATAGGTACTTTAAACGTCATACGGAAACACCATCGGCTCCTCCTCTCGGATGCTCTGGTCGTCCGAGTAACTTTTTCTTATTTGATTTAGATGTATTTTATGACCACATGTAAAACCTTTTATCATGTACAATAACTTTCCGATACGTTTCTCGGCTACCCCATCTTTCCAGCATTCCTTTCCATTTTTGTAAGTTCGAAAGAATATTTTTTCGCCGGTTATGAAGTATTTCTGTGTAGAGTGTAACCCGGATATAAGAGACCCTGATATAAGAGAAACACGGATATAAGAGAGATTTTTCTCTGGTCCCAAATTAGAGCTAGTGTTAATAAAACAAAATAGACCAAACCAGGATATAAGAGAAACCCGGATATAAGATACTTCTTTTCCGGTCCCGGAAACTCTCTTATATCCGGGTTACACTGTATTAGATTTTTTTCTTGTTTCCGACATTTTTCTTATTCGGCAGCCATTTGTCAAACACCGATATAATTTTCCTTCCGATTATTAGTACTTCCAGTGGACATACCTGATACTGTGTTAAGATTATGTGTCACCTGATAGACACGTAAAAACTGCTGTAATAAAATATCCTTGGTTTCACCTCCATTGTTTTTTTTAATGCCCTTTTGAATGTATCGACAAGGCGTTCGACTTGTTCATCCGATCTTGTATGGTAGAGGATAAGATTCGATATGTTGTGTCGCAAAGGATTTACAGAAACTTTCAAACTATTTAGCAGTGAATTTAGTGTCGTTGTCCGAAACAATGGCATCCAAGATGCCGTAGCTAGCAAATAACTTATGCAAGAAGTTTACTGTAATTGAAGAAGTTGAACTCTTGAATTTTAAAATTTCTGGCCATTTGGAAAAACACTCAACAACGATAAGGTGGTAGACACCATTTATCGGTCCCGCGGAATCGATGTGTAATCTCGACCATGGTGTGACTGTCCTTCGCCAAGGGTAGATTTTAACTGGTGGGGATTTTGCTGCCATGGCACAGACTTCGCATGATTTTACCAATCTCTCGATACTGGGTCAGTAGACATAGCTGCGTATGAGGGGTGGATTTTAACTGGTGGCGATTTTTCTGCCATGACACCACCTCAGCACGCTTTTACCAATCTCTCGATGTCTTTGTCCATACTGGGTCAGTAGACGTAGCTGCGCATGAGGGGTGGATCAGACTATTTATGATACAGTGTAACCCGGATATAAGACCCGGATATAAGAGAAACCCGGATATAAGATAGATTTTCTCTGGTCCCAAATTAGCCTGTGTTAATGTATATATAATAGACCAAACATGGATATAAGAGAAACACGGATATAAGAGACTTCTTCTCCGGTCCCGACAACTGTCTTATATCCGGGTTACACTGTACTACGGAAGGTAACTGTCTCTTACCACAGCATAATTCAAGTTATTTTGACAATTCTATTTCTCGATTTGAATTCATTTGATAAATTTATTTGTTATTTATCTATAACAATAAATTTCTCGATTTCTATTAATATCGATAAATCTATTTCTTGATTTGTCTTAACAATAACTGTATTTCATTATTTGAATTCAAGTTATTTTGATAATTTTATTTCTCGATTTTAATGAATTTCTCTAAATGTATTTCTTATTTTTTCCGTAGCAATAAATATATTTCTTTATTTGAATTTAAATCATTTCACTCGCTGTATTTCTTAATTAGAATTCATTTTAATAATGTATTTATTTATTAGAATTCATTTCGATAAATGTATTTATTATTTTTTCTTTTTTAAAATAATAAATATATTCTTTTGGAATTTTGACTTGCCGAAATAGAACATTTCGATAAATGTATTTCTCAATTAGAATTCATTTTGATAAATGTATTTCTTAATTAGAATTCATTTCGATAAATGCATTTATTAATTTTTCTTCTTAAAATAACAATAAATATATTTTTGGGGTATTTTGATTTTCCGAAATATTATGAACATTTCGATAAATGTATTGTTTCGTTTTCGTTCAGGACATTTCGATAAATGTATTGTTTCGTTTTCGTTCAGGACATTTCGATAAATGTATTGTTTCGTTTTCGTTCAGGACATTTCGATAAATGCATCTCTAGATTTTCTTCGGGACATTTCAGTAATGCATTTGTGGACTTTCATTGTTGGGTGTCGATGTTATCGCGCAGAAATGTCTTTTTTTTCTTTCCAAACGAGTTACTTCGTTAAAGTAACAATTCCCCTCCCACCCCCACAAATGATGTAGAGACAAATACAGACGAAAATGAGACAGCCCTAAGTTTCCTGACCACCCGAGGGTAGGTTCAGATGATCCGGAAGTTACCAATTTTACCAGCAGCATTTGCGAAAACACTGTTGTGCAAAGTTCAGAAGAAAGAAAGACTGAAAGACTTTTGGAGCATGGGCGTGACGGCGTAGCATGAAAAGGGAGGTAATCGGGAGAAGAGCTGAGGCAAAGAAAGGAGGGACTTGGTATTTGAAATCGGAAGTGGAGTACCGGATGTTGGGTGAGTGGGTTGGGCACCACTATTTGTAATACCTTGCTTTCCACCCTGGCAGGATAATGTCTCCGGAAACCGACGAAGATCATCGAACATTTAGTGGCCAACATCAGAAGCGACATGCAATCATTGTCTTCTTCTACGCGACTGTAGGCTTGTCGGTTGATAGGTAGAAACCGTCCAGGAGGTTGAAAAATAGGTGTGGCTGATTGACCGAATATATAGGGCCAAGAAGCCGGAGAAAAAATCGTATAGGAGTGGGTGGGGGGCGTCCAAGGACCAATAAGATAAAAACAAATAAAGCTTGTAAGAACGAGCGAATGAGAGTTACAGACAGATAAATAGCTAGCTAGCTAGATAGACAGATACGTATGAATGAGATAGAGAGAATGTTTTAAAAGATAGATATGAACATATATATATATATATATATATATATATATATATATATATATATATATATATTGTGTGTATTTAGGCCGCATTTTTTCATTCATACATGTTTCATTAAATAATATAGATAAGTGTTGTCTATATATTTTTGTAAGTTCTTTTCATATCGTCTGATAAGCTTAATAACATTATCATTAAACAATGAAAGAAAATCACAATATTGATACATATTTTTAATCCAATCTAAGCTTTCGGCTTACATAAGCCATTATCAAAGATGACAATTACACAATATATTAAGCAATACACGAACAAGAAATTGATGATAGTCTGTTATTGTTTACATGGATGGATATATATATATATATATATATATATATATATATATATATAGATAGATAGATAGATAGATAGATATGAACAAAATGACATAGATAGCTGGATAGATACATAGATATGAACAGACTATGATATTTAGATAGATAGATAGATAGATAGATAGACAGATATGAACATAATGAGATAGATAGATATATAGATATGAACAAATATATATATGTCTCTATATGTATATAGATAGATAGATAGATATGAACAGACTGTGATAGATAGATATGAATAGACATAGATAGATAGATAGATACATAGATATGAACAGACTGTGATAGATAGATATGAATAGACATAGATAGATAGATAGATAGATATGAACAGACTGTGATAAATAGATATGAATAGACATAGATAGATAGATAGATACATAGATATGAACAGACTGTGATAGATAGATATGAATAGACATAGATAGATAGATAGATAGATAGATAGATATGAACAGACTGTGATAGATAGATATGAAAAGACATAGATAGATAGATAGATAGATAGATAGATAGATAGATAGATAGATGTGGAGACAAAAAAGAGAAAACGACAGAAAAAGATGCAGAAATACAGAGGAATAGATAGCTGGATAGATACATAGATAGATATGAACAGACTGTGATAGATAGATAGATAGATAGATAGATAGATAGATAGATATGAACATAATGAGATTGATAGATACATAGATATGAACAAATATATATATGTCTATATATGTATATATATATATAGATAGATTGATATGAACAGACTGTGATAGATAGATATGAATAGACATAGATAGATAGATAGATACATAGATATGAACAGACTGTGATAGATAGATATGAAAAGACATAGATAGATAGATAGATAGATAGATAGATAGATAGATAGATAGATGTGGAGACAAAAAAGAGAAAACGACAGAAAAAGATACAGAAATACAGAGGAATAGATAGCTGGATAGATACATAGATAGATATGAACAGACTGTGATAGATAGATAGATAGATAGATAGATATGAACATAATGAGATTGATAGATACATAGATATGAACAAATATATATATGTCTATATATGTATATATATATATATAGATAGATTGATATGAACAGACTGTGATAGATAGATATGAATAGACATAGATAGATAGATAGATAGATAGATATGAACATAATGAGATTGATAGATACATAGATATGAACAAATATATATATGTCTATATATGTATATATATATATAGATAGATTGATATGAACAGACTGTGATAGATAGATATGAATAGACATAGATAGATAGATAGATAGATAGACAAAAAAGGGAAAACAGCAGAAAAAGAGACAGAAATACAGAGGAAAACTAAACGTGATTGCGAGAGAGAGAGAGAGACAGACAGACAGACAGACAGACAGACAGACAGACAGACAGACAGACAGACAGACAGAGATAGGAAGAAACGGAAATGAGAGACAGAAAAAGCAAGATAGAAAGAAAACTGCGAGGACGAAAGCGGAAGAGAGAGAATGAAAGAAAAAAAGACAGAAAACAGATGGAAACAAATAAAGATAGCAATAGAGAGAAAACAAAG
Source organism: Acanthosepion esculentum (assembly GCA_964036315.1). Classification (NCBI taxonomy): domain Eukaryota; kingdom Metazoa; phylum Mollusca; class Cephalopoda; order Sepiida; family Sepiidae; genus Acanthosepion; species Acanthosepion esculentum. Next base: position 16,059,777 of record OZ038507.1, read on the forward strand.
AGAAAGAAAAAAGAGAGGGATAAAGAAAGCGAGTGAAAGGAAATTAAAAAAAAAAGAGATAGAAAAAGATAATAAATAGAAAGAGAGAGTGAAAAAGTGGCACGTAAAAAAAGGAAGAGAGAGCAAGGGACACAGAGAGAGAAAGAAAGATAACGTGGAAAAAAGAAAGTGATAAAAGAGAAAAAGGAAAAAAAGATAAAGGGAGATAATAAAAAAGAAGAAAGAGAAAGAAAGAGAAGGGAAATAGAGAGTGGAAGAAAGAGGGAAATAGCCTCGTCTAGGTTTCTCCTCTCTGAGAGTTTGACAAGCACACCGGAAAGTGAAGGGAAGTGGTAAGAAATGAAGATTATGAGGAAGAGAAGCATAGATAACAATTGAGTTAAAGAGGTCAAAGGTTGAAGTGGTGAGTGAAGCACTCACGCAGGAGATTGTTTAACAAAGTGACAGTTGAAGGAAAAAGCTCTCTGGGTGTAACTTTCTTCTTACGCGTGGAACGTGGAGGAAAAGAGGATGATTTGAAAACGTGGAAGTAGCAACGCTGCAATGGTTTGAACTAGAGAAACTAAAGAATGAAGCACTCATTTGAATTTTTGTCATGGACATAGTGATAGAGTAGCGATGAGGTTACAACGTAAGGCCCATTGGAAAGAGGTTGCAGGGTAGAGAATAAAACGATTTTGAACCCTATTGAGGCTGGACAGCGAGAATTGAGCAGCCACAGCCTAGATATCGCAGCAATACTCCATTTTGGGTCTAATCTGACTCTTGTAAAGATGAAGCATGGCAAAAGGACAGGAAAGTGAGGATTGAGCAGCTCCAGCCCAGATATGGCAGCAATACTCCATTTTGGGTCTAATCTGACTCTTGTAAAGATGAAGCATGGCAAAAGGACAGGAAAGAGAGGATTGAGCAGCTCCAGCCCAGATATGGCAGCAATACTCCATTTTGGGTCTAATCTGACTCTTGTAAAGATGAAGCATGGCAAAAGGACAGGAAAGTGAGGATTGAGCAGCTCCAGTCCAGATATGGCAGCAATACTCCATTTTGGGTCTAATCTGACTCTTGTAAAGATGAAGCATGGCAAAAGGACAGGAAAGTGAGGATTGAGCTGCTCCAGCCCAGATATGGCAGAAATACTCCATTTTGGGTCTAATCTGACTCTTGTAAAGATGAAGCATGGCAAAAGGACAGGAAAGTGAGGATTGAGCAGCTCCAGCCCAGATATGGCAGCAATACTCCATCTTGGGTCTAATCTGACTCTTGTAAAGATGAAGCATGGCAAAAGGACAGGAAAGAGAGGATTGAGCAGCTCCAGCCCAGATATGGCAGCAATACTCCATTTTGGGTCTAATCTGACTCTTGTAAAGATGAAGGATGGCAAAAGGACAGGAAAGTGAGGATTGAGCAGCTCCAGCCCAGATATGGCAGCAATACTCCATTTTGGGTCTAATCTGACTCTTGTAAAGATGAAGCATGGCAAAAGGACAGGAAAGTGAGGATTGAGCAGCTCCAGCCCAGATATGGCAGAAATACTCCATTTTGGGTCTAATCTGACTCTTGTAAAGATGAAGCATGACAAAAGGACAGGAAAGAGAGGATTGAGCAGCTCCAGCCCAGATATGGCAGCAATACTCCATTTTGGGTCTAATCTGACTCTTGTAAAGATGAAGGATGGCAAAAGGACAGGAAAGTGAGGATTGAGCAGCTCCAGCCCAGATATGGCAGCAATACTCCATTTTGCGTCTAATCTGACTCTTGTAAAGATGAAGCATGGCAAAAGGACAGGAAAGTGAGGATTGAGCAGCTCCAGCCCAGATATGGCAGCAATACTCCATTTTGGGTCTAATCTGACTCTTGTAAAGATGAAGCATGGCAAAAGGACAGGAAAGTGAGGATTGAGCAGCTCCAGTCCAGATATGGCAGCAATACTCCATTTTGGGTCTAATCTGACTCTTGTAAAGATGAAGCATGGCAAAAGGACAGGAAAGTGAGGATTGAGCTGCTCCAGCCCAGATATGGCAGAAATACTCCATTTTGGGTCTAATCTGACTCTTGTAAAGATGAAGCATGGCAAAAGGACAGGAAAGTGAGGATTGAGCAGCTCCAGCCCAGATATGGCAGCAATACTCCATCTTGGGTCTAATCTGACTCTTGTAAAGATGAAGCATGGCAAAAGGACAGGAAAGAGAGGATTGAGCAGCTCCAGCCCAGATATGGCAGCAATACTCCATTTTGGGTCTAATCTGACTCTTGTAAAGATGAAGGATGGCAAAAGGACAGGAAAGTGAGGATTGAGCAGCTCCAGCCCAGATATGGCAGCAATACTCCATTTTGGGTCTAATCTGACTCTTGTAAAGATGAAGCATGGCAAAAGGACAGGAAAGTGAGGATTGAGCAGCTCCAGCCCAGATATGGCAGCAATACTCCATTTTGGGTCTAATCTGACTCTTGTAAAGATGAAGCATGACAAAAGGACAGGAAAGAGAGGATTGAGCAGCTCCAGCCCAGATATGGCAGCAATACTCCATTTTGGGTCTAATCTGACTCTTGTAAAGATGAAGGATGGCAAAAGGACAGGAAAGTGAGGATTGAGCAGCTCCAGTCCAGATATGGCAGCAATACTCCATTTTGGGTCTAATCTGACTCTTGTAAAGATGAAGCATGGCAAAAGGACAGGAAAGAGAGGATTGAGCAGCTCCAGCCCAGATATGGCAGCAATACTCCATTTTGGGTCTAATCTGACTCTTGTAAAGATGAAGGATGGCAAAAGGACAGGAAAGTGAGGATTGAGCAGCTCCAGCCCAGATATGGCAGCAATACTCCATTTTGGGTCTAATCTGACTCTTGTAAAGATGAAGCATGGCAAAAGGACAGGAAAGTGAGGATTGAGCAGCTCCAGCCCAGATATGGCAGCAATACTCCATTTTGGGTCTAATCTGACTCTTGTAAAGATGAAGCATGGCAAAAGGACAGGAAAGTGAGGATTGAGCAGCTCCAGCCCAGATATGGCAGCAATACTCCATTTTGGGTCTAATCTGACTCTTGTAAAGATGAAGGATGGCAAAAGGACAGGAAAGTGAGGGTTGAGCAGCTTCAGTCCAGATATGGCAGCAATACTCCATTTTGGGTCTAATCTGACTCTTGTAAAGATGAAGCATGGCAAAAGGACAGGAAAGTGAGGATTGAGCTGCTCCAGCCCAGATATGGCAGAAATACTCCATTTTGGGTCTAATCTGACTCTTGTAAAGATGAAGCATGGCAAAAGGACAGGAAAGTGAGGATTGAGCAGCTCCAGCCCAGATATGGCAGCAATACTCCATCTTGGGTCTAATCTGACTCTTGTAAAGATGAAGCATGACAAAAGGACAGGAAAGTGAGGATTGAGCAGGTCCAGCCCAGATCTGGCAGAAATACTCCATTTTGGGTCTAATCTGACTCTTGTAAAGATGAAGCATGGCAAAAGGACAGGAAAGTGAGGATTGAGCAGCTCCAGTCCAGATATGGCAGCAATACTCCATTTTGGGTCTAATCTGACTCTTGTAAAGATGAAGGATGGCAAAAGGACAGGAAAGAGAGGACTGAGCAGCTCCAGCCCAGATATGGCAGAAATACTCCATTTTGGGTCTAATCTGACTCTTGTAAAGATGAAGCATGGCAAAAGGACAGGAAAGTGAGGATTGAGCAGCTCCATCCCAGATATGGCAGCAATACTCCATTTTGGGTCTAATCTGACTCTTGTAAAGATGAAGCATGGCAAAAGGACAGGAAAGAGAGGATTGAGCAGCTCCAGCCCAGATATGGCAGCAATACTCCATCTTGGGTCTAATCTGACTCTTGTAAAGATGAAGGATGGCAAAAGGACAGGAAAGAGAGGATTGAGCAGCTCCAGCCCAGATCTGGCAGAAATACTCCATTTTGGGTCTAATCTGACTCTTGTAAAGATGAAGCATGGCAAAAGGACAGGAAAGTGAGGATTGAGCAGCTCCAGCCCAGATATGGCAGCAATACTCCATTTTGGGTCTAATCTGACTCTTGTAAAGATGAAGCATGGCAAAAGGACAGGAAAGAGAGGATTGAGCAGCTCCAGCCCAGATATGGCAGCAATACTCCATTTTGGGTCTAATCTGACTCTTGTAAAGATGAAGGATGGCAAAAGGACAGGAAAGTGAGGATTGAGCAGCTCCAGTCCAGATATGGCAGCAATACTCCATTTTGGGTCTAATCTGACTCTTGTAAAGATGAAGCATGGCAAAAGGACAGGAAAGAGAGGATTGAGCAGCTCCAGCCCAGATATGGCAGCAATACTCCATTTTGGGTCTAATCTGACTCTTGTAAAGATGAAGGATGGCAAAAGGACAGGAAAGTGAGGATTGAGCAGCTCCAGCCCAGATATGGCAGCAATACTCCATTTTGGGTCTAATCTGACTCTTGTAAAGATGAAGCATGGCAAAAGGACAGGAAAGAGAGGATTGAGCAGCTCCAGCCCAGATATGGCAGCAATACTCCATTTTGGGTCTAATCTGACTCTTGTAAAGATGAAGGATGGCAAAAGGACAGGAAAGTGAGGATTGAGCAGCTCCAGTCCAGATATGGCAGCAATACTCCATTTTGGGTCTAATCTGACTCTTGTAAAGATGAAGCATGGCAAAAGGACAGGAAAGTGAGGATTGAGCTGCTCCAGCCCAGATATGGCAGAAATACTCCATTTTGGGTCTAATCTGACTCTTGTAAAGATGAAGCATGGCAAAAGGACAGGAAAGTGAGGATTGAGCAGCTCCAGCCCAGATATGGCAGCAATACTCCATCTTGGGTCTAATCTGACTCTTGTAAAGATGAAGCATGACAAAAGGACAGGAAAGTGAGGATTGAGCAGGTCCAGCCCAGATCTGGCAGAAATACTCCATTTTGGGTCTAATCTGACTCTTGTAAAGATGAAGCATGGCAAAAGGACAGGAAAGTGAGGATTGAGCAGCTCCAGTCCAGATATGGCAGCAATACTCCATTTTGGGTCTAATCTGACTCTTGTAAAGATGAAGCATGGCAAAAGGACAGGAAACTGGGGATTGAGCAGCTCAAGCCCAGATATGGCAGCAATACTCCATTTTGGGTCTAATCTGACTCTTGTAAAGATGAAGCATGGCAAAAGGACAGGAAAGTGAGGATTGAGCAGCTCCAGTCCAGATATGGCAGCAATACTCCATTTTGGGTCTAATCTGACTCTTGTAAAGATGAAGCATGGCAAAAGGACAGGAAAGTGAGGATTGAGCAGCTCCAGTCCAGATATGGCAGCAATACTCCATTTTGGGTCTAATCTGACTCTTGTAAAGATGAAGCATGGCAAAAGGACAGGAAAGTGAGGATTGAGCAGCTCCAGCCCAGATATGGCAGCAATACTCCATTTTGGGTCTAATCTGACTCTTGTAAAGATGAAGGATGGCAAAAGGACAGGAAAGTAAAGATTGAGCAGCTCCAGTCCAGATATGGCAGCAATACTCCATTTTGGGTCTAATCTGACTCTTGTAAAGATGAAGCATGGCAAAAGGACAGGAAAGTGAGGATTGAGCTGCTCCAGCCCAGATATGGCAGAAATACTCCATTTTGGGTCTAATCTGACTCTTGTAAAGATGAAGCATGGCAAAAGGACAGGAAAGTGAGGATTGAGCTGCTCCAGCCCAAATATGGCAGCAATACTCCATTTTGGGTCTAATCTGACTCTTGTAAAGATGAAGCATGGCAAAAGGACAGGAAAGTGAGGATTGAGCAGCTCCAGCCCAGATATGGCAGAAATACTCCATTTTGGGTCTAATCTGACTCTTGTAAAGATGAAGCATGGCAAAAGGACAGGAAAGTGAGGATTGAGCAGCTCCAGCCCAGATATGGCAGCAATACTCCATCTTGGGTCTAATCTGACTCTTGTAAAGATGAAGCATGGCAAAAGGACAGGAAAGTGGGGATTGAGCAGCTCCAGCCCAGATATGGCAGCAATACTCCATTTTGGGTCTAATCTGACTCTTGTAAAGATGAAGCATGGCAAAAGGACAGGAAAGTGAGGATTGAGCAGCTCCAGCCCAGATATGGCAGCAATACTCCATTTTGGGTCTAATCTGACTCTTGTAAAGATGAAGGATGGCAAAAGGACAGGAAAGTGAGGATTGAGCAGCTCCAGCCCAGATATGGCAGCAATACTCTATTTTGGGTCTAATCTGACTCTTGTAAAGATGAAGCATGGCAAAAGGACAGGAAAGTGAGGATTGAGCAGCTCCAGCCCAGATATGGCAGCAATACTCCATTTTGGGTCTAATCTGACTCTTGTAAAGATGAAGCATGGCAAAAGGACAGGAAAGAGAGGATTGAGCAGCTCCAGCCCAGATATGGCAGCAATACTCCATTTTGGGTCTAATCTGACTCTTGTAAAGATGAAGGATGGCAAAAGGACAGGAAAGTGAGGATTGAGCAGCTCCAGTCCAGATATGGCAGCAATACTCCATTTTGGGTCTAATCTGACTCTTGTAAAGATGAAGCATGGCAAAAGGACAGGAAAGTGAGGATTGAGCTGCTCCAGCCCAGATATGGCAGAAATACTCCATTTTGGGTCTAATCTGACTCTTGTAAAGATGAAGCATGGCAAAAGGACAGGAAAGTGAGGATTGAGCAGCTCCAGCCCAGATATGGCAGCAATACTCCATTTTGGGTCTAATCTGACTCTTGTAAAGATGAAGGATGGCAAAAGGACAGGAAAGTAAAGATTGAGCAGCTCCAGTCCAGATATGGCAGCAATACTCCATTTTGGGTCTAATCTGACTCTTGTAAAGATGAAGCATGGCAAAAGGACAGGAAAGTGAGGATTGAGCTGCTCCAGCCCAGATATGGCAGAAATACTCCATTTTGGGTCTAATCTGACTCTTGTAAAGATGAAGCATGGCAAAAGGACAGGAAAGTGAGGATTGAGCTGCTCCAGCCCAAATATGGCAGCAATACTCCATTTTGGGTCTAATCTGACTCTTGTAAAGATGAAGCATGGCAAAAGGACAGGAAAGTGAGGATTGAGCAGCTCCAGCCCAGATATGGCAGAAATACTCCATTTTGGGTCTAATCTGACTCTTGTAAAGATGAAGCATGGCAAAAGGACAGGAAAGTGAGGATTGAGCAGCTCCAGCCCAGATATGGCAGCAATACTCCATCTTGGGTCTAATCTGACTCTTGTAAAGATGAAGCATGGCAAAAGGACAGGAAAGTGGGGATTGAGCAGCTCCAGCCCAGATATGGCAGCAATACTCCATTTTGGGTCTAATCTGACTCTTGTAAAGATGAAGCATGGCAAAAGGACAGGAAAGTGAGGATTGAGCAGCTCCAGCCCAGATATGGCAGCAATACTCCATTTTGGGTCTAATCTGACTCTTGTAAAGATGAAGGATGGCAAAAGGACAGGAAAGTGAGGATTGAGCAGCTCCAGCCCAGATATGGCAGCAATACTCTATTTTGGGTCTAATCTGACTCTTGTAAAGATGAAGCATGGCAAAAGGACAGGAAAGTGAGGATTGAGCAGCTCCAGCCCAGATATGGCAGCAATACTCCATTTTGGGTCTAATCTGACTCTTGTAAAGATGAAGCATGGCAAAAGGACAGGAAAGAGAGGATTGAGCAGCTCCAGCCCAGATATGGCAGCAATACTCCATTTTGGGTCTAATCTGACTCTTGTAAAGATGAAGGATGGCAAAAGGACAGGAAAGTGAGGATTGAGCAGCTCCAGTCCAGATATGGCAGCAATACTCCATTTTGGGTCTAATCTGACTCTTGTAAAGATGAAGCATGGCAAAAGGACAGGAAAGTGAGGATTGAGCTGCTCCAGCCCAGATATGGCAGAAATACTCCATTTTGGGTCTAATCTGACTCTTGTAAAGATGAAGCATGGCAAAAGGACAGGAAAGTGAGGATTGAGCAGCTCCAGCCCAGATATGGCAGCAATACTCCATCTTGGGTCTAATCTGACTCTTGTAAAGATGAAGCATGACAAAAGGACAGGAAAGTGAGGATTGAGCAGGTCCAGCCCAGATCTGGCAGAAATACTCCATTTTGGGTCTAATCTGACTCTTGTAAAGATGAAGCATGGCAAAAGGACAGGAAAGTGAGGATTGAGCAGCTCCAGTCCAGATATGGCAGCAATACTCCATTTTGGGTCTAATCTGACTCTTGTAAAGATGAAGCATGGCAAAAGGACAGGAAACTGGGGATTGAGCAGCTCAAGCCCAGATATGGCAGCAATACTCCATTTTGGGTCTAATCTGACTCTTGTAAAGATGAAGCATGGCAAAAGGACAGGAAAGTGAGGATTGAGCAGCTCCAGTCCAGATATGGCAGCAATACTCCATTTTGGGTCTAATCTGACTCTTGTAAAGATGAAGCATGGCAAAAGGACAGGAAAGTGAGGATTGAGCAGCTCCAGTCCAGATATGGCAGCAATACTCCATTTTGGGTCTAATCTGACTCTTGTAAAGATGAAGCATGGCAAAAGGACAGGAAAGTGAGGATTGAGCAGCTCCAGCCCAGATATGGCAGCAATACTCCATTTTGGGTCTAATCTGACTCTTGTAAAGATGAAGGATGGCAAAAGGACAGGAAAGTGAGGATTGAGCAGCTCCAGTCCAGATATGGCAGCAATACTCCATTTTGGGTCTAATCTGACTCTTGTAAAGATGAAGCATGGCAAAAGGACAGGAAAGTGAGGATTGAGCTGCTCCAGCCCAGATATGGCAGAAATACTCCATTTTGGGTCTAATCTGACTCTTGTAAAGATGAAGCATGGCAAAAGGACAGGAAAGTGAGGATTGAGCTGCTCCAGCCCAAATATGGCAGCAATACTCCATTTTGGGTCTAATCTGACTCTTGTAAAGATGAAGCATGGCAAAAGGACAGGAAAGTGAGGATTGAGCAGCTCCAGCCCAGATATGGCAGAAATACTCCATTTTGGGTCTAATCTGACTCTTGTAAAGATGAAGCATGGCAAAAGGACAGGAAAGTGAGGATTGAGCAGCTCCAGCCCAGATATGGCAGCAATACTCCATCTTGGGTCTAATCTGACTCTTGTAAAGATGAAGCATGGCAAAAGGACAGGAAAGTGGGGATTGAGCAGCTCCAGCCCAGATATGGCAGCAATACTCCATTTTGGGTCTAATCTGACTCTTGTAAAGATGAAGCATGGCAAAAGGACAGGAAAGTGAGGATTGAGCTGCTTTATCCCATATATGGCAGCAGTACTTTATTTTGGGTCTCATCTGACTCTTGCAATGATAAAGCATAATTTTCAGTTTAACAGTCTGAATTGTGAGGATTCGGCAGCGCCCGCCCAGATTTTGTCTTTCCAATCAATTCACCCCAACCAAGGCAATAATGCCCCTAAGACGCATAGTGTTACTAGGAGTGAAATATATCGAAAAATACTTTTGAATGAACCGGAAACCCAAATCTAAACAGAGAACAAGGAATAAACCTCCTCTCCTGTTCAAAAGACCGGAGAATTATGTGAATTAGACGATAAGCTTGCACATCGATTCCTTTATAGCAAGATTCTATTTTTGGTCAAATCTGATTCTTATAATTATAAATGTTAAGTTTAATAGTTTGAATAAGTTAGATAAAGCTAGTTTAATATTGGGTAGTTTATCTTTCATCTTATTATGTGGCATGTTTTAATCAAGTAACGTCATTCGTTGATTTGTTTCAGGATCTCACAGAAAAGTCACCTGATTTGATAGCAACTCATAATGAAATGGCACAACGGTGACCATATAATATCCGTCCCTATTCCTATATACATTGAATAATCTCAAGTTTGTTTATAATATATACGGCAATATAATCGTTACAGAATTAATTTTTAATACTCGATACACAAAGAAAAGTTTTCGGCGAAAATCGATGTTGATGAGAAAAGGCCCCCCCCCCAAAAAAAACCTCATGTCAAAATAAATTTTCTCGTCAAAACATGTGTGTCATTTGTAAGAAGACAGATTAGAGATGCTTCTGACATAAAAGTCATTTTCAAACATTTGATAGATCCGGAAATATTTGTGAAATGTGATAGTGTGAAAAGTTTTTTTTTTTTTTAAACAAAACATCATAATAATTTGTATTAATATTTTTTAGGCGAAAATCAACTCGATTTTAAAAACCTCACCAAAATAAATAAGCCATTGGATTTTAATAAAATATATTCTACAAAAATAATAGATATAATAAAATTATTAAATATAATAAATATTGGTTTATAATAAAATATTAAACATTATAAAAATATTAAGTATCGTAAGACTATTAAATATAACTATTGGAAATATTAAATACCATAGAATTATTACATATCATAAATAATGAATTTTAGTAAAATATTAAATATTATAAAAAGTTTAAATATAATTGAATATCATAATTTTTAGATTTTAATAAAATAATAGATATTATAAAATTATAAAATATAATTTTTTTTACATATAATAAAATTGGATTTTAAATTAAAATATTATAAAAATATTAAATATTATAAAATTATTAAATGTCATAATTTTTTTTACATATAATAAAAATTGGATTTTGTAGAAAAATATTACAAAAATATTAAATGTTATAAAATTAAATATCATAAATATTTTTACATATAATAAATATTGGATTTTGAAGAAAAATATTACAAAAATATTATAAAATTATTAAATATATATTTTTTACATATAATAAAAATTGGATTTTGATGAAAAATATTACAAAAATATTAAATATTATAAAATTATAAAATATCATAAATTTTTACATATAAATTTCGGATTTTGAAGAAAAATATTACAAAAATATTCTAAAATTATTAAATATCATAAATTTTTTATATATATATAAATATTAGATTTTGAAGAAAATATTACAAAAATATTAAATATTATAAAATTATTGACTATCATAAATTTATAATAAAATTTAATAAAATAGTAAATAAATATAAAATTATTAAATATGTGTCACTACTTCCAAAATATAGCTAAAAAACGAGTTTACATGATGAAAAAAATGATCAAAACATTATAAAGACAATATTTTGTCATTATGTGTTATTATTAAAAGGAAAGACCAAAGGATTTTTTGATGTAAAAAATACTTTTTTTAAATCTTTTGGCAGGATAAAAAAACGTGCCGAGTTTGTAAATATGGATGCCCATACGTGATATCTTCAGAATATAAGAGAGGTAGCTATAGTAAATTTAAAATTTATTGGTAATTTTTTAACATTTCCTCAGCAAGTGTCTTCGTAAGTAAGGTTATAAAACCAAGGTACCTAAAATTCGATAAAATATTATTAGAATGCCTAAAACATATTAAATTTAAAAATTTACTGGGTAGTTAAAAAATTACATAAAATGGCGTTTACATTGTATTCGTCATGTAATCTTCATACGATTATCTCCTTCTTAGACAAATTTCTGAAACATCTCATATAAACACCCACCTCCAAGTTGTAAAATGCTTTTCTGCGATTTTTTTTCAGTTCAGATTAATTAAATTTTAAATCAGCTAATTCATCGCAAGCAACGTTTTAGAAAAGTATATTCTATTTTTGAAAGATTTTTAATAAAGAGAATGATGTTCTGTTGACGATTTTAGCAATCTTACTGATAGTCAAAAAATAATTCCGATCAATTTAAATTCCGTTTGGAATACAGCAAAGCATTTTACGTATTGGAAATATTAAATTTAGTCTATTACCTTGGAATTAAAACTGAAATAAAAGCTTCAGGAAAGATTTTTCATATTAAAAATGCATTAGGTATCCAAGTTTTGGAGGTATCTAAATATTGGATTTTAATAAAATGTTTAGTTCTGATTTAAAAAAAAAAGAAAAGAAAAAAGAAAGACCGTTTATTTTTTATTTATTTTTTGTTCTACCTTTTTTTTAAAAAAAGAAATTTACATACGAAATTATGGAAAGACAAACAAAACAAAGCAAGTATCCCAAGTAGCGAAGACGAGAACGAGACGCGAAGCGAAAAGGGCTCAAACAACGAGTGTTGTACAGAGACTGATGAATTGTGAAATGGCGAGAGATTACAAAATGGTTATTCCTGCAATATCTCTTCATGTTTTTTTTTCTGGAATATATCTTAAAAAAAATTTTTTTTTTTTTCTTCTCCTGAATATTTTCTGTCCACTTCGGTTTGGGTCTGCGGATGCGAAAACCGCGGATACAAAAGCCGCGGATGTGAGAACCGCGGATACAAAGGGACGATTGCATTTTTCGAAAACTGTTCATTCCCGATCTGTTCTACTTACGTAACAATCCGTACCATCCCCGAAAATTGGTCACCCGGTGACAATCAAACTAACTACGGTAGAAAGAAAATTTCTGTACCTACCCTCGGGTGTTCAGTAAAAATATGGGCAGTCGCCATTTTTTTTTTGTGTGTGTCAGTCTTATGTCTTTGTCTAATTTTCTTTAATTCGGACCTTAACGAAGTACAGTTCCGCGTCTAAATATAGCCCCATCGTCCACAATCAGAAAAGTCGTCAACTTTAAGATCATCCATTTTTATTTTTTTTTGTCTTTGTGCGTTATTTTTCTTTTCTTTTTTGTCATTCCATATGAATGTTTCTCGTCGTCGAAAATACGTTTTGATGATGAGCCAGTTAGAACCGCCCGATCGTAAATTCGCCATCCCGAAGAAGTCGCTGAATTAGCGGCGTTATCTGGCGTTAGTCGGGCAGGATCTGAATCATTAGCGCTGACTCGGTCACCGGAATCAAGGTGCGATCTCTTCGTCGACCGCAGAGATCACTACCGTCATGCCTCACTCTCACCCACAAAAGCAGTGTGCCATTCTTGACCTCTTCCCTACCTTGCCGCCTTATCCAGCTCCCTTGCTACACCTGAACGTCTTATTTATCTCAGTAAAACAGCACTGCCGCCTAATGAAGACGATGTCTGAATTGCAATTAAAAGAATACCGGATTTCTTGGTACACGAGCCCTGTCATCAAAAGAATGAAAATGAAAACATGATAACAACGCACCCCCACCCCCCAAAAAAATGCAGTAGTATTAATTGTGATGGCAGGTCCGGCGCTAACAACCCCCGAACCCCACGACCGTTTGAGAGCCCAATGCTTCAACAACTTCATCGACATTTACTTTTTCTACCCATGTAAAATTATCAATCATCTATATAATAATTACCGCTGTGAATTCATTTATTTACCTATATACTCACATATCATGCGACTTTTGAAGACCTAATTTTGTAGCTAATTCTAAGGGGGTTGCATCATACACGAGATATAAAATTAGCGTTTGTACTGCTAGCCCTGGCTACGCCGCTGACCAAACTATATATCCATTTATTCTATTCAAATTAGCATTAAAAATACCGAACAACAAAAGGATAATCAAAGCCACAATGAGCCCAAAGTCCAAAGAAGTCCTGGGGAGAGAAGAACGTTTAATTCTGAACCTTAAACCGGTTTTCCGGTTCTGAAGTTAATTATGAAACTCCAGTGCCACTAAAATTTTAATTACCGTATATACTCGCGTGGCATGCGACTTTTGAAGACCTAATTTTGAAGCGAATTTTAAGGGGGTAGCATCCTACACCAGATATAAAATCAGCGTATGCACTGCTGGCCATGGCTATGTCGTTGACCAAACTATATATCCATTGACTGTCGTAAAAAAAGTGCAGCTGTATTTAAAATAAACATGATTTTGATAAAACTGACGGTTTACCTAACTGTATCTAATAATAATGCATGTAATATTCACATATTAGTATCGTATTATAAAATACATAGTAAATATGTATCTTTTCCATTGTTTACGTTTAACTGTTTCTCATTCGGTTGTTTATGGCTGTACGCGTTTACGCAATCAGTATAGTGTTACTAACGATACTTTTATTATTCTCTATTACTTTTTAAACGTACTTAACCAGAAGATGGGATTAAGAGATAGAGGAAAAGAAGTGAGTCTATTGCAATTTGGTCTCTCAAAAAAAGAACTCGCATGATACACGAGATACATGATAGATTCATTTTTTATGTGTGAAAATTTTGGGGGTCACGCGCTACACGAGGTATACACGGTATATCTTTTGTGTCACGCTCTATAGTGAAAAGGGAGGTGAATCAACTGAAGATAGTTTATGAGTGGTTATTTCCCTTAGTCATTTTAATAATCGATACAAATAAAATATTTATCTTTTGTAGACAAAAATTAATTCTCGAGTAAAATGGAGCGTTTTACAAGGTTCCCTCCCAAACCCCATTTCCCTTGTTGTCCCAGGGTCCCAGCACTATATCTTAATTTTGGTACAAGCGACTTTGTTCTAATATTGTTTCATGTACGAGGCAAGGATATCATAGGTTGTACTTCTTACCTACGACCCACCGGTGTGTCCATTTTACAACCCAGAGTCTCACACGACCTACCCGTGGGTCATTGGTAAATTCCCACTATACAAGTATTATATTGACACTAAATTCTCATTTTGTATATTCAAAAATATTTAAAATATTTGGAAAAAAATGTGTTTCTGGTTTACCATGATCTCATAAACAATCAATTATAGCATCTCACTCCCAATAATCCTCATAGAAAAGAAATTGGAAGACCACCCACCGGAGGATCGTGTGTGCCTTGCAGACATACTACCACGACACTCCAGTAGGTCGTGTTTATTAATCCGTTCCCTTACTACTAAGTTTATTAGACTGCAGTCTTATTTGTTCAAGCCTTTCTTACGAGGTACACAGATACCCTTGTCTATTAAGTGATTCATTTTGGTCTTGAGATAGGCTTTGCCGTCGCTGTTTTTGTTGTTTTTTTCTAAATGTTCACCGAATACAAGACACAAGAGCTCACTAAAGTAGAGGGTTACTGACTGAGGTTGTTGTATGAATATAAGAGGAGGAAGTAAGCGGAAATTACGAGAATAAGTAAAATAGAAAAGGATTGTTGTTAGACTTAAAGAGATTACGATTGACGTGTTTGTGGAGGCTTTCACGCAGGAGTCTGTTCCACAAAGAACTAAAGATTGTAGCTTCTCAGAATATTTTACATGGAAATAGAGACTGAATGGCGATAGGCTTGCGATGTTGTATTTGTGGGAAAGGGGTTGTAGGGTCTTCACCCACAAGGCCGATTGAACAATTTTGAATTATGTCAAGCCTGAAAAAAAAGGGATTGGGTAATTTCTGCCGAGGTATCGCGGTTACACTCTATTTTCTGTCTCTTTCAAAATCAAGAAAGACAAAAAGAGTCGATACATATAATGATTTAATTTTATTTAACTTTGAGAGTAACCCCACTTGATTTTAATAAGAAAAATCACTGCCGCTAGGGGACGCTCCTTACGCCTATAAAAAGGTAATGGTATTCTCACCCATTCTCTTTTCTCTCTCCCATAGATGTAGTCGCACGTGGTAAAATAGTGTACCCCCACTAGGGGACGTTCACTTCACTTTCAGTGTATTCATTTTCTCTCGGCCTTCTCCTACACAAATTTCATACACGTAAACACATTCTCCATTTTAAGTGTTTTCTGTATAATTAGTCTTTAAATGTTTGCAATTAATTGTCATCATACACTTTCGTTAATACATATATTGTCATTTGTTTTATATACCATTTTGTGTTATTCATTTATTACTCGGACTCATATTCGAGTTCGTATATTATTATTACAGGAAGA
Source organism: Acanthosepion esculentum (assembly GCA_964036315.1). Taxonomy (NCBI): domain Eukaryota; kingdom Metazoa; phylum Mollusca; class Cephalopoda; order Sepiida; family Sepiidae; genus Acanthosepion; species Acanthosepion esculentum. Next base: position 16,075,498 of record OZ038507.1, read on the forward strand.
ATATACTAGGAGACACGTGTTTTCTACATAAACACAACTAGCATTCCCGTAACAATGTCAGTTAATACTTGCTTCTAAATTAATAGTTATTTTGGCAAATATGGACTTTCATGTCCGTAAAAAAAACAAAAAAACAAAAAAACAACCTAAAACGCCATGTTTATTGTTTTAAAAAGCGATTATTAGAATTGAAATAAAACCTAAACATATGATGAAAGCGAATTAATACATTTTTTATTCATGAGTATTTACAACAAAAATATAAAACACTATTTATTTATTAGATTATTTACAAGAATAATTTTATTTTTACAATATTCTAAAAACTAATACTGATAGAATCGTCCATATTTTCTACTCACACCCGAGATAAAATACACTCTTCCATCAGAATCAGTTTTAACCAACCAACACCTCACATTGCAAATCTCGACTTTTTATTGGTTGAGACAACATCAAAATGTGTAACAATTGTCGAAAATCTTTTTCGCGTCCTGTTCCCTGGAGCCTATTTTGGATTCCAAAAACAAATAAAAAGGACCATTTCGACCCAATTCACCAGTCAGTCACTTCGCTTCAGAGAGATGCCACACAAATCCACGCGTGTCACTATTTTGACTTAAGAAACCTTTCGCGCGTCAACTGCTGACTCAAACACCAACATTATTCTCTCAAAATTCACTTACAACTTTCTAAGAAAGGTGTTCTTACACACTACTAAAATAGAAATTGTACTTAGCAAAAGATAAATACAGAACAATCCAAGGTAAACAACTCTAGAAAATTAAGACATTTATACTCTACTTTAATCACTCACACAAACTACACAAATTTCTGTATAAGTAATATTTTCCATTTTACTCTATTTGACCAGTTCTTTAACACATGAACAATTTTGAACTGTAAATCATTAAAACACCCAATTTATACATGGTCAATTCTTGCATTATCAAACCACAAGTTTTCTAATTGTATATTAATTGTACATAAATGTCTGTTGTTTTTATTGAAACCTTAATTACCGTTGTTTCTTATTCAATTGCCTTGTGACTGATTCGTTTTGAATGCCTATATTCTATATTGTTGTGGATTAATATGGTGAACATGCCCGTAAACTAACCATCTTAATATTAAAACCTTCTGATAACAAATTCAAACACATAGCAATTCCAACAATACAATTAAAACTAATGCAATATTTATCATTTACCAATTTATAAAGAAAGAAATATGAAAACAATTTTTTATTCACAAATTTATGAACATTTAATAAATTATTGAAATAAGTGAATCAACTATAAGGAAATCCTTATTATTTACCATTTTATAGTTTGCCAACCATTCCAATAAAGAATATAAAAAATAGTATTTCTGTTGTCATTTCTCAACAACAAAGAAAATGTCTAAATTCAATTTCATATGTTTAGGTTTTATCAAAATTCTAATCATCGCTTTTTGAAAAAAACGTTGCCGAAGAGTGAATGTAGTTAAAATAATAGCGGTATCAAGGGAAAAACCGTCCTTATTAAAAAATCTTATTAAAAATTTGGAAATATACAATAAAACATTAAAGACAGAACTTTGTTGTATTTAATCAAACTTGGGGAATCTTCAACTTTCATGCCCCCCCCCAAACACTGTCAAAAAGACCGTTTCTTTTCCTTGAGACCGCTATTATTTTAACTACCTTCACTCCTCGGCAATGTTTATTGTTCTAAAAAGCGATGATTAGAATTGTAATAAAACCTAAACATATGATGAAAGTGAATTTATACATTTTTTGTTCTTTAGAATTTACAACAAAAATATAAAATACTATTTATTTATTAGATTATTTACAAGAATAATTTCATATTTACAACATTCTAAAAACTAATACAAAGCAATATTTATCAGTTACCAATTTATAAAGAAATAAATATGAAATCATTTTTTTTTATTAATAAATGTATAAACATTTACTAAATTATTAATTTTGGTTTGTTTTGTTTTACGGCATATCAACTTCAGTGGGTTATTTAATGCCGACAAGATTTTTTATTGCTGGCAATATTTCTTTTTCAAAAATGTATTTGCTGGTAATGATTTTTTCTTAAAAATTCATTGCTGATATTAAAACCTATTTTTACACTTTCATTAATACTTTGACCCTGGTTTGGAGGGTTAACAATTTGCCCATAGCTGGGACTCTAATAAGCGCTACCACCCCGGGTCAGGTTGGACCTGGGAACACCATCAATTTCCACGCTCCTCAAAACCTCCCGATCAGAGCCCTTGCTTTCGGATGTGGTTTATCGTCTTACTAATAAATTATTAAAATATGTGCACCAACTATAAAGAAACCCTTATTATTTACATAATAAGGATTTTTATGTAGCATTATTTCTGATTGTTATTGCAATATATTTGAGAGCCGAGTTCGAATTCCGGTCGAGTTCGTTACAATGAGTTACGTGTAACTGGGAAAGGTATGAATCTATCTCTTTTCCACCTGCCTATGAGTAAATAGCAGGGCAGATTAGGTTCTATCGCCTTCTAGGTGAAAGGCAATTCTGAATTGACCTGAGCGGTCTACAGGTCGGCGACTAAACGGGAGGAGGGTAAGTGGAACCCCAACAGCACATAAAAGAGCTGTCAAAAGGCAGATAAACTCCTCAGAGTCATGGCGATCCATCTCACATATGGGTTAAGTAGCCTCACCAAACTGCGATCAGTCAAGCGTGTTGACCCATGAAGACAAGGTCAATCAAAGAGGGGTTCTTCCAGCAGAAGTGAGTTGTCTCTGGATTTGAATTAGTTTATTATTTATATTTACATTAACCTCATCTTTATTGTATTTATCACAACGTTTCGGCTGTTGTAACTTCCGGCCTTCATCAGGTGCTTTGAATTTTGAATTGAACCCTTTATTTAATCTCAGGCTATAGACTGTTCTCGTTCCACTGTCCGTGACGAGGGATATCGCCTCTTATTCTTCTTTAGTCCTGCTCAATTATTGCTTACCCTGAGTCTGTACTACCCAGACCAGGGATTGAACTTAAATTTACTTCCTTAGTGCTGCTCAGTTATTGCTTACCCTGATCTGAGTTTGTACTACCCAGACCAGGGATTGAACTTAAATTTACTTCCTTAGTGCTGCTCAGTTATTGCTTACCCTGATCTGAGTTTGTACTACCCAGACCAGGGATTGAACTTAAATTTACTTCCTTAGTGCTGCTCAGTTATTGCTTACCCTGATCTGAGTTTGTACTACCCAGACCAGGGATTGAACTTAAATTTACTTCCTTAGTGCTGCTCAGTTATTGCTTACCCTGATCTGAGTTTGTACTACCCAGACCAGGGATTGAACTTAAATTTACTTCCTTAGTGCTGCTCAGTTATTGCTTACCCTGAGTCTGAGTCTGTACTACCCAGACCAGGGATTGAACTTACAATTACTTCTTTAGTCCTGCTCAGTTATTGCTTACTCTGATCTGAGTTTGTACTACCCAGACCAGGGATTGAACTTACTTCTTTAGTCCTGCTCAGTTATTGCTTCCTCTGTTTCCAATGCGTCTAAATCTGTACAACTCAGCTCAGGGATTTAACTAAGTTATTATTTCAACAAATTGACGAACCATTTCTCTGCTGGGACAATAGTCGGGCTCAAGTCCACAAGAATGCTCCGCTTAATTGTGGTAAATATCTAATCCCATATTTTGTCTCCCCCGGTTGAAGGTGAAAAGGGAGACAACTAAGTGTCTCTTTTTGCCAATTCTAGATTCTAAGTTATTTTTTTCCGAGGCTTGGAAACGGCACAATGAATTGATTGCACAAACAATAAAGACCTGAATCAAAATCAAAGATACATATAAGTTGTCAATGACATCGTACATTTCGAATCGATTTAATATTAATGAAGATGACGCTATGTTGAATCGCATTGCGTGGTCCGGGCGTTTTAGCTTAAGACTGTAAGACTAACGAGTTAATCAATTATTAATGAGATTAATGGAATCGACGGTAAATATTTGCATTGATTAGTGTATTTCGGCTTAAAGTCATAAGAGTATCCTCATCTATCTATCTATCTATCTATCTATCTATCTATCTATCTATCTATCTATCTATCTATCTATCTATCTCAGTCTGTTTATTACCCTTCTTTGGATTTAGTCGAAAATTTCCCTCCCTCCACCTCTCTTTCTCCCTCACTCCATCTCATTGTCTCTATCTTAACATTTTCATCTCTCTTTCTCTTTATCTATCTATCTATCTATCTATCTATCTATCTATCTATATATATATATATATATATATCTATCTTATGGCCTATGAAGATATTTATTAAGCTGAACTTAGTCCGACACAAGGCCAAAGTTAGAACGCATTCATATCTATATGGGTTTGTTCATATCTATCTATCTATCTATCTATCTATCTATCTATCTATCTATCTATCTATCTTATGGCCTATAAAGATATTTATTAAGCTGAACTTAATCTGACACAAGGCCAAAGTTAGAACGCATTCATATCTATATGGGTTTGCTCATATCTATCTATTTATCTATCATGGCCTATAAAGATATTTATTAATTTGAACCTAGTCTGACACAAGGCCAAAGGTAGAACGCATTCATATCTATATGAGTTTGCTCATATCTATCTATCTATCTATCTATCTATCTATCTATCTATCTATCTATCTATCTTAGTAGCTTCATTATCTATCTATCTATCTATCTATCTATCTATCTATCTATCTATCTATCTATCTATCTATCTATCTATCTATCTATCTTAGTAGCTTCATTATCTATCTATCTATCTATCTATCTATCTATCTATCTATCTATGTCTGATTCTTTCTCAGCCAGTATTCTGTTCTTGTCCACATTATTTTCTAAGCACTTGAAATGACACTGACTTTACTTTGATTACCTGTTCGAGTAGAGACAGTGGTGAACATTTCGATCGCCGATTTTGAATCCAGGTTGACAGTCAGACTGACAGAGACGGCTGAACTAGAAAAAAATGTCTATTCTGTCGCTTTCTTCCACGCTTATGTTCATGAAATTTGTGATTCCATGGCTTTTTGTACTGTTTTGTGTGAAGTGTAAGAAATATGGTAGAGTCCCTTTGTCTATTTAGTTGAGTCTGAAATAATTGTAGTTTTTGTTTAACTACTTAAGTCTTCGGAAAAATAAAGCACAATTGCTTTTTATCCAATTATATATTCGCTATTATTTGCAATGTCTTATCTCGCAACTCTTTGATGGCTTTTGAGTAAAATTTTGCAGGATTTTCATGCGAAGAGGTTTTTTGAAAAAACTCTTTATTCTGGTTTTTATTGGAGTAAGCTTTCTCCAACAAAGCGTTTTTCAGTGATCGGTAAAAGAAGTAGTAAACATTTGGTGTAAGTCCAGCGCTTACAGCAGACCAACCGAGTTCCAAATGTTTTCTTTTTGGTATATGCGGCCTTGTGTTATATCATGGAGAACAATATTTTTTTTTAATTGAAAGCTTTTTTGTTCAAACTTTTATGGACACGTTGCAGCTGCTGAATCTATAAATGTGCATTTAATATTTCGTTTTTTAAGAACTTTAAGTGAATAATACCCTGAGAATCCCACCAAACACACATCATCTTATATAATGTGTGTGTGTGTGTTGGCCATTGGTTCCCCTAAGAAGCTTATCCACCCCTATCAATCTAAAAACAATGAATGTGAGACGAGGTTCTTTCGGCACCCTAAGTTATGATGATTGATATGTTCATGAATTCCATTTCGACATTTTATTGCAGGAAATCTTGAGATTATTTATTATTTCTGAGATGAGGTATTGTAATTATTTACATTGTTTGGACTGTTGTCCTCATCTTTATGGCCACATCTCCGATCTTTCGGCCATTGTACGCTCCGGCCTTCTTCAGAATTTGTCTATATTTCTGAGATGAGGTATTGTAATTATTAATATTATTTACATTGTTCGGACGGTTGTCCTCATCTTTATGGCCACATTTCCGACGTTTCGGCCATTGTACGCTCCGGCCTTCTTCAGGATCTGTCTATATTTAGGAGGTGAGGTATTGTAATTATTTACATTGTTTGGACTGTTGTCCTCATCTTTATGGCCACATCTACGAACTTTCGGCCATTGTACGCTCCGGCCTTCTTCAGAATCTGTCTATATTTCTGAGATGAGGTATTGTAATTATTTATATTATTTACATTGTTCGGACTGTTGTCTTCATCTTTATGACCACATCTCCGACCTTTCGGCCATTGTACGCTCCGGCCTTCTTCAGGATCTGTCTATATTTCTGAGATGAGGTATTGTAATTATTTACATTGTTCGGACTGTTGTCTTCATCTTTATGACCACATTTCCGACGTTTCGGCCGTTGTACGCTCCGGCCTTCTTCAGAATCTGTCTATATTTCTGAGATGAGGTATTGTAATTATTTACATTGTTCGGACTGTTGTCCTCATCTTTATTGCCACATTTCCGACGTTTCGACCATTGTACGCTCTAGCCTCCTTCAGGATTTGTCTATATTTCTGAGATGAGGTATTGTAATTATTTATATTATTTACATAGTTCGGACTATTGTTCTCATCTTTATGGTCATATTCCAGACGTTTCGGCCATTGCACGATCCTGCCTTCTTCAGAATCTGCCTATATTTCTGAGTTGAGGTATTGTAATTATTTATATCATTTACATTGTTCAGACTATTGTCCTCATCTTTATGGTCACATTCCAGACGTTTCGGCTGTTGGACACTCCGGCCTTCTTCAGGACCTGTCTATATTTCTGAGTTGAGGCATTGTAATTATTTGTATTATTTACATTGTTCGGGCTGTTGTCTTCATCTTTATGGCCACATTTCCGACGTTTCGGACATTGTACGCTCCTGCCTTCTTCAGAATCTGTCTATATTTCTGAGATGAGGTATTGTAATTATTTATATTATTTACATTGTTGCACTCATCTTTATGGCCACATTCCCGATGTTTCGGCCGTTGTATGCTCCGGACTTCTTCAACATTTTTCCTTGTATCTACTGTGTATGCTGCCAATGCAGTGCAAAAACTAAAGTGAACTCAAAATGTATTCTTAACTGCCACTAATTATTAGAGGTTAGGATGATACATTCGTCATTAAAATTGATTACTAAAAACGGAAATTAGTTATGACTCAACCTATCTATCTATCTATCTATCTATCTATCTATCTATCTATCTATCTATCTGTTATATGTTTATGTACTCCATTTAACTGCTACGTAGTTAGGATGATATATCCGTCATTAAACTTGGTCTCCAAAAACGGAAATTACTTATGACTCAGCTTAATAGACGCACAAAATATTTATTACCCAAATGTTTTGATTTTACAAAACATCCAGAAAGGTATGACTTTAAGTAAATAGACTTCAACTACACTTTTACTTGAATAGGAGATTGGATCAATAGGAGGGGGTGCTGAAAAGATCTTGGCTGGATCCGCTTGACAAAATTCTAAGCCAATATTCAGTTGAACTTTATTTATCTTAGTAACAATTGCAAACACGTTGAAACATTCACAGTAATATCCTACCTAGTCAAATACATCTATTCTCATTTTTCCATCAAAGTTCAACTCAATTGTATTCTTGAATTGTATATATGTTATTGTTGTACATTTAATGTTTGTCTTTGCTTTCAATCTTCTTGCATGAATAGGAAATTCCTGATCACTTCCGACAGTCAGACTTGCATTCCTAGAGAGATGCCAAACTGACCCACGCAAGTCAAAACTCTGACCAACCACGACTTTGACGCGCAAAATATCTCTGACTCAACAAACCACAAGCACGCTCTATCTCTCTCAGGAACGCTATCTAAACATCACTTACAATACTTTAAAAAGTGACATTTTTCTCACTACTTAATAAGTATTAGTAAACAAACAATCAAATTCTCACACAACTAAAGGTACGCAACTCCTACCAACTCTGAACAATAATACAAACAAACTTACGTACACTAATAACTGAACTAGCACAAAGGACAATTCCGTACGTAACTGGACACTTAGTTTAATTTTGTGAACAAATCTGAATAGCAATTGCAAACACGTTCAAACATTCACAATAATATTCTACGCAGCCAAATACATCTATTCTCATTTATCCATCAAAGTTCAACTCAATTGTATTCGTGAATTGTATATAAACCAATGTTATTGTTGTACATTTAAATGTTTGTCTTTGCTTTCAATCTTCTTGCAGGATTTGTTTCTAATATTTTTCTTTAGTTGTTGTCGACGAATGTTTTAGAACACCAACCCTAGAAATCCTTCTGATCACTCAAAATACATTCGCCACTATAACAACACTATATTTGTCTCAATGTATAATCATCTATGTTTTTCTTCTTTTTTTTATACACGTTTATTGAAAGAAGTGTCTTTTATGAAGGCCAGACGGCTTGTGTAAGAATTGGTGCATTTTTTTCAGAAGTCCTGCTTTTGGAAAATATGTTTAATTATACAATTTAATTTTAATTCTCTACTCCTCTCAGCGACTAATTTAACCCCAAACATTAAAAATTAGGCATAACCAAAGCGGACACAAAAGTTTCCCTAATGGGAATAATGTTCATTATTTACATTATTCGGACTATTGTGCTCATCTTTGTCGCCATATTTATTACAACGTTTCGGCCGTTGTACGCTCCGGCCTTTTTCAAGTGGTTGGAATGTCGAACTGAACCCTTTATTTCACTCACTGGGGTAGACTGTTCTAGTTCCACGTGCCATGTTTAATGGATGTCAATTATCACTTGGCTCCTGTTAATTTTCCCTCTGAAAGTTCTCCACAGCCTTAACCGGGTATTGAACTCACACTCTTGGGGTCCTGTCACAGGATCTAACTAACGCCTTTATCCACTGTTAGATCCAGTGATATTTTGTTTTTCTTTTCAGGTGGCATAATATCTCGGGGTATCACAGAAATTGCTGGGGAAAGTGCAAGTGGCAAAAACGCAATTTGGCTTACAGCTCAGTCTTACGGTTCAATTACCAGAAGAAAATGAAGGCTTAGCAGGAGGTTAGTTTCAATTTGTTATATTCATTTATTAGTTTGAATCACAAAGAAGTTCTTTTTTTTTTTGTTTATCAAGTTTATTTTTTCAAAAAATAAAGTACAATTCCATTTTAATTCAATTACATATTCACCATTATTGCCTTATATTTTTTCTTAGCATATGCCTGATTGGGATGTGTTTAATGTCTCTGCGAATTCCTCGAGTGTTTTACTTGAGTTTCCACTGATGACCTGAGGGCCTCATCATCAAAGTTTGATGAATGCTTCTGTCTGTGTTCATTCTCAAACGACATTTCTCCAGAACAAAGCTTTGTCAGCCAATTTCGTATTTGCTGATCCGTTAAAAAAATTATTCTGAGCCGCGAGCGACTGCAAAAATTAAGGTGTGTTAGCGTTCTTAAAAAAAATGTCTTCTTAACTGCCACGTATAGTTAGATGTTAGAATGATACATTCGCCATTACAATTGGTTCCCAAAAATGAAATCGTCCTGGATAAGACGTTAAACTACATTCGCGTCCTGTGTAAGACGATAGATTACATCCAGCAGCAAGGCCTCAGATCAGGAGGTTTTGAGGAGCGTGAAACCACCTCTTAATTGCTGATGTTCCCAGGTCCACCCTGACCGGGATGGTAGCACCTGTTGGGGTCCCAGCTATGGGCAAATAGATAACTATTACCAGCAATAATTTTGAAAAAAATTATTACCAGCAATACAATTTTGAAGGAAAAGTATTACCAGAAACAGATTTTTGACAAAACAAAATATTACCAGCAATAAAAATTTTGTCAGCATTAAATAACCCATTGAGGTTGATACGCCATAAAACAAAATAAACCAAACTAATCTAAACCAAATAATACATATTCTATTCATAAGAATCTATCCTAAAAATGTTGTCGGCATTAAATAATCCATTGAGGTTGATATGCCGTAAAACAAAATAAACCAATCTAAACCAAAGAATAGATATTCTATTCATACGAATCTATCCGAAAAATGTCGGCATTAAATAACCTATTGAGGTTGATATGCCATAAAAGAAAATCAACCAAACCAATCTAAACCAAAGAATAGATATTCTATTCATACGAATCTATCCTAAAAAAGTTGCTGGCATTAAATAACCCATTGAGGTTGATATGCCGTAAAACAAAATAAACCAAAAAACCAAACCAAAAATGAAAATTATTTATGACTCAAACTAATAAAAAGAAGTTTTTATCTGAAGTAAACACTTTTTCAATTTCTTTGATTCTTTCGATGTTAGGCATGTTCAAACGATACCGCCCATCGAATCGTTTGTTGTTGATAGCGTCTTTCACAACGTTTCGTCTAAAGAGTTCCATATCATTGATTCCTTGATTCTGAAGTACGTAAGAAAAAAGAAAAAAAAAAAGAAAAAAAAAGAAAAAAAAAGAAGTTCATACTGCAATTAAGGAAACGGTCGAAAGTCATGGCGGATTATCCAACCGTGAAATCACTATGAGGTTTCTTTTTTTTCTTTTAATTTCTTTTAAGTTGAAGTCCTCACTTGTGAAAAGACCTTAGTGTCACCCACTGAGCTGCCTCTTCAAAGTATATTTGCCAAAAAAAAAAAAAGAAGAAAAAAAAAAACCGCTACACCCTTCTATGACTGCCTACTGTTTAAATCTCGCGTGATTCTCGTCTGCCGTCAGCCAAAAGGTGTCCATTATTTATTCCCGGTTGCAGACACTTTACGTGACATCAAATAAGTGCACGAGCGAATACCTCAGTCCGTAGCGTTGTGGACCCTGGGGTGTCGTCGTGCCGGACCTACTGACCATCACACGCGTTTGATGTGGACCCAATTAAATATGAATCCTGTATGTCCACTTGGCTTTGGTTCTCTAGCGTTGTGGAATCCAGCAGCGCCATTAATATCGCTGGCCCACTGCTGATCATTAGCAAGTCTTGATTCTAAATCATGGAGAATTCGGTTTGGGATTTCATCTATAGAAGGCGTCGCTCCTTCTCTTCCTTTAGAACTGTGCATGGAATATCCGGGGTGAGAAAATGTCATCTTCCTGTGTATGTTAGTTGCGACAATTGATGGCTGTCGGCAAGACTTCCTAGGGAACAGTACTGAAAAACGCGGAGAAATATTTTGTCGGAGAAAAGAGAAAGTAGTATTGTAATCGAAACACGGGGAATTTATAAATCCAGTTTTTTTCTTTTTTAAGGCTGGACGCAGTTTTCGTTATTCTATGGCAGGTAATCGACGACGTTAAAACGTTTCTTTTTGAAGTTGAACATTGTCGGAATACTTCTATTAGGTACATTATTCGAACTGTTATCTTCATCTTCAACTTCATTGCCATATTCACAACGTTTCGGACGGTATACGCCCCGGCCTCCTTCAGAAGATTGAAATTACGAACCGAATCATTTATTTCTTCCAACGGGATAGATTGTTTTAGTTCCAAGTGCCATGCCTCTTCCAGATGTCTTAGTTCTTTTCCTTTAACTTAACTCTCTTAATTTTTGGTGTCACTGATCTTGGTCTAGTGACTAGATCTAATTCTTTGGTTGCCAACTCTTTCAGGCTAGTCACTGGATCTAATTCTTTGGTTCCAAACTCTTTGAGTCTAGTCACGGGATCTGATTCTTTCGTTCACAACTCTTTCAGTCTAGTCACTGGATCTAATTCTTTGGTTCCCAAATCTTTCAGTCTAGTCACTGGATATAATTCTTTGGTTCTAAACTATTTCAGTCTAGTCATTGGATTTAATTCTTTGGTTCCCAACTCTTTCAGTCTAGTCACTGGATCTAATTCTTTGGTTGTCAACTCTTTCAGTCTAGTCACTGGATCTAATTCTTTGGTTCTCAACTCTTTCAGTCTAGTCACTGGATCTAATTCTTTGGTTGTCAACTCTTTCAGTCTAGTCACTGGATCTAATTCTTTGGTTCCCAAATCTTTCAGTCTTGTCACTGGAACTAATTCTTTTGTTCTCAACTCTTTCAGTCTTGTCACTGGATATAATTCTTTGGTTGTCAACTCTTTCAGTCTAGTCACTGGATCTAATTCTTTGGTTCCCAATTCTTTGAGTCTAGTCACGGGATCTGATTCTTTCGTTCACAATTCTTTCAGTCTAGTGACTGGATCTAATTCTTTGGTTGCGAACGTTTTTAGTCTACTCACTGGATCTAATGCTTTGGTTCTCATCTCTTTCAGTCTAGTCAGTGGAACTAATTCTTTGGTTCCCAAATCTATCAGTCTAGTCACTGGATCTAATTCTTTGGTCCTCAATTCTTTCAGTCTAGTCACTGGAACTAATTCTTTGGTTCCCAACTCTTTCAGTCTAGTCACGGGATCTAATTCTTTGGTTCCCAACTCTTTCAGTCTAGTCACTGGATCTAATTCTTTGGTTCCCAAATCTTTCAGTCTAGTCACTGGATCTAATTCTTTGCTTCTCAACTCTTTCAGTCTAGTCACTGGAACTAATTCTTTGGTTTTCAACTTTTCAGTCTAGTCATTGGATCTAATTCTTTGGTTCCCAACTCTTTCAGTCTAGTCACTGGATCTAATTCTTTGGTTCCCAACTCTTTCAGTCTAGTCATTGGATCTAATTCTTTGGTTCCCAACTCTTTCAGTCTAGTCACTGGATCTAATTCTTTGGTTCCAAACTCTTTCAGTCTAGTCATTGGATCTAATTCTTTGGTTCCCAACTCTTTCAGTCCAGTCACTGGATCTAATTCTTTGGTTCCAAACTCTTTCAGTCTAGTCACTGGATCTAATTCTTTGGTTCCCCACTCTTTCAGTCTAGTCACTGGATCTAATTCTTTGGTTCCAAACTCTTTCAGTCAAGTCACTGCATCTAATTCTTTGGTTCCAAACTCTTTCAGTCTAGTCATTGGATCTAATTCTTTGGTTCCCAACTCTTTCAGTCTAGTCATTGGATCTAATTCTTTGGTTCTCAACTTTTTCAGTCTAGTCACTGGATCTAATTCTTTGGTTCCCAACTCTTTCAGTCTAGTCATTGGACCTAATTCTTTGGTTCTCAACTCTTTCAGTCTAGTCACTGGATCTAATTCTTTGGTTCCCAACTCTTTCAGGCTAGTCACTGGATCTAATTCTTTGGTTCCCAACTCTTTCATTCTAGACACTGGATCTAATTCTTTGGTTCCCAACTCTTTCAGTCTAGTCATTGGATCTAATTCTTTGGTTCCCAACTCTTTCAGTCTAGTCACTGGATCTAATTCTTTGGTTCTCAATTCTTTCAGTCCAGTAACTGGATCTAATTCTTTCGTTCTCAACTCTTTCAGTCTAGTCACTGGATCTAATTCTTTGGTTCCCAACTCTTTCAGTCTAGTCACTGGATCTAATTCTTTGGTTCTCAACTATGTCAGTCTAGTCACTGGATCTAATTCTTTGGTTCCCAACTCTTTCAGTCTAGTCACTGGATCTAATTCTTTGGTTCCCAACTCTTTCATTCTAGTCACTGGATCTAATTCTTTGGTTCCCAACTCTTTCAGTCTAGTCATTGGATCTAATTCTTTGGTTCCCAACTCTTTCAGTCTAGTCACTGGATCTAATTCTTTGGTTCTCAACTCTTTCAGTCTAGTCACTGGATCTAATTCTTTGGTTCTCAACTCTTTCAGTCTAGTCACTGGATCTAATTCTTTTGTTCCCAACTCTTTCAGTCCAGTAACTGGATCTAATTCTTTCGTTCTCAACTCTTTCAGTCTAGTCACTGGATCTAATTCTTTGGTTCCCAACTCTTTCAGTCTAGTCACTGGATCTAATTCTTTGGTTGTAAACTCTTTCAGTCTAGTCACTGGATCTAATTCTTTGGTTGTCAACTCTTTCAGTCTAGTCACTGGATCTAATTCTTTGGTTTTCAACTTTTCAGTCTAGTCACTGGATCTAATTCTTTGGTGCTCAACTCTTTGAGTCTAGTCACGGGATCTGATTCTTTCATTCACAAGTGTTTCAATCTAGTCACTGGATCTAATTCTTTGGTTCCCAACTCTTTCAGTCTAGTCATTGGATCTAATTCTTTGGCTCCCAACACTTTCAGTTTAGTCACTGGATCTAATTCTTTGGTTCTCAACTTTTTCAGTCTAGTCATTGGATCTAATTCTCTGGTTCTCAACTCTTTCAGTCTAGTCACTGGATCTAATTCTTTGGTCCCCAACTCTTTCAGTCTAGTCATTAGATCTAATTCTTTGGTTCCCAACTCTTTCAGTCCAGTCACTGGATCTAATTCTTTGGTTCCCTACTCTTTCAGTCTAGTCACTGGATCTAATTCTTTGGTTCTCAACTCTTTCAGTCTAGTCACTGGATCTAATTCTTTGGTTCCCTACTCTTTCAGTCTAGTCACTGGATCTAATTCTTTGGTTCCAAACTCTTTCAGTCAAGTCACTGGATCTAATTCTTTGGTTCCAAACTCTTTCAGTCTAGTCATTGGATCTAATTCTTTGGTTCCCAACTCTTTCAGTCTAGTCATTGGATCTAATTCTTTGGTTCTCAACTTTTTCAGTCTAGTCACTGGATCTAATTCTTTGGTTCCCAACTCTTTCAGTCTAGTCATTGGACCTAATTCTTTGGTTCTCAACTCTTTCAGTCTAGTCACTGGATCTAATTCTTTGGTTCCCAACTCTTTCAGGCTAGTCACTGGATCTAATTCTTTGGTTCCCAACTCTTTCATTCTAGACACTGGATCTAATTCTTTGGTTCCCAACTCTTTCAGTCTAGTCATTGGATCTAATTCTTTGGTTCCCAACTCTTTCAGTCTAGTCACTGGATCTAATTCTTTGGTTCTCAATTCTTTCAGTCCAGTAACTGGATCTAATTCTTTCGTTCTCAACTCTTTCAGTCTAGTCACTGGATCTAATTCTTTGGTTCCCAACTCTTTCAGTCTAGTCACTGGATCTAATTCTTTGGTTCTCAACTATGTCAGTCTAGTCACTGGATCTAATTCTTTGGTTCCCAACTCTTTCAGTCTAGTCACTGGATCTAATTCTTTGGTTCCCAACTCTTTCATTCTAGTCACTGGATCTAATTCTTTGGTTCCCAACTCTTTCAGTCTAGTCATTGGATCTAATTCTTTGGTTCCCAACTCTTTCAGTCTAGTCACTGGATCTAATTCTTTGGTTCTCAACTCTTTCAGTCTAGTCACTGGATCTAATTCTTTGGTTCTCAACTCTTTCAGTCTAGTCACTGGATCTAATTCTTTTGTTCCCAACTCTTTCAGTCCAGTAACTGGATCTAATTCTTTCGTTCTCAACTCTTTCAGTCTAGTCACTGGATCTAATTCTTTGGTTCCCAACTCTTTCAGTCTAGTCACTGGATCTAATTCTTTGGTTGTAAACTCTTTCAGTCTAGTCACTGGATCTAATTCTTTGGTTGTCAACTCTTTCAGTCTAGTCACTGGATCTAATTCTTTGGTTCTCAACTCTTTCAGTCTAGTCACTGGATCTAATTCTTTGGTTTTCAACTTTTCAGTCTAGTCACTGGATCTAATTCTTTGGTGCTCAACTCTTTGAGTCTAGTCACGGGATCTGATTCTTTCATTCACAAGTGTTTCAATCTAGTCACTGGATCTAATTCTTTGGTTCCCAACTCTTTCAGTCTAGTCATTGGATCTAATTCTTTGGCTCCCAACACTTTCAGTTTAGTCACTGGATCTAATTCTTTGGTTCTCAACTTTTTCAGTCTAGTCATTGGATCTAATTCTCTGGTTCTCAACTCTTTCAGTCTAGTCACTGGATCTAATTCTTTGGTCCCCAACTCTTTCAGTCTAGTCATTAGATCTAATTCTTTGGTTCCCAACTCTTTCAGTCCAGTCACTGGATCTAATTCTTTGGTTCCCTACTCTTTCAGTCTAGTCACTGGATCTAATTCTTTGGTTCTCAACTCTTTCAGTCTAGTCACTGGATCTAATTCTTTGGTTCCCTACTCTTTCAGTCTAGTCACTGGATCTAATTCTTTGGTTCAAAACTCTTTCTGTCTAGTCATTGGATCTAATTCTTTGGTTCCCAACTCTTTCAGTCTAGTCACTGGATCTAATTCTTTGGTTCTCAACTCTTTCAGTCTAGTCACTGGATCTAATTCTTTGGTTTGCAACTCTTTCAGTCTAATCACTGGATCTAATTCTTTGGTTCTCAACTCTTTCAGTCTAGTCACTGGATCTAATTCTTTGGTTCTCAACTATTTCAGTCTAGTCATTGGATTTAATTCTTTGGTTCTGAACTCTTTCAGTCTAGTCACTGTATCTAATTCTTTGGTTGTCAACTCTTTCAGTCTAGTCACTGGATCTAATTCTTTGGTTCCCAAATCTTTCAGTCTAGACATGGATATAATTCTTTGGTTCTCAACTATTTCAGTCTAGTCATTGGATTTAATTCTTTGATTCCGAACTCTTTCAGTCTAGTCACTGGATCTAATTCTTTTGTTCTCAACTCTTTCAGTTTAGTCACTGGATATAATTCTTTGGCTGTCAACCCTTTCAGTCTAGTCACTGGATCTAATTCTTTGGTTCTCAACTCTTTCAGTCTAGTCACTGGATATAATTCTTTGGCTGTCAACTCTTTCAGTCTAGTCACTGGATCTAATTCTTTGGTTCCCAATTCTTTGAGTCTAGTCACTGCATCTAATTCTTTGGTTTTAAACTCTTTCAGTCTAGTCACTGGATCTAATTCTTAGGGTTCCCAACTCTTTCAGTCTAGACATTGGATCTAATTCTTTGGTTCCCAACTCTTTCAGTCTAGTCACTGGATCTAATTCTTTGGTTCTCAACTCTTTCAGTCTAGTCACTGGATCTAATTCTTTTGTTCCCAACTCTTTCAGTCCAGTAACTGGATCTAATTCTTTTGTTCTCAACTCTTTCAGTCTAGTCACTGGATCTAAGTCTTTGGTTGTAAACTCTTTCAGTCTAGTCACTGGATCTAATTCTTTGGTTCTCAACTCTTTCAGTCTAGTCACTGGATCTAATTCTTTGGTTTTCAACTTTTCAGTCTAGTCACTGGATCTAATTCTTTGGTGCTCAACTCTTTGAGTCTAGTCACGGGATCTGATTCTTTCATTCACAAGTGTTTCTATCTAGTCACTGGATCTAATTCTTTGGTTCCCAACTCTTTCAGTCTAGTCATTGGATCTAATTCTTTGGTTCCCAACTCTTTCAGTCTAGTCACTGGATCTAATTCTTTGGTTGCCAAATCTTTCAGTCTAGTCATTGGATCTAATTCTTTGGTTCCCAACTGTTTCAGTCTAGTCACTGCATCTAATTCTTTGGTTCCCAACTCTTTCAGTCTAGTCACTGCATCTAATTCTTTGGTTGCCAAATCTTTCAGTCTAGTCACTGGATCTAATTCTCTGGTTCTCAACTCTTTCAGTCTAGTCACTGGATCTAATTCTTTGGTTCCCAACTCTTTCAGTCTAGTCATTGGATCTAATTCTTTGGTTCCCAACTCTTTCAGTCTAGTCACTGCATCTAATTCTTTGGTTGCCAAATCTTTCAGTCTAGTCACTGGATCTAATTCTCTGGTTCTCAACTCTTTCAGTCTAGTCACTGGATCTAATTCTTTGGTTCTCAACTCTTTCAGTCTAGTCATTGGATCTAATTCTTTGGTTCCCAACTCTTTCAGTCTAGTCACTGCATCTAATTCTTTGGTTGCCAAATCTTTCAGTCTAGTCACTGGATCTAATTCTCTGGTTCTCAACTCTTTCAGTCTAGTCACTGGATCTAATTCTTTGGTTCTCAACTCTTTCAGTCTAGTCACTGGATCTAATTCTTTGGTTCCCAACTCTTTCAGTCTAGTCACTGCATCTAATTCTTTGGTTGCCAAATCTTTCAGTCTAGTCACTGGATCTAATTCTCTGGTTCTCAACTCTTTCAGTCTAGTCACTGGATCTAATTCTTTGGTTCTCAACTCTTTCAGTCTAGTCATTGGATCTAATTCTTTGGTTCCCAACTCTTTCAGTCTAGTCACTGCATCTAATTCTTTGGTTGCCAAATCTTTCAGTCTAGTCACTGGATCTAATTCTCTGGTTCTCAACTCTTTCAGTCTAGTCACTGGATCTAATTCTTTGGTTCTCAACTCTTTCAGTCTAGTCACTGGATCTAATTCTTTGGTTCCCAACTCTTTCAGTCTAGTCATTGGATCTAATTCTTTGGTTCCCAACTCTTTCAGTCTAGTCACTGCATCTAATTCTTTGGTTGCCAAATCTTTCAGTCTAGTCACTGGATCTAATTCTCTGGTTCTCAACTCTTTCAGTCTAGTCACTGGATATAATTCTTTGGTTCTCAACTCTTTCAGTCTAGTCATTGGATCTAATTCTTTGGTTCCCAACTCTTTCAGTCTAGTCACTGCATCTAATTCTTTGGTTGCCAAATCTTTCAGTCTAGTCACTGGATCTTATTGTCTGGTTTTCAACTGTTTCAGTCTAGTCAATGGATCTAATTCTTTGGTTCTCAACTCTTTCAGTCTAGTCATTGGATCTAATTCTTTGGTTCCCAACTCTTTCAGTCTAGTCACTGCATCTAATTCTTTGGTTGCCAAATCTTTCAGTCTAGTCACTGGATCTAATTCTCTGGTTCTCAACTCTTTCAGTCTAGTCACTGGATCTAATTCTTTGGTTCTCAACTCTTTCAGTCTAGTCACTGGATCTAATTCTTTGGTTCCCAACTCTTTCAGTCTAGTCATTGGATCTAATTCTTTGGTTCCCAACTCTTTCAGTCTAGTCACTGCATCTAATTCTTTGGTTGCCAAATCTTTCAGTCTAGTCACTGGATCTAATTCTCTGGTTCTCAACTCTTTCAGTCTAGTCACTGGATCTAATTCTTTGGTTCTCAACTCTTTCAGTCTAGTCATTGGATCTAATTCTTTGGTTCCCAACTCTTTCAGTCTAGTCACTGCATCTAATTCTTTGGTTGCCAAATCTTTCAGTCTAGTCACTGGATCTAATTCCCTGGTTCTCACCTCTTTCAGTCTAGTCACTGGATCTAATTCTTTGGTTCTCAACTCTTTCAGTCTAGTCATTGGATCTAATTCTTTGGTTCCCAACTCTTTCAGTCTAGTCACTGCATCTAATTCTTTGGTTGCCAATTCTTTGAGTCTAGTCACTGCATCTAATTCTTTGGTTTTAAACTCTTTCAGTCTAGTCACTGGATCTAATTCTCTGGTTCTCAACTCTTTCAGTCTAGTCACTGGATCTAATTCTTTGGTTCTCAACTCTTTCAGTCTAGTCACTGGATCTAATTCTTTGGTTCTCAACTCTTTCAGTCTAGTCACTGCATCTAATTCTTTGGTTGCCAATTCTTTGAGTCTAGTCACTGCATCTAATTCTTTGGTTTTAAACTCTTTCAGTCTAGTCACTGGTTCTAATTCTTTGGTTCTCAACTCTTTCAGTCTAGTCACTGGATCTAATTCTCTGGTTCTCAACTCTTTCAGTCTAGTCACTGGATCTAATTCTTTGGTTCTCAACTCTTTCAGTCTAGTCACTGGATCTAATTCTTTGGTTCTCAACTCTTTCAGTCTAGTCATTGGATCTAATTCTTTGGTTCCCAACTCTTTCAGTCTAGTCACTGCATCTAATTCTTTGGTTGCCAAATCTTTCAGTCTAGTCACTGGATCTAATTCTCTGGTTCTCAACTCTTTCAGTCTAGTCACTGGATCTAATTCTTTGGTTCTCAACTCTTTCAGTCTAGTCACTGGATCTAATTCTTTGGTTCTCAACTCTTTCAGTCTAGTCACTGGATCTAATTCTTTGGTTCTCAACTCTTTCAGTCTAGTCATTGGATCTAATTCTTTGGTTCCCAACTCTTTCAGTCTAGTCACTGCATCTAATTCTTTGGTTGCCAAATCTTTCAGTCTAGTCACTGGATCTAATTCCCTGGTTCTCACCTCTTTCAGTCTAGTCACTGGATCTAATTCTTTGGTTCTCAACTCTTTCAGTCTAGTCATTGGATCTAATTCTTTGGTTCCCAACTCTTTCAGTCTAGTCACTGCATCTAATTCTTTGGTTGCCAAATCTTTCAGTCTAGTCACTGGATCTAATTCCCTGGTTCTCACCTCTTTCAGTCTAGTCACTGGATCTAATTCTTTGGTTCTCAACTCTTTCAGTCTAGTCATTGGATCTAATTCTTTGGTTCCCAACTCTTTCAGTCTAGTCACTGCATCTAATTCTTTGGTTGCCAATTCTTTGAGTCTAGTCACTGCATCTAATTCTTTGGTTTTAAACTCTTTCAGTCTAGTCACTGGATCTAATTCTCTGGTTCTCAACTCTTTCAGTCTAGTCACTGGATCTAATTCTTTGGTTCTCAACTCTTTCAGTCTAGTCACTGGATCTAATTCTTTGGTTCTCAACTCTTTCAGTCTAGTCACTGCATCTAATTCTTTGGTTGCCAATTCTTTGAGTCTAGTCACTGCATCTAATTCTTTGGTTTTAAACTCTTTCAGTCTAGTCACTGGTTCTAATTCTTTGGTTCTCAACTCTTTCAGTCTAGTCACTGGATCTAATTCTCTGGTTCTCAACTCTTTCAGTCTAGTCACTGGATCTAATTCTTTGGTTCTCAACTCTTTCAGTCTAGTCACTGGATCTAATTCTTTGGTTCTCAACTCTTTCAGTCTAGTCATTGGATCTAATTCTTTGGTTCCCAACTCTTTCAGTCTAGTCACTGCATCTAATTCTTTGGTTGCCAAATCTTTCAGTCTAGTCACTGGATCTAATTCTCTGGTTCTCAACTCTTTCAGTCTAGTCACTGGATCTAATTCTTTGGTTCTCAACTCTTTCAGTCTAGTCACTGGATCTAATTCTTTGGTTCTCAACTCTTTCAGTCTAGTCACTGGATCTAATTCTTTGGTTCTCAACTCTTTCAGTCTAGTCATTGGATCTAATTCTTTGGTTCCCAACTCTTTCAGTCTAGTCACTGCATCTAATTCTTTGGTTGCCAAATCTTTCAGTCTAGTCACTGCATCTAATTCTTTGGTTGCCAATTCTTTGAGTCTAGTCACTGCATCTAATTCTTTGGTTTTAAACTCTTTCAGTCTAGTCACTGGATCTAATTCTCTGGTTCTCAACTCTTTCAGTCTAGTCACTGGATCTAATTCTTTGGTTCTCAACTCTTTCAGTCTAGTCACTGGATCTAATTCTTTGGTTCTCAACTCTTTCAGTCTAGTCACTGCATCTAATTCTTTGGTTGCCAATTCTTTGAGTCTAGTCACTGCATCTAATTCTTTGGTTTTAAACTCTTTCAGTCTAGTCACTGGTTCTAATTCTTTGGTTCTCAACTCTTTCAGTCTAGTCACTGGATCTAATTCTCTGGTTCTCAACTCTTTCAGTCTAGTCACTGGATCTAATTCTTTGGTTCTCAACTCTTTCAGTCTAGTCACTGGATCTAATTCTTTGGTTCTCAACTCTTTCAGTCTAGTCATTGGATCTAATTCTTTGGTTCCCAACTCTTTCAGTCTAGTCACTGCATCTAATTCTTTGGTTGCCAAATCTTTCAGTCTAGTCACTGGATCTAATTCTCTGGTTCTCAACTCTTTCAGTCTAGTCACTGGATCTAATTCTTTGGTTGCCAAATTATTCAGTCTAGTCATTGGATCTAATTCTTTGGTTCCCAACTCTTTCAGTCTAGTCACTGCATCTAATTCTTTGGTTGCCAAATCTTTCAGTCTAGTCACTGGATCTAATTCTCTGGTTCTCAACTCTTTCAGTCTAGTCACTGGATCTAATTCTTTGGTTCTCAACTCTTTCAGTCTAGTCATTGGATCTAATTCTTTGGTTCCCAACTCTTTCAGTCTAGTCACTGCATCTAATTCTTTGGTTGCCAAATCTTTCAGTCTAGTCACTGGATCTAATTCTCTGGTTCTCAACTCGTTCAGTCTAGTCACTGGATCTAATTCTTTGGTTCTCAACTCTTTCAGTCTAGTCACTGGATCTAATTCTTTGGTTCTCAACTCTTTCAGTCTAGTCATTGGATCTAATTCTTTGGTTCCCAACTCTTTCAGTCTAGTCACTGCATCTAATTCTTTGGTTGCCAAATCTTTCAGTCTAGTCACTGGATCTAATTCTCTGGTTCTCAACTCTTTCAGTCTAGTCACTGGATCTAATTCTTTGGTTCTCAACTCTTTCAGTCTAGTCACTGGATCTAATTCTTTGGTTCCCAACTCTTTCAGTCTAGTCATTGGATCTAATTCTTTGGTTCCCAACTCTTTCAGTCTAGTCACTGCATCTAATTCTTTGGTTGCCAAATCTTTCAGTCTAGTCACTGGATCTAATTCTCTGGTTCTCAACTCTTTCAGTCTAGTCACTGGATCTAATTCTTTGTTTCTCAACTCTTTCAGTCTAGTCATTGGATCTAATTCTTTGGTTCCCAACTCTTTCAGTCTAGTCACTGCATCTAATTCATTGGTTGCCAAATCTTTCAGTCTAGTCACTGGATCTAATTCTCTGGTTCTCAACTCTTTCAGTCTAGTCACTGGATCTAATTCTTTGGTTCTCAACTCTTTCAGTCTAGTCACTGGATCTAATTCTTTGGTTCCCAACTCTTTCAGTCTAGTCATTGGATCTAATTCTTTGGTTCCCAACTCTTTCAGTCTAGTCACTGCATCTAATTCTTTGGTTGCCAAATCTTTCAGTCTAGTCACTGGATCTAATTCTCTGGTTCTCAACTCTTTCAGTCTAGTCACTGGATATAATTCTTTGGTTCTCAACTCTTTCAGTCTAGTCATTGGATCTAATTCTTTGGTTCCCAACTCTTTCAGTCTAGTCACTGCATCTAATTCTTTGGTTGCCAAATCTTTCAGTCTAGTCACTGGATCTTATTCTCTGGTTCTCAACTCTTTCAGTCTAGTCACTGGATCTAATTCTTTGGTTCTCAACTCTTTCAGTCTAGTCATTGGATCTAATTCTTTGGTTCCCAACTCTTTCAGTCTAGTCACTGCATCTAATTCTTTGGTTGCCAAATCTTTCAGTCTAGTCACTGGATCTAATTCTCTGGTTCTCAACTCTTTCAGTCTAGTCACTGGATCTAATTCTTTGGTTCTCAACTCTTTCAGTCTAGTCACTGGATCTAATTCTTTGGTTCCCAACTCTTTCAGTCTAGTCATTGGATCTAATTCTTTGGTTCCCAACTCTTTCAGTCTAGTCATTGGATCTAATTCTTTGGTTCCCAACTCTTTCAGTCTAGTCATTGGATCTAATTCTTTGGTTCCCAACTCTTTCAGTCTAGTCATTGGATCTAATTCTTTGGTTCCCAACTCTTTCAGTCTAGTCATTGGATCTAATTCTCTGATTCTCAACTCTTTCAGTCTAGTCACTGGATCTAATTCTCTGGTTCCCAACTCTTTCAGTCTAGTCACTGGATCTAATTCTTTGGTTCCCAACTCTTTCAGTCTAGTCATTGGATCTAATTCTTTGGTTCCCAATTCTTTCAGTCTAGTCACTGCATCTAATTCTTTGGTTGCCAAATCTTTCAGTCTAGTCACTGGATCTAATTCTCTGGTTCTCAACTCTTTCAGTCTAGTCACTGGATCTAATTCTTTGGTTCTCAACTCTTTCAGTCTAGTCATTGGATCTAATTCTTTGGTTCCCAACTCGTTCAGTCTAGTCATTGGATCTAATTCTTTGGTTCCCAACTCTTTCAGTCTAGTCACTGCATCTAATTCTTTGGTTGCCAAATCTTTCAGTCTAGTCACTGGATCTAATTCTCTGGTTCTCAACTCTTTCAGTCTAGTCTCTGCATCTAATTATTTGGTTGCCAAATCTTTCAGTCTAGTCACTGGATCTAATTCTCTGGTTCTCACCTCTTTCAGTCTAGTCACTGGATCTAATTCTTTGGTTCTCAACTCTTTCAGTCTAGTCATTGGATCTAATTCTTTGGTTCCCAACTCTTTCAGTCTAGTCACTGCATCTAATTCTTTGGTTGCCAAATCTTTCAGTCTAGTCACTGGATCTAATTCTCTGGTTCTCACCTCTTTCAGTCTAGTCATTGGATCTAATTCTTTGGTTCCCAACTCTTTCAGTCTAGTCACTGCATCTAATTCTTTGGTTCCCAACTCTTTCAGTCTAGTCATTGGATCTAATTCTTTGGTTCCCAACTCTTTCAGTCTAGTCACTGCATCTAATTCTTTGGTTGCCAAATCTTTCAGTCTAGTCATTGGATCTAATTCTTTGGTTCCCAACTCTTTCAGTCTAGTCACTGCATCTAATTCTTTGGTTGCCAAATCTTTCAGTCTAGTCACTGGATCTAATTCTCTGGTTCTCAACTCTTTCAGTCTAGTCACTGGATCTAATTCTTTGGTTCTCAACTCTTTCAGTCTAGTCATTGGATCTAATTCTTTGGTTCCCAACTCGTTCAGTCTAGTCATTGGATCTAATTCTTTGGTTCCCAACTCTTTCAGTCTAGTCACTGCATCTAATTCTTTGGTTGCCAAATCTTTCAGTCTAGTCACTGGATCTAATTCTCTGGTTCTCAACTCTTTCAGTCTAGTCACTGGATCTAATTCTTTGGTTCTCAACTCTTTCAGTCTAGTCATTGGATCTAATTCTTTGGTTCCCAACTCTTTCAGTCTAGTCATTGGATCTAATTCTTTGGTTCCCAACTCTTTCAGTCTAGTCATTGGATCTAATTCTTTGGTTCCCAACTCTTTCAGTCTAGTCATTGGATCTAATTCTTTGGTTCCCAACTCTTTCAGTCTAGTCATTGGATCTAATTCTTTGGTTCCCAACTCTTTCAGTCTAGTCATTGGATCTAATTCTCTGATTCTCAACTCTTTCAGTCTAGTCACTGGATCTAATTCTCTGGTTCCCAACTCTTTCAGTCTAGTCACTGGATCTAATTCTTTGGTTCCCAACTCTTTCAGTCTAGTCATTGGATCTAATTCTTTGGTTCCCAACTCTTTCAGTCTAGTCACTGCATCTAATTCTTTGGTTGCCAAATCTTTCAGTCTAGTCACTGGATCTAATTCTCTGGTTCTCAACTCTTTCAGTCTAGTCACTGGATCTAATTCTTTGGTTCTCAACTCTTTCAGTCTAGTCATTGGATCTAATTCTTTGGTTCCCAACTCTTTCAGTCTAGTCATTGGATCTAATTCTTTGGTTCCCAACTCTTTCAGTCTAGTCACTGCATCTAATTCTTTGGTTGCCAAATCTTTCAGTCTAGTCACTGGATCTAATTCTCTGGTTCTCAACTCTTTCAGTCTAGTCTCTGCATCTAATTATTTGGTTGCCAAATCTTTCAGTCTAGTCACTGGATCTAATTCTCTGGTTCTCACCTCTTTCAGTCTAGTCACTGGATCTAATTCTTTGGTTCTCAACTCTTTCAGTCTAGTCATTGGATCTAATTCTTTGGTTCCCAACTCTTTCAGTCTAGTCACTGCATCTAATTCTTTGGTTGCCAAATCTTTCAGTCTAGTCACTGGATCTAATTCTCTGGTTCTCACCTCTTTCAGTCTAGTCATTGGATCTAATTCTTTGGTTCCCAACTCTTTCAGTCTAGTCACTGCATCTAATTCTTTGGTTGCCAAATCTGTCAGTCTAGTCACTGGATCTAATTCTCTGGTTCTCAACTCTTTCAGTCTAGTCACTGGATCTAATTCTTTGGTTGCCAAATCTTTCAGTCAAGTCATTGGATCTAATTCTTTGGTTCCCAACTCTTTCAGTCTAGTCACTGCATCTAATTCTTTGGTTGCCAAATCTTTCAGTCTAGTCACTGGATCTAATTCTCTGGTTCTCAACTCTTTCAGTCTAGTCACTGGATCTAATTCTTTGGTTCTCAACTCTTTCAGTCTAGTCACTGGATCTAATTCTTTGGTTCCCGACTCTTTCAGTCTAGTCATTGGATCTAATTCTTTGGTTCCCAACTCTTTCAGTCTAGTCACTGCATCTAATGCTTTGGTTGCCAAATCTTTCAGTCTAGTCACTGGATATAATTCTCTGGTTCTCAACTCTTTCAGTCTAGTCACTGGATCTAATTCTTTGGTTCTCAACTCTTTCAGTCTAGTCATTGGATCTAATTCTTTGGTTCCCAACTCTTTCACAATAGTCACTGCATCTAATTCTTTGGTTGCCAAATCTTTCAGTCTAGTCACTGGATCTAATTCTCTGGTTCTCAACTCTTTCAGTCTAGTCACTGGATCTAATTCTTTGGTTCTCAACTCTTTCAGTCTAGTCACTGGATCTAATTCTCTGGTTCTCAACTCTTTCAGTCTAGTCACTGGATCTAATTCTTTGGTTCTCAACTCTTTCAGTCTAGTCACTGGATCTAATTCTTTGGTTCCCAACTCTTTCAGTCTAGTCATTGGATCTAATTCTTTGGTTCCCAACTCTTTCAGTCTAGTCACTGCATCTAATTCTTTGGTTGCCAAATCTTTCAGTCTAGTCACTGGATCTAATTCTCTGGTTCTCAACTCTTTCAGTCTAGTCACTGGATCTAATTCTTTGGTTCTCAACTCTTTCAGTCTAGTCACTGGATGTAATTCTTTGGTTCCCAACTCTTTCAGTCTAGTCATTGGATCTAATTCTTTGGTTCCCAACTCTTTCAGTCTAGTCACTGCATCTAATTCTTTGGTTGCCAAATCTTTCAGTCTAGACACTGGATCTAATTCTCTGGTTCTCAACTCTTTCAGTCTAGTCACTGGATCTAATTCTTTGGTTCTCAACTCTTTCAGTCTAGTCATTGGGTCTAATTCTTTGGTTCCCAAGTCTTTCAGTCCAGTCACTGGATCTAATTCTTTGGTTCCCTACTCTTTCAGTCTAGTCACTGGATCTAATTCTTTGGTTCTCAACTCTTTCAGTCTAGTCACTGGATCTAATTCTTTGGTTCCCTACTCTTTCACTCTAATCACTGGATCTAATTCTTTGGTTCAAAACTCTTTCTGTCTAGTCATTGGATCTAATACTTTGGTTCCCAACTCTTTCAGTCTAGTCACTGGATCTAATTCTTTGGTTCTCAACTCTTTCAGTCTAGTCACTGGATCTAATTGTTTGGTTCCCAACTCTTTCAGTCTAGTCATTGGATCTAATTCTTTGGTTCGCAACTCTTTCAGTCTAGTCACTGGATCTAATTCTTTGGTTCTCAACTCTTTCAGTCTAGTCACTGGATCTAATTCTTTGGTTCCCTACTCTTTCAGTCTAGTCACTGTATCTAATTCTTTGGTTGTCAACTCTTTCAGTCTAGTCACTGGATCTAATTCTTTGGTTCTCAACTATTTCAGTCTAGTCATTGGATTTAATTCTTTGGTTCCCAACTCTTTCAGTCTAGTCACTGGATCTAATTCTTTCGTTCGCAACTCTTTCAGTCTAGTCACTGGATCTAATTCTTTGGTTCCCAACTCTTTCAGTCTAGTCACTGTATCTAATTCTTTGGTTGTCAACTCTTTCAGTCTAGTCACTGGATCTAATTCTTTGGTTCCCAAATCTTTCAGTCTAGTCATGGATATAATTCTTTGGTTCTCAACTATTTCAGTCTAGTCATTGGATTTAATTCTTTGGTTCCGAACTCTTTCAGTCTAGTCATTGGATCTAATTCTTTTGTTCTCAACTCTTTCAGTTTAGTCACTGGATCTAATTCTTTGGTTCTCAACTCTTTCAGTCTAGTCACTGGATATAATTCTTTGGTTGTCAACTCTTTCATTCTAGTCACTGGATCTAATTCTTTGGTTCCCAATTCTTTGAGTCTAGTCACGGGATCTGATTCTTTCGTTCACAATTCTTTCAGTCTAGTGACTGGGTCTAATTCTTTGGTTGCGAACGTTTTTAGTCTACTCACTGGATCTAATATTTTGGTTCTCATCTCTTTCAGTCTAGTCACTGGAACTAATTCTTTGGTTCCCAAATCTATCAGTCTAGTCACTGGATCTAATTCTTTGGTTCTCAATTCTTTCAGTCTAGTCACTGGATCTAATTCTTTGGTTCCCAACTCTTTCAGTCTAGTCACTGGATCTAATTCTTTGGTTTTCAACTTTTCAGTCTAGTCACCGGATCTAATTCTTTGGTTCCCAACTCTTTCAGTCTAGTCATTGGATCTAATTCTTTGGTTCCCAACTCTTTCAGTCTAGTCACTGGATCTAATTCTTTGGTTCCAAACTCTTTCAGTCTAGTCATTGGATCTAATTCTTTGGTTCCCAACTCTTTCAGTCTAGTCACTGGATTTAATTCTTTGGTTCCCAACTCTTTCAGTCTAGTCTTTGGATCTAATTCTTTGGTTCTCAACTCTTTCAGTCTAGTCACTGGATCTAATTCTTTGGTTCCAAACTCTTTCAGTCTAGTCATTGGATCTAATTCTTTGGTTCCCAACTCTTTCAGTCTAGTCACTGGATTTAATTCTTTGGTTCTCAACTCTTTCAGTCTAGTCACTGGATCTAATTCTTTGGTTCCCTACTCTTTCAGTCTAGTCACTGTATCTAATTCTTTGGTTGTCAACTCTTTCAGTCTAGTCACTGGATCTAATTCTTTGGTTCTCAACGATTTCAGTCTAGTCATTGGATTTAATTCTTTGGTTCCCAACTCTTTCAGTCTAGTCACTGGATCTAATTCTTTGGTTCGCAACTCTTTCAGTCTAGTCACTGGATCTAATTCTTTGGTTCCCAACTCTTTCAGTCTAGTCACTGTATCTAATTCTTTGGTTGTCAACTCTTTCAGTCTAGTCACTGGATCTAATTCTTTGGTTCCCAAATCTTTCAGTCTAGTCATGGATATAATTCTTTGGTTCTCAACTATTTCAGTCTAGTCATTGGATTTAATTCTTTGGTTCCGAACTCTTTCAGTCTAGTCATTGGATCTAATTCTTTTGTTCTCAACTCTTTCAGTTTAGTCACTGGATCTAATTCTTTGGTTCTCAACTCTTTCAGTCTAGTCACTGGATATAATTCTTTGGTTGTCAACTCTTTCAGTCTAGTCACTGGATCTAATTCTTTGGTTCCCAATTCTTTGAGTCTAGTCACGGGATCTGATTCTTTCGTTCACAATTCTTTCAGTCTAGTGACTGGGTCTAATTCTTTGGTTGCGAACGTTTTTAGTCTACTCACTGGATCTAATATTTTGGTTCTCATCTCTTTCAGTCTAGTCACTGGAACTAATTCTTTGGTTCCCAAATCTATCAGTCTAGTCACTGGATCTAATTCTTTGGTTCTCAATTCTTTCAGTCTAGTCACTGGATCTAATTCTTTGGTTCCCAACTCTTTCAGTCTAGTCACTGGATCTAATTCTTTGGTTTTCAACTTTTCAGTCTAGTCACCGGATCTAATTCTTTGGTTCCCAACTCTTTCAGTCTAGTCATTGGATCTAATTCTTTGGTTCCCAACTCTTTCAGTCTAGTCACTGGATCTAATTCTTTGGTTCCAAACTCTTTCAGTCTAGTCATTGGATCTAATTCTTTGGTTCCCAACTCTTTCAGTCTAGTCACTGGATTTAATTCTTTGGTTCCCAACTCTTTCAGTCTAGTCTTTGGATCTAATTCTTTGGTTCTCAACTCTTTCAGTCTAGTCACTGGATCTAATTCTTTGGTTCCAAACTCTTTCAGTCTAGTCATTGGATCTAATTCTTTGGTTCCCAACTCTTTCAGTCTAGTCACTGGATTTAATTCTTTGGTTCCCAACTCTTTCAGTCTAGTCATTGGATCTAATTCTTTGGTTCCCAACTCTTTCAGTCTAGTCATTGGATCTAATTCTTTGGTTCTCAACTCTTTCAGTCTAGTCACTGGATCTAATTCTTTGGTTCCCAACTCTTTCAGTCTAGTCACTGGATTTAATTCTTTGGTTCCCAACTCTTTCAGTCTAGTCATTGGATCTAATTCTTTGGTTCCCAACTCTTTCAGTCAAGTCACTGCATCTAATTCTTTGGTTCCAAACTCTTTCAGTCTAGTCATTGGATCTAATTCTTTGGTTCCCAACTCTTTCAGTCAAGTCACTGCATCTAATTCTTTGGTTCCCAACTCTTTCAGTCTAGTCACTGGATTTAATTCTTTGGTTCCCAACTCTTTCAGTCTAGTCATTGGATCTAATTCTTTGGTTCCCAACTCTTTCAGTCTAGTCATTGGATCTAATTCTTTGGTTCTCAACTCTTTCAGTCTAGTCACTGGATCTAATTCTTTGGTTCCAAACTCTTTCAGTCAAGTCACTGCATCTAATTCTTTGGTTCCAAACTCTTTCAGTCTAGTCATTGGATCTAATTCTTTGGTTCCCAACTCTTTCAGTCTAATCATTGGATCTAATTCTTTGGTTCCCAACTCTTTCAGTCTAATCATTGGATCTAATTCTTTGGTTCCAAACTCTTTCAGTCAAGTCACTGCATCTAATTCTTTGGTTCCCAACTCTTTCAATCTAATCATTGGATCTAATTCTTTGGTTCCAAACTCTTTCAGTCAAGTCACTGCATCTAATTCTTTGGTTCCCAACTCTTTCAGTCCAGTCACTGGATCAAATTCTTTGGTTCCCAACTCTTTCAGTCTAGTCATTGGATCTAATTCTTTGGTTCTCAACTCTTTCAGTCTAGTCACTGGATCTAATTCTTTGGTTCCCAACTCTTTCCGTCCAGTCACTGGATCTAATACTTTGGTTCTCAACTCTTTCAGTCTAGTCACTAGGATGTAATTCTTTGGTTCCCAACTCTTTCAGTCTAGTCACTGGATCTAATTCTTTGGTTCCCAACTCTTTCCGTCCAGTCACTGGATCTAATACTTTGGTTCTCAACTCTTTCAGTCTAGTCACTAGGATGTAATTCTTTGGTTCCCAACTCTTTCAGTCTAGTCATTGGATCTAATTCTTTGGTTCTCAACTCTTTCAGTCTAGTCACTGGATCTAATTCTTTGGTTCCAAACTCTTTCAGTCAAGTCACTGCATCTAATTCTTTGGTTCCCAACTCTTTCAGTCTAGTCACTGGATCTAATTCTTTGGTTCCAAACTCTTTCAGTCTAGTCATTGGATCTAATTCTTTGGTTCCCAACTCTTTCAGTCTAGTCACTGGATTTAATTCTTTGGTTCCCAACTCTTTCAGTCTAGTCTTTGGATCTAATTCTTTGGTTCTCAACTCTTTCAGTCTAGTCACTGGATCTAATTCTTTGGTTCCAAACTCTTTCAGTCTAGTCATTGGATCTAATTCTTTGGTTCCCAACTCTTTCAGTCTAGTCACTGGATTTAATTCTTTGGTTCCCAACTGTTTCAGTCTAGTCATTGGATCTAATTCTTTGGTTCCCAACTCTTTCAGTCTAGTCATTGGATCTAATTCTTTGGTTCTCAACTCTTTCAGTCTAGTCACTGGATCTAATTCTTTGGTTCCAAACTCTTTCAGTCAAGTCACTGCATCTAATTCTTTGGTTCCAAACTCTTTCAGTCTAGTCATTGGATCTAATTCTTTGGTTCCCAACTCTTTCAGTCAAGTCACTGCATCTAATTCTTTGGTTCCCAACTCTTTCAGTCTAGTCACTGGATTTAATTCTTTGGTTCCCAACTCTTTCAGTCTAGTCATTGGATCTAATTCTTTGGTTCCCAACTCTTTCAGTCTAGTCATTGGATCTAATTCTTTGGTTCTCAACTCTTTCAGTCTAGTCACTGGATCTAATTCTTTGGTTCCAAACTCTTTCAGTCAAGTCACTGCATCTAATTCTTTGGTTCCAAACTCTTTCAGTCTAGTCATTGGATCTAATTCTTTGGTTCCCAACTCTTTCAGTCAAGTCACTGCATCTAATTCTTTGGTTCCCAACTCTTTCAGTCCAGTCACTGGATCAAATTCTTTGGTTCCCAACTCTTTCAGTCTAGTCATTGGATCTAATTCTTTGGTTCTCAACTCTTTCAGTCTAGTCACTGGATCTAATTCTTTGGTTCCCAACTCTTTCCGTCCAGTCACTGGATCTAATACTTTGGTTCTCATCTCTTTCAGTCTAGTCACTAGGATGTAATTCTTTGGTTCCCAACTCTTTCAGTCTAGTCATTGGATCTAATTCTTTGGTTCCCAACTCTTACAGTCCAGTCACTGCATCTAATTCTTTGGTTCCCAACTCTTACAGTCCAGTCACTGGATCTAATTCTTTGGTTCCCAACTCTTACAGTCCAGTCACTGGATCTAATTCTTTGGTTCCCAACTCTTTCAGTCCTGTCACTGGATCTAATTCTTTGGTTCTCAACTCTTCCAGTCTAGTCACTGGATCTAATTCTTTGGTTCCCAACTCTTTCAGTCCAGTCACTGGATCTAATTCTTTGGTTCTCAACTCTTTCACTCTAGTCACTAGGATATACTTCTTTGGTTCCCAACTCTTTCAGTCTAGTTATTGGATCTAATTCTTTGGTTCCCAACTCTTTCAGTCCAGTCACTGGATCTAATACTTTGGTTCCCAACTCGTTCAGTGTAGTCATTGGATCTAATTCTTTGGTTCCCAACTCTTTCAGTCTAGTCACCGGATCTAATTCTTTGGTTCTCAACTCTTTCAGTCTAGTCACTGGATCTAATTCTTTGGTTCCGAACTCTTTCAGTCCAGTCACTGGTTCTAATTCTTTCGTTCCCAACTCTTTCAGTCTAGTCACTGGATCTAATTCTTTTCTTCCCAACTCTTTCAGTCCAGTCACTGGATCTAATTCTTTGGTTCCCAACTCTTTCAGTCCAGTCACTGGATCTAATTCTTTGGTTCCCAACTCTTTCAGTCCAGTCACTGGATCTAATTCTTTGGTTCTCAACTCTTTCAGTCTAGTCACTGGATCTAATTCTTTGGTTCCGAACTCTTTCAGTCCAGTCACTGGTTCTAATTCTTTCGTTCCCAACTCTTTCAGTCTAGTCACTGGATCTAATTCTTTTCTTCCCAACTCTTTCAGTCTAGTCACTGGATCTAATTCTTTGGTTCCCAACTCTTTCAGTCTAGTCACTGGATCTAATTCTCTGGTTCCCAACTCTTTCACTCTAGTCAGTGGTTCTAATTCTTTGGTTCCCAACTCTTTCAGTCTAGTCACTGGATCTAATTCTTTGGTTCTCAACTCTTTCAGTCTAGTGACTGGATCTAATTCTTTGGTTCTCAACTCTTTCAATCTAGTCACTGGATCTAATTCTTTGGTTCCCAACTCTTTCAGTCCAGTCACTGGATATAAATCTTTGGTTTTGAACTCTTTCAGTCCAGTCACTTGATCTAATTCTTTGGTTCCCAACTCTTTCAGTCCAGTTACTGCATCTAATTCTTTGGTTCCCAACTCTTTCAGTCTAGTCACAGGACCTAATTCTTTGGTTCTCAACTCTTTCAGTCTAGTCACTGGATCTAATTCTTTGGTTCCCAACTCTTTCAGTCTAGTCATTGGATCTAATTCTTTGGTTCGCAACTCTTTCAGTCTAGTCACTGGATCTAATTCTTTGGTTCTCAACTCTTTCAGTCTAATCACTGGATCTAATTCTTTGGTTCCCAACTCTTTCAGTCCAGTCACTGGATCTAATTCTTTGGTTCTCAACTCTTTCAGTCTAGTCACTGGATCTAATTCTTTGGTTCCCAAATCTTTCAGTCTAGTCATGGATATAATTCTTTGGTTCTCAACTATTTCAGTCTAGTCATTGGATTTAATTCTTTGGTTACGAACTCTTTCAGTCTAGTCACTGTATCTAATTCTTTGGTTGTCAACTCTTTCAGTCTAGTCACTGGATCTAATTCTTTGATTCCCAAATCTTTCAGTCTAGTCATGGATATAATTCTTTGGTTCTCAACTATTTCAGTCTAGTCATTGGATTTAATTCTTTGGTTCCGAACTCTTTCAGTCTAGTCACTGGATCTAATTCTTTTGTTCTCAAGTCTTTCAGTCTAGTCACTGGATATAATTCTTTGGTTGTCAACTCTTTCAGTCTAGTCACTGGATCTAATTCTTTGGTTCCCAATTCTTTGAGTCTAGTCACGGGATCTGATTCTTTTGTTCACAATTCTTTCAGTCTAGTGACAGGATCTAATTCTTTGGTTGCGAACGTTTTTAGTCTATTCACTGGATCTAATTCTTTGGTTCTCATCTCTTTCAGTCTAGTCACTGGAACTAATTCTTTGGTTCCCAAATCTATCAGTCTAGTCACTGGATCTAATTCTTTGGTTCTCAATTCTTTCAGTCTAGTCACTGGATCTAATTCTTTGGTTCCCAACTCTTTCAGTCTAGTCACTGGATCTAATTCTTTGGTTCCCAACTCTTTCAGTCTAGTCACTGCATCTAATTCTTTGGTTGCCAAATCTTTCAGTCTAGACACTGGATCTAATTCTCTGGTTCTCAACTCTTTCAGTCTAGTCACTGGATCTAATTCTTTGGTTCTCAACTCTTTCAGTCTAGTCATTGGATCTAATTCTTTGGTTCCCAAGTCTTTCAGTCCAGTCACTGGATCTAATTCTTTGGTTCCCTACTCTTTCAGTCTAGTCACTGGATCTAATTCTTTGGTTCTCAACTCTTTCAGACTAGTCACTGGATCTAATTCTTTGGTTCCCTACTCTTTCAGTCTAGTCACTGGATCTAATTCTTTGGTTCAAAACTCTTTCTGTCTAGTCACTGGATCTAATTCTTTGGTTCTCAACTCTTTCAGTCTAGTCACTGGATCTAATTCTTTGGTTCCCTACTCTTTCAGTCTAGTCACTGTATCTAATTCTTTGGTTGTCAACTCTTTCAGTCTAGTCACTGGATCTAATTCTTTGGTTCTCAACTATTTCAGTCTAGTCATTGGATTGAATTCTTTGGTTCCCAACTCTTTCAGTCTAGTCACTGGATCTAATTCTTTGGTTCTCAACTCTTTCAGTCTAGTCACTGGATCTAATTCTTTGGTTCCCAACTCTTTCAGTCTAGTCACTGTATCTAATTCTTTGGTTGTCAACTCTTTCAGTCTAGTCACTGGATCTAATTCTTTGGTTCTCAACTCTTTCAGTCTAGTCACTGGATCTAATTCTTTTGTTCCCAACTCTTTCAGTCCAGTCACTCGATCTAATTCTTTGGTTCCCAACTCTTTCAGTCCAGTCACTGGATCTAATTATTTGGTTCTCAACTCTTTCAGTCCAGTCACTGGATCTAATTCTTTGGTTCCCAACTCTTTCAGTCTAGTTAGTGGATCTAATTCTTTGGTTCCCAACTCTTTCACTCTAGTCATTGGTTCTAATTCTTTGGTTCCCAACTCTTTCAGTCTAGTCACTGGATCTAATTCTTTGGTTCTCAACTCTTTCAGTCTAGTGACTGGATCTAATTCTTTGGTTCTCAACTCTTTCAGTCTAGTCACTGGATCTAATTCTTTGGTTCCCAACTCTTTCAGTCCAGTCACTGGATCTAAATCTTTGGTTTTCAACTCTTTCAGTCCAGTCACTTGATCTTATTCTTTGGTTCCCAACTCTTTCAGTCCAGTTACTGGATCTAATTCTTTGGTTCCCAACTCTTTCAGTCTAGTCACTGGACCTAATTCTTTGGTTCTCAACTCTTTCAGTCTAGTCACTGGATCTAATTCTTTGGTTCTCAACTCTTTCAGTCTAGTCACTGGATCTAATTCTTTGGTTCTCAACTCTTTCAGTCTAGTCACTGGATCTAATTCTTTGGTTCCCAACTCTTTCAGTCTAGTCATTGGATCTAATTCTTTGGTTCGCAACTTTTTCAGTCTAGTCACTGGATCTAATTCTTTGGTTCTCAACTCTTTCAGTCTAATCACTGGATCTAATTCTTTGGTTCCCAACTCTTTCAGTCCAGTCACTGGATCTAATTCTTTGGTTCTCAACTCTTTCAGTCTAGTCACTGGATCTAATTCTTTGGTTCTCAACTATTTCAGTCTAGTCATTGGATTTAATTCTTTGGTTCCGAACTCTTTCAGTCTAGTCACTGTATCTAATTCTTTGGTTGTCAACTCTTTCAGTCTAGTCACTGGATCTAATTCTTTGGTTCCCAAATCTTTCAGTCTAGTCATGGATATAATTCTTTGGTTCTCAACTATTTCAGTCTAGTCATTGGATTTAATTCTTTGGTTACGAACTCTTTCAGTCTAGTCACTGTATCTAATTCTTTGGTTGTCAACTCTTTCAGTCTAGTCACTGGATCTAATTCTTTGGTTCCCAAATCTTTCAGTCTAGGAATGGATATAATTCTTTGGTTCTCAACTATTTCAGTCTAGTCATTGAATTTAATTCTTTGGTTCCGAACTCTTTCAGTCTAGTCACTGGATCTAATTCTTTTGTTCTCAACTCTTTCAGTCTAGTCACTGGATATAATTCTTTGGTTGTCAACTCTTTCAGTCTAGTCACTGGATCTAATTCTTTGGTTCCCAATTCTTTGAGTCTAGTCACGGGATCTGATTCTTTCGTTCACAATTCTTTCAGTCTAGTGACTGGATCTAATTCTTTGGTTGCGAACGTTTTTAGTCTATTCACTGGATCTAATTCTTTGGTTCTCATCTCTTTCAGTCTAGTCACTGGAACTAATTCTTTGGTTCCCAAATCTATCAGTCTAGTCACTGGATCTAATTCTTTGGTTCTCAATTCTTTCAGTCTAGTCACTGGATCTAATTCTTTGGTTCCCAACTCTTTCTGTCTAGTCACTGGATCTAATTCTTTGGTTTTCAACTTTTCAGTCTAGTCACCGGATCTAATTCTTTGGTTCTCAACTCTTTCAGTCTAGTCACTGGATCTAATTCTTTGGTTCCCAACTCTTTCAGTCTAGTCATTGGATCTAATTCTTTGGTTCCCAACTCTTTCAGTCTAGTCACTTGATCTAATTCTTTGGTTCTCTACTCTTTCAGTCTAGTCACTGGATCTAATTGTTTGGTTCTCAACTATTTCAGTCTAGTTACTGGATCTAATTCTTTGGTTCTCAACTCTTTCAGTCTAGTCACTGGATTTAATTCTTTGGTTTTCAACTTTTTAGTCTAGTCACTGGATCTAATCTTTGGTTCCCAACTCTTTCAATCTAGTCACTGGATTTAATTCTTTGGTTCTCAACTCTTTGAGTCTAGTCACTGGATCTAATTATTTGGTTCCCAACTCTTTCAGTCTAGACTCTGGATTTAATTCTTTGTTTCACAATATTTCAGTCTAGTCACTGATTTAATTCTTTGGTTGCCAACTATTTCAGTCTAGTCATTGGATCTAATTCTTTGGTTCCAAACTCTTTCACTCTAGTCACTGGATCTAATTTTTCTTTCTCAACTCTTTCAGTCTAGTCATTGGATCTAATTCGTTTGTTCTAAACTCTTTCAGTCTAGTCACTGGATCTAATTCTTTGGTTCCCAACTCTTTCAGTCTAGTCACTGGATCTAATTTTTTGGTTCTCAACTCTTTCAGTCTAGTCAGTGGATCTAATTCTTTGGTTCCCAACTCTTTTAGTCTAGTCATTGGATCTAATTCTTTGCTCCCAACTCTTTCAGTCTAGTCACTGGATCTAATTCTTTGGTTCTCAACTCTTTCACTCTAGTCAGTGGTTCTAATTCTTTGGTTCCCAACTCTTTCAGTCCAGTCACTGGATCTAATTCTTTGGTTCCCAACTCTTTCAGTCTAGTCATTGGATCTAATTCTTTGGTTCCCAACTCTTTCAGTCTAGTCACTGGATCTAATTCTTTGGTTCCCAACTCTTTCAGTCCAGTCACTGGATCTAAATCTTTGGTTTTCAACTCTTTCAGTCCAGTCACTTGATCTAATACTTTGGTTCCCAACTCTTTCAGTCCAGTCACTGGATCTAAATCTTTGGTTCCCAACTCTTTCAGTCCAGTCACTGGATCTAATTCTTTGGTTCCCAACTCTTTCAGTCCAGTCACTGGATCTAATTCTTTGGTTCCCAACTTTTTCAGTCCAGTCACTGGATCTAAATCTTTGGTTCCCAACTCTTTCAGTCTAGTCATTGGATCTAATTCTTTGGTTCCCAACTCTTTCAGTCCAGTCACTGGATCTAATTCTTTGGTTCCCAACTCTTTCAGTCCAGTCACTTGATCTAATTCATTGGTTCCCAACTCTTTCAGTCCAGTCACTGGATCTAATTCTTTGGTT
The DNA here is from genome assembly GCA_964036315.1 of Acanthosepion esculentum. Taxonomy (NCBI): domain Eukaryota; kingdom Metazoa; phylum Mollusca; class Cephalopoda; order Sepiida; family Sepiidae; genus Acanthosepion; species Acanthosepion esculentum. Next base: position 16,113,486 of record OZ038507.1, read on the forward strand.
CCCAAATCTTTCAGTCTAGTCACTGGACCTAATTCTTTGGTTCTCAACTCTTTCAGTCTAGTCACTGGATGTAATTCTTTGGTTCTCAACTCTTTCAGTCTAGTCACTGGATCTAATTCTTTGGTTCCCAACTCTTTCAGTCTAGTCACTGGATCTAATTCTTTGGTTCTCAACTCTTTCAGTCTAGTCACTGGATGTAATTCTTTGGTTCTCAACTCTTTCAGTCTAGTCATTGGATCTAATACTTTGGTTCCCAACTCTTTCAGTCTAGTCACTGGATCTAAATCTTTGGTTCCCAACTCTTTCAGTCCAGTCACTTGATCTAATTCATTGGTTCCCAACTCTTTCAGTCCAGTCACTGGATCTAATTCTTTGGTTCCCAAATCTTTCAGTCTAGTCACTGGACCTAATTCTTTGGTTCTCAACTCTTTCAGTCTAGTCACTGGATGTAATTCTTTGGTTCTCAACTCTTTCAGTCTAGTCACTGGATCTAATTCTTTGGTTCCCAACTCTTTCAGTCTAGTCATTGGATCTAATTCTTTGGTTCCCAACTCTTTCAGTCCAGTCACTGGATCTAATTCTTTGGTTCCCAACTCTTTCAGTCTAGTCATTGGATCTAATTCTTTGGTTCCCAACTCTTTCAGTCTAGTCACTTGATCTAATTCTTTGGTTCTCAACTCTTTCAGTCTAGTCACTGGATCTAATTGTTTGGTTCTCAACTCTTTCAGTCTAGTTACTGGATCTAATTCTTTGGTTCTCAACTCTTTCAGACTAGTCACTGGATTTAATTCTTTGGTTTTCAACTTTTCAGTCTAGTCACTGGATCTAATTCTTTGGTTGCCAACTCTTTGAGTCTAGTCACTGGATCTAATCTTTGGTTCCCAACTCTTTCAGTCTAGTCACTGGATTTAATTCTTTGGTTCTCAACTCTTTGAGTCTAGTCACTGGATCTAATTATTTGGTTCCCAACTCTTTCAGTCTAGTCTCTGGATTTAATTCTTTGTTTCTCAATATTTCAGTCTAGTCACTGATTTAATTCTTTGGTTGCCAACTATTTCAGTCTAGTCATTGCATCTAATTCTTTGGTTCCAAACTCTTTCAGTCTAGTCACTGGATCTAATTTTTGTTTCTCAACTCTTTCAGTCTAGTCATTGGATCTAATTCGTTTGTTCTAAACTCTTTCAGTCTAGTCACTGGATCTAATTCTTTTTTTCCAAACTCTTTCAGTCTAGTCACTGGATCTAATTCTTTGGTTCACAACTCTTTCAGTCTAGTCACTTGATCTAATTCTTTGGTTCCCAACTCTTTCAGTCTAGTCACTGGATCTAATTCTTTTGTTCCCAACTCTTTCAGTCTAGTCACTGGACCTAATTCTTTGGTTCTCAACTCTTTCAGTCTAGTCACTGGATCTAATTCTTTGGTTCTCAACTCTTTCAGTCTAGTCACTGGATCTAATTCTTTGGTTCCCAACTCTTTCAATCTAGTCATTGGATCTAATTCTTTGGTTCCCAACTCTTTCAGTCCAGTCACTGGATCTAATTCTTTGGTTCCCAACTCTTTCAGTCTAGTCATTGGATCTAATTCTTTGGTTCCCAACTCTTTCAGTCTAGTCACTTGATCTAATTCTTTGGTTCTCAACTCTTTCAGTCTAGTCACTGGATCTAATTCTTTGGTTCTCAACTCTTTCAGTCTAGTTACTGGATCTAATTCTTTGGTTCTCAACTCTTTCAGTCTAGTCACTGGATCTAATTCTTTGGATCTCAACTTTTTCAGTCTAGTCACTGGATCTAATTCTTTGGTTCCCAACTCTTTCAGTCCAGTCACTGGATCTAAATCTTTGGTTTTCAACTCTTTCAGTCCAGTCACTTGATCTAATTCTTTGGTTCCCAACTCTTTCAATGCAGTCACTGGATCTAATTCTTTGGTTCCCAACTCTCTCAGTCTAGTCACTGAACCTAATTCTTTGGTTCTCAACTCTTTCAGTCTAGTCACTGGATCTAATTCTTTGGTTCTCAACTCTTTCCGTCTAGTCACTGGATCTAATTCTTTGGTTCCCAACTCTTTCAGTCTAGTCATTGGATCTAATTCTTTGGTACCCAACTCTTTCAGTCTAGTCACTTGATCTAATTCTTTGGTTCTCAACTCTTTCAGTCTAGTCACTGGATCTAATTGTTTGGTTCTCAACTCTTTCAGTCTAGTTACTGGATCTAATTCTTTGGTTCTCAACTCTTTCAGTCTAGTCACTGGATTTAATTCTTTGGTTTTCAACTTTTCAGTCTAGTCACTGGATCTAATTCTTTGGTTGCCAACTCTTTGAGTCTAGTCACTGGATCTAATCTTTGGTTCCCAACTCTTTCAGTCTAGTCACTGGATTTAATTCTTTGGTTCTCAACTCTTTGAGTCTAGTCACTGGATCTAATTATTTGGTTCCCAACTCTTTCAGTCTAGTCTCTGGATTTAATTCTTTGTTTCTCAATATTTCAGTCTAGTCACTGATTTAATTCTTTGGTTGCCAACTAATTCAGTCTAGTCATTGCATCTAATTCTTTGCTCCCAACTCTTTCAGTTTAGTCACTGGATCTAATTCTTTGGTTCCCAACTCTTTCACTCTAGTCACTGGTTCTAATTCTTTGGTTCCCAACTCTTTCAGTCTAGTCACTGGATCTAATTCTTCGGTTCTCAACTCTTTCAGTCTAGTCACTGGATCTAATTCTTTTGTTCCCAACTCTTTCAGTCCAGTCACTGGATCTAATTCTTTGGTTCCCAACTCTTTCAGTCTAGTCATTGGATCTAATTCTTTGGTTCCCAACTCTTTCAGTCTAGTCACCGGATCTAATTCTTTGGTTCTCAACTCTTTCAGTCTAGTCACTGGATCTAATTCTTTTGTTCCGAACTCTTTCAGTCCAATCACTGGTTCTAATTCTTTGGTTGTCAACTCTTTCGGTCTAGTCACTGGATCTAATTGTTTGGTTCTCTACTATTTCAGTCTAGTTACTGGATCTAATTCTTTGGTTCTCAACTCTTTCAGTCTAGTCCCTGGATTTAATTCTTTGGTTTTCAACTTTTCAGTCTAGTCACTGGATCTAATTCTTTGGTTGCCAACTCTTTGAGTCTAGTCACTGGATCTAATCTTTGGTTCCCAACTCTTTCAGTCTAGTCACTGGATTTAATTCTTTGGTTCTCAACTCTTTGAGTCTAGTCACTGGATCTAATTATTTGGTTCCCAACTCTTTCAGTCTAGTCTCTGGATTTAATTCTTTGTTTCTCAATATTTCAGTCTAGTCACTGATTTAATTCTTTGGTTGCCAACTATTTCAGTCTAGTCATTGCATCTAATTCTTTGCTCCCAACTCTTTCAGTTTAGTCACTGGATCTAATTCTTTGGTTCCCAACTCTTTCACTCTAGTCACTGGTTCTAATTCTTTGGTTCCCAACTCTTTCAGTCTAGTCACTGGATCTAATTCTTCGGTTCTCAACTCTTTCAGTCTAGTCACTGGATCTAATTCTTTTGTTCCCAACTCTTTCAGTCCAGTCACTGGATCTAATTCTTTGGTTCCCAACTCTTTCAGTCTAGTCATTGGATCTAATTCTTTGGTTCCCAACTCTTTCAGTCTAGTCAC
>OZ038507.1:16122105-16167105 GCA_964036315.1 Acanthosepion esculentum
TCATCCCGTTTTGGCGTTTCCTTGTGAAACACAGCTGGCCTGTCTTTGATAATCACTCAACCGTATTTCTGTTGCAGTCAACGATCGGCCATTTTCCGCACCGGAAATTAACCACTTCTCGCCATCAATATTATATTAACTCCTTTATTATATTTATGACAGGACTTCTGATATCAGTTGATACTATTAATAAAGAGTAATATTAATTATCGATAATAATGTCATATTACATATACACAAGAGAATACATTGTTACAATGTGGGATATTTTTAAAAAATGGCGATAAAAAGAAAAAGAAAAATGGTAGAAAACTGAATGAAGTTAACTGGAGACACTCAAATTTAAGTATCCCAGCATCTCGTTGCAGATTTGTTTGTTCAACAGCAAACATCAACACCCTTATGGGTCATTTAATGTCGAAATTTAATTTTCTTTGGAACACGGAGGTAAGAAAAATATGATATATGTTATTCTGGTTTCACATTTGAATACATGGTAAATGATACTCAGCTTTTGTGCATATACATGTTTGTGTGGACGCAATTACTAGAGGCGGTTATATGTGCGTGTTTTAGGTTGTAGTTTTGTTGAAGTTATATTTTGGAATAGATAAATTTTACTATAAATTTGTATTGTTGGTCATTTTACTATAAATATGTATTGTTGGTCATTTTACTATAAATTTGTATTGTTGGTTATTTTACTATAAATTTTATTATTGGTCATTTTACTATAAATATGTATTGTTAGTCATTTTACTATAAATTTGTATTGTTGGTTATTTTACTATAAATATGTATTGTTGGTCATTTTACTTTAAGTTTGTATTGTTGGTCATTTTACTATAAATATGTATTGTTGGTCATTTTACTATAATTTTTATTTTTATACTTTTATAGTGTTTTGTTTTTATTGGGGGACTATTTTTCCATAGCTGGAACCCTAAAAGGTGCTACAACGCCGAGTCAGGGTGGGCATGGGAAGAGCAGCAGTTAAGAGGTGATTCCATATTACCTCAAAAACTTCTAATCTCTCGATCAGAGCCCTAGCTGCCGGATGTAGTTTTTCGTCATATCCACAACTTATTGATCTAGAACTGTAACGAACTTTTGTTGTATTTCTTTCTCTCCCCCTTATCTATCTATCTATCTATCTATCTCCCCCCCTCTCTCTCTCTCTCTATATATATATATATATGTAGAGAGAGAGAGAGAGAGAGAGAGAGAGGTTAGCGATATCATGGTATACCCACATTTCTCTCCATCTTAATTTACCATTTGAAAATCATAGAACTGTGAAACCGGTGAAGTTATACTAAATAAATATTCCGAAAGACTCCAGTTGTATTTTCAACTTCTTATATATATATATATATATATATATATATATATATATATATATATATATATATATATATATATATTATAAATTAATAGATTTAAAATATGGTTTTACCGCTACACAGTGATAACCATGTTTCAGAAATGGAAGCTAAAGCCCCTGAATTTAATTTTGTTATTAAACCAAAGACATTAGTTCCATTTCCTCATCAAGCGAATTTTGGAGTAACTTACTTTTTAAAATTTACGGTTGTTAACGGCACAGGAAAGATTCATAGTTTGAGGGTTTCCAAGGTTACCGATAAATCCATTCATCTAGACAAGGGGTGGTAGAGGGTTAAATTTTTAATTTTCGTTGTATCAGTTAATAGTTACATTTGAAAGCGGGGTTATGTTTAGGGATGGGTAGGGGTGTATCTTTTAACAAATTCTGACATCCGCTAAATTCATGTCATCTGGGTTTTTTTCTAACGGCAAAAATTCTTATGGTATTTTTTCTATTTGTATATTTAAAGATTTTGAGGGACTGTTTAGGTTAGAATATGTTTTATCCACCTTTCTAAAGAAATATTTTTAATATTTAATATACTATACTTCTATTTAAAAACCAAGTAAATGTATTAGGATTACTTACAGTATTTAAAATTATTTATTCTTATCGAGTATAAGTAAATATTATTTTATTTTATTTTATTTTATGTAAACTTTATGACAATGACGGCAAAGGTGATTAAATTATTTCACTAATTCAATAAACTTTTATTTATAAATTTAGTATTATAAATGTATATATGTATGTATAAAGGACATTTAATGTTCAATATTATATTCTAACTTATTAATTTCATTTGACTTTCGGTGTTCACTTGGATTCTTTTCAGTGTTTGAATTGCTTTGAGAGAGGTGTTATGGTTAGAGTACGTTTTATTTAATTACAATTTTAAATTCTACTTTCAAATTTAATATATATCTTACTGTTCTTTCCTTTTTATTTATATATACATATATATATATATATATATATATATATATATATATATATATATATATATGTGTGTGTGTGTGTGTGTGTGTGTGTGTGTTAGAGAGAGAGGTAGAGAGAGAGAGAGAGAGAGAGAGAGTGAGAAAATTAGATCAGCCGATTCCGCTGCCTTGGTTTCAACCTTTCGGTATCTTCAGGCGATTTATATATAATGCATAATACATGCGAATATCTGTGTGTCACCGTGTCACACTTTTTCAACTTTACTTAAATGCAGCGATCAATTTTGAGTTCTTCTGTAGTTCATTGTTCTTTATCGCATACGGCAGCAGTATGCCCCGCAGAAAGAAATCTCCTCCAACAGAAGACCTGATTGCAATCAGAAGAGCCAAAGCTGCAGCGAGGAAAAGAAAATACCTTGCAAATGAACACCCAGACCAAACGGCAACCAGGACAGGTTAAAATGCTGAGAATATGCGAAGACTTAGGGACTCTCAAACTTCGGACCAAGCTACATCCAAGAGAGCATCAAATGCTCTTACCAAGAGGATAGAAAGTGTATTAAAAACACATTAAGAGGCTGAATCTAGGAGAGCTTTCAATGTAGCCAACATGAGAAGAGTAAGGGGTTCAGGATCACTAGAGCCATCAGAAACCAGGAGAGCTGCTAATGTTTGTACAGCAAAGAAGATCAAGACAGAATGCAGTCCAACTTGAGAAACTTGCTTTTCAATATGAAGTCAATCAAAACTGCTACTCCCTGCCTATTGTTGGTGAGCTAAACAAAGAATGTAACTATTGTGAAACATTGAAGTTCAAGGATGAATCTCAATACCTCTGTTTCTCCAATGGAAATATCGACCCCCGGAACTTTCTAGCACCACTAGAACCACTCAAGTCATTGTTGGCTGGATCCACCCAAGAGTGCCAGGATTTCCTGAAGAAGATTAGAGCTTTACAACAATGCATTTGCAATGACATCTTTTGGAGCAAATGAAGCAACTCTGGATAGCAGACCACATTCAGAATCCACTGAAAAGAATACCATCGGATTGGCAGTCTGCATCCTCTGCCAAACGAACCCCAGAAGTTGCTACACATCTATTTCCTAGAAGATCACCAAGTTCAAGCCGAGACAAGAGATAATCTCTTTCCGGATTTGAAATCAAGTACAATTCTAAACTTACAGGAATTTCTCCATCAAACAAATCCATAAGTTCAAGAGTTCAAATCTGCCCTCCCAGAGAGATTGACTGGAGAACTAGTCATTAGAGCTGACTGGAGAGCACGAAAGAAGATTCGATTCACCATCTGCCAATGAAGAAACTGTACTCATTGCAGGTCAGAAATTTGAAAAAAGAGACATAGTGATAGAGAAATAAAATGGCTGCCCAAGGAAAGTTGCTGAAGTACACAGGAGTTATGATGCTCTCTGGTATCCATTTATTTTCTTACAAGGGTAGGATGGTTATCACTTCATTCTGAGACAAACTGGCCCTGGAACTGAGGAAATTACAGGGAAGAAACATACAGCAAAAATACATTTATTGGTACAGAATCATGTTAAGAGCCAACAACTTCAATCATCTACTGAGATACAAGCAGCTCTCCAGCCAGTTCTTGTTTGATATGTATGCACAAATCGAAACAGAGAAGTTGCACTTTATGACATGCCACCAACGAGAACTTCGAGCGGGAAGCTACATTCACATCCAAGATGCTGTTGAAAATGATGGCAATCCACACAACACTGGAAAGAAAGTCACTCTCCCATCATCATTTATAGTGGGTGTGTCAGTTTTAATTCGAAGAATCCCTTTAATTCTTCCGGAGTAATGAGTTCAAAAGACTTCAGTTTCCAGATGGAGAGATCTATGCAATGTCAATCAATAAGTCCCCAAAGACAATCATTAAAAGTACCTGGAATTCATCTGATGGAATCCAGCTTTTCTCGAGGCCAGCTCTATGTTGGTTGTTCAAGTGTTCGGAATGGAAACAAGCAATTTGTACTGACCTCAAATGGGAAAACCAAAGAATGAGAATGGAAACAAACTATTTGTACTGACTCCGAATAGTAAAACCAAAAATGTTGCTTGTCATACAGCTTTGCAATAAGTTCCAAATAGACAAGTTATATCATTGTTTTGATGAAAACTGTTGCTTGAAAAATGTTCAAGTTTTAAAAAAAATTAATATGTACTCTATGCATAAAGTGTCATTGTTGGGCTGAATACCCAATTAAGAGCCCTCCTCAGGACCTAGCTTAAGTTTTAAGCTCGTGTATATATATATATATATATATATATATATATATATATATATATATATATATGTGTGTGTGTGTGTGTGTGTGTGTGTATATGTATGTATATATATATATAAATATATATATATATATATATATATATGTGTGTGTGTGTGTGTGTGTGTGTGTGTGTGAATAACTAATTAAGAGCCCTCTTCGCAGTACCTAGCTTAAATTTTAAGCTCGTATATATATATATATATATATATATATATATATGTGTGTGTGTGTGTGTGTGTGTACGCAATTAACAGCCCTCCGCAGGACCTAGCTTAACTTTTAAGCTCCTATATATATATATATATATATATATATATATATATATATATATATATATATATATGTGTGTGTGTGTGTGTGTGTGTGTGTGTTTCTGTGTGTATGTAGGTGTGTGTATGTGTGTATGTGTGTGTGTGTGAATACACAATTAAGAGCCTTCCGCAGGACCTAGGTTAAATTTTAAGCTCGTGTATATATATATATATATATATATATATATATATATATATATATATATCTGTGTGTGTGTATAGCCAATTAAGGGCCATCCGCAGTACTAGTTTAAATTTTAAGCTCTTATATATATATATATATATATATATATATATATGTATATATGTGTGTGTGTGTCTGTCTGTTTGTGAATACCCAATTAAGAGCCATCCGCAGTACTAGCTTAAATTTTAAGCTCGTATATATATATATATATATATATATATATATATATATATATATATATATATATATATATCCGCGCGTGTGTGTGTATTAAGGATATATAATTTATTTTATATATCAAGAACAATTTTAGCTGAAAGAATTATGAAGAAATGGAAAAGATTTTTCGTGTGATACGTTTCTTCCTTCAACTTCACATGAACACCAACGAACGAATGATGCTGAGAGTTTTAAATTTAAAAATATTTTTTTAGTGTGTCTTTTGAGTGTATAACGAAGTAGACTTCATTTAGATTCTTTTTCATAATCTTTCCATAATGTTTTCATCACTTGTGTTATTTAATATCTCCCATTGTGATAATAGAAGATCTGCGAAGAATGGCAAAACGTTGTAAGAATCTTAAACGCAAATTTTCTATACATTTTCGTCTTAGTAAATCTTTTTTCTCCTTTTATTAATGTAGCATTTTTTAAATAAATATTGTGGTCAGTTTCGTTACTGTGAGCAATTAATGCATTTAATGTGTTGTTTTGTAAAACATCACTTTTGTGTTCACATAGTCGTTTATTTAAATTTCTCGAGGTTTCTCCGATGTGTTTCTTGTGGCAATTATTACCGAGTAACAGAGTAAATTTCTCCGTCAAGTTTTAGCTTATTATTTTGTTTTGTATTAATTACGTCTTTTATTGTTTTCGATGATTTTATGTTGAAGTTAGATAAATTCTCTTCAGTTGTGGTTGATAGAATAATGTATTTTGATTCGTTGGGCATGTCAGGAAGGTCCGCTTTTCTATTTTTAAATAATTTATAAGGCTTTCGTTTCGCATTGAATATGAAATAGTGCATTGGTAGAGTTTGAAAGAATTTTCGATGCATTTCACCTCTTCATGTACATACTGAGAATACAATAGAATTCAGTGATTATTCCAGCTTTTATTTTGTTGTTATGATGAGAATAGAAATTTATAAGCGCATTTGTATAAGTACATTTTCGATGGACCCGAAGTTTTAAGCTACTGTTTACGCGGTGTAGCCTGGCATCTAGAAAAGGTAAGGTATTGTTTGCTTACATTTCATTCGTAAATTCTATTGTATGTTCGACTTTGTTTAGTTTAACTGCATGATCAGGTACTCTGTCTATAGATGAGATGAGGTATTATGTACACTATTTACATTATTCAGACTATTGTCCTCATCTTTGTCGCCATATTTATCCGATCCTTCAGTATCTCTCTATATTTCTGAGATGAGGTATTATGTACACTATTTACATTATTCAGACTATTGTCCTCATCTTTGTCGCCATATTTATCCGATCCTTCAGTATATGTCTATATTCTGAGATGAGGAATTATGTACACTATTTACATTATTCAGACTATTGTCCTCATCTTTGTCGCCATATTTATCACAACGTTTCGGCCGTTGTACACTCTGGCCTTCTTCAGGCGGTTGGAATGTCGAACTGAACCCTTTATTTCGCTCATGGAGTAAACTGTTCTAGTTCCACGTGCCATGTCTAATGGATGTCAGTTATCAGTTATCTCCTGTTAATTCCTCTCTCCAAGTTTTCCACTGCCTTAACCGGGTAGTGAACTAACACTCTTTGGGTCCTGTCACTGGATCTAACCAACGTCTTTATCCACTGTGCCATGTGTCATACACAGATGTCCTCAAGGACACATGGCACAATGGATATGAAGAATGTAGTTCGTCTGAGCACTTTCCATGGAAATAGTGATAAAGCAGTGAGAGGCTTGCGACGTTTTGTCTGTTGTAGGGTGGAAAATAATTTTTCACCCGCAAGGACGCGGAGACCATTTTAGACTTTATCGAGACTGAAAAGTGAAAACTGCGCAACTCTTTCCCATATATGGCAGCAGTACTCCATTTAAGGCCTGATCAGTCTCTTGCGGATGTGGACGATAGCACGAGGTATTTACTGAAGCGATTACAGGGAACCGATCATTTTTTCCAGCATCTTTAGCGATGGATTTTATGTACGAACTCAACTTGAGGTCTGGGTTGAGTTTAAGGCCCAATAGCCTCTCAAGGCAGAGAGCCTCCCTCAGCGAATATCCATTTATCGTGATTGGTGATAATTCAGTGTCCGATCGGCGATGATGCAAAGTACTGGATAATTAAATATTCACAGGACTTTGAAATTTTGCTTGGATAATCAGTATCCCATTCTACTGATGCGTATCCTAATCCCATAATACTGAAATATCAAATGCACATGGCAGCAGTACTTCATTTAAGACCTGGTCAGGTTCTTGTAAAGAGGATAGCACAAGGAATCAGATACTGGCTGGAGCTGAAGAGGGAACCGACCATTTTTCTTCCATCTTTAGCGATTGATTATATGTACGAGCTATACTTGAGGTCTGGGTTGAGTTTAAGGCCCAATAGCCACTCAAGACAGAGGGCCTCCCTAAGGGAATATCCATTCATAGTGAATGGTGATAATTCAGTGTCCGATCGGCAATGATGCAATGTACTGGATAAAATGTTATAAAATTAAATATTCACAGGACTTTTAAAATTTGGTTGGATAATCAGTGTCCCATTCTACTGATACGTATCCTAATCCAATAATACTGAAATATAAAATGCATATGGAAGGTTTTTTTTTCGATGTCATCGAGCACTCTATGCATCTGCGTAAGCGACGAGGCAAGTTGTCGACAAAGAACTTCTTTGATTTTGGTACGGGCGGAAGTTATAGCGAGAGAAAGAAAAGGCCCCCCTAAACCATAAGCATTATAGTACAAGGCTCGGGGTTCAATTCCAACCCACAGATAGGATTCAATGCAAATAGGAAAACAGAAAAATAAAAGCTGAAAATATTTATATTATTCGTCGCGCGTGAGAGAAAGAATGGAGGCGAAAGGTTGACGCTGAAAGGAAAGTAGACAGTTTCTCGCAGTAGGTAGGAATATGCTTTTGGCCGAAAGACGGAACAAAAAAGAAATCATTCTGAGTTGCTTAACTATATATATATATATATATATATATATACATATATATATATATATATATATGAATGAGTGTGTGTGTGTATAATGATGCAGTATATTTGTGTGAGTTTGCTGATTATGGTATCCATGAAATTAGAAACATTCGAAACACACATACATATTGCATCGATACACTCACACACACACAGACACACACACACATATATATACTTTATTATTATTCTGAGATGCTTCACTATATATATATATATATATATATATATATATATATATGTGTGTGTGTGTATGTGTATGTGTGTGTGTGTGTGTGTGTGTGTCTGTGTGTGTTTCGAACGATATGTTTCTATTTTCATGGATACCATCAGCAGCAGCTCACACAAACATACTGCATCATTACGCACACATATACACACACGCACACAGATACACAAACACAGACACAGACTAACACACGAACACAGACATAAATACATACACAAACACACACATACACACATATATATATGCTTTATATATATATATTTACTTTATTTGTGAAAATTCTGTTCCATTCGACGTATGTAGAATTATATAATTTTGCGTGTAATAAGAGATGTCATCACAATAATTTTGTTATATATATATATATATATATATATATATATATATATATATATAGAGAGAGAGAGAGAGAGAGAGATAGAGCGAGAGAGAGAGTGATAAAGATATATATATATATATATATATATATATATATAGTAATAATAACAAATAGTGTTCACACCTGCAAAACCTGTTGATTGCAGGATAACGCTTTTAAGGCAAGCATATTTTCTTAAATAGAGGTTTCAGTATTTGGGAATAAAGCATAAGTATTTGATAAATAACAAAAGAATTGGAAGATATATCTCCTGATTCTAAGTTTCACAGAAATAAATTCGCACTTCTGAGACGCAATAAATCAATTCTGTTGATATCTGTTGATAAATTCGATTGATTATTCTTGTAACTGTGAAACTCATAGTCTGCGGATAAGTTTTTCAGAATTTTTCTGAGTGGTTTGACTGCATATTTAAAAAGAATTCACAAATACAACGGATTTATTTTACATTTTGCAAAAAAAAGAAGAAAAAAAGAATTTAACTATAAAAATTATCGTACAACAGCATCATATTTCAATAAAACCACCATAAAGGCGAATCTAAATTCGAACTTTTTGGCAGAAAGAGGAGACTGGAGAAAAAAAATGATATATGAAAGCACATAAACCGTAGTTACTGAAATTTGATCTTTTACTTAAAAAAAAATAGGTCATTTTAAGTTTTTTTCGTTTTTTAAAGAAATGCACAGTCCCCCCCCAAATATTTGCCTTTAATATATATATATATATATATATATATATATATATATATATATATATCAGTTTTTATAAATGTAAAAGAGAATAGGAAAACTTTTTTTTTAGTAGATTTAAGCATTTCTCTAAATATATCGCTAGTTTAGATATAAAATCTTTATACACAAACGTCCCCACTAGAGAAATGCTTAAATCTACTAAAAAACACCTAACAAAAGCAAAAATTAAATTACCTCTACCTACATATAAAATCATAAAAATATGCCAGCTAATCACCAAGCAATGTTTCTTTACTTTTGATAACCAACATTGCAAACAGAAATTTGGTTTACCAATGGGATCTCCTCTCAGCGGCCTTCTTGCCTGTTTATTTTTAGAATTTCTAGAAAGTGATCCATTCAGAAATATTCTCCCTACAAACTCTTCATATTTCAGATACATAGACGACTCATTATTAATATTTCCTAAAAACACCAATTTAACGGATCTTCTCTCCAAACTTAACAACGTTGAACCTACCTAACTTCATTTTCGAAACTGAAACCAATTACACTCTCCCGTTCCTAGACATCATATTACATAGAAATAATAACGAACTCAATTGTGACGTTTACAGAAATGCTAAAACAAAAATGATCTGATCAGTTTCTACTCAAACCACTCTTCTAAAATTAAATCTGGGATTATTATAGTTTTCTATCTAACAGCATTAAGAATCTGCAGTCCACAATATTTACTTAAAGAAGAGACATACATAGAAAACACATTCAAAAACCTACAGTACACATATCATTTCGTCTACAACGCAAGAAGAAAGGCATACAAAATATACAACCGAAACAAAAATAACATAATTCGCAATAATAAATTATTGAAAACAGATGCATAATACTACCGACCAACTCTGTCACGTCCACTATCCAGAACAACCTATTCCATCTAAATAATCTTAAAATAGTTACAAACACTTCCAAAACCATTAAGGATATACTCAGATTCTCAAACACTAATAGCAATAATATTTCTGAAGCAGGCATTTATAAAATAAATTACCAAAACTGTTCCTCCCAATATATTGGAGAAACAAGTAGAAATTAAAAAAAAACGCATTTATGAGCACAAAAGAGACCTCACAAAAACAACTTAGCTAATGCACTAGTCATACATAGAAATAAATTCAACCGCAATTTTCATTTTAAAAATGGTACACTCATAAAAAAAGAAAATAACTCACTCAGAAGGAAAATCCTCGAGAGTGCTGCCATTGAATATTACCCAAATATTAATCTACGCACCTTTCTTAACAGAATTACTACTCTTCCAAACAAACGTACAGAACAGTATCAAGAAATCAAAAGAAAATGGTTGAATCCGTCAACACAGCAATAAAAACAATATCTCAACACGTGACAGTACTTGACGTAATTTTCAGTTAACAGTATGAAAATAGCGTTCTCTAAATTCTTCCAGCTGCTATAGACATTTTGTTTTGTTATTATTAGTTACTTTTTTTTAATAAATTCATTTTTTGCCCTGAAAAAAAAAAAGACCACATTGGACGAAACGCGTCGGCAACTATTACAGTTTTCCTATTGTCTTTTACATTTATAAATATTGTTTTTTTTCTACAGGTTAACTCTGAGAAATTTTTGATATATCAGTTTATTTATTTTTTCCTCACCCCCATTCTCTAACAATGATTTTCCTCAAAGAATTCTTTATCCCCTTTTTTGTTATTTCTTTCCTCACTGTTTTTTCTTTTCCTCTTTCATTTTATTTTTATTGACCAAAAAACACATTTAACATTAATACCGCCCCCACCCCTAGTCCTATAACGCTTTCTCCTCTATGTTCAACAACTCACTCCCCTTCTATCCACCACCAAACACAATTTTTACAGCTAAGGTTATTTTCAGAAAAAGTTTCGCACAGCGAGAACTCAAACAGGGAACGGATTTTTTTCTAACAATTCCACCTACAAGCGGACTCTACCCATCCTCAAGAACTAATGTGGGATAGTTTCAACCGTCCCTAGGTCTATATCTTGCTCTCCCTGATGAAGAACACAGTGGTGTTTGAAAATTCCGAACTTGGAACCTCAATCTCCGTGCTTCATTTTTGTCACCTGGTTAATATTAATAAATGTTTTTCGTACTGATTACATCCTACAATATTTACATACTTCGGACTATTGTCCTCATCGTTGTCGCCATGTTTATCACAAGGTTTCCGCCGTTATAGGTTCGGCCTTTTCAGGTGCTTAGAATGTCGAACTGAACCCTTTATTTCGCTCACTGGGGGAGACTGCTCTAGTTTCACGTGCCATGTCTAATGGATGTCAGTTATCTCCAGTTAATGCATTAGACATGGCACGTGGAACTAGAACAGTTTACACCAGTGAGCGAAATAAAGGGTTCAGTTCGACATTCCAACCACCCGAAGTAGGCCGGAGCGTAAAACGGCCGAAAGGCTGTGATAAATATGGCAACAAAGATGAGGACAATAGTCTGAATAATGTAAATAGTGTGCATAATACCTCTTCTCAGAAATATAGACAGATACTGAAGGATCGGATAAATATGGCAACAAAGATGAGGACAATAGTCCGAATAATGTAAATAGTGTACATAATACCTCATCTCAGAAATATAGACAGATACTGAAGGATCGGATAAATATGGCAACAAAGATGAGGACAATACTCCGAATAATGTAAATAGTGTACATAATACCTCATCTCAGAAATATAGACAGATTCTGAAGGATCGGATAAATATGGCAAGAAAGATGAGGACAATAGTCCGAATAATGTAAATAGTGTACATAATACCTCATCTCAGAAATATAGACAGATACTGATTACATCGTTACCTTTTCGTTTGACTTTGTTTTATTGATCAACTTATCTACTCTATTTTATATTTATATATATATATATATATATATATATATATATATATATATATGTATGTATATATATATATATGTGTGTATGTGTGTGTGTGTTTGTGTGTATGTGTGTGTATGTGCAATGGCGTGCAATAATATGAAAAGGGAAAATTGAATAGTAACGTCTTTCGTACTGTGAAGGAACTACTTCAAAATATTTTTCCTTCTCGGAGAGAAACGCTTCATTGCTCAGTGTTCCATCTTGCCATTCATTTACACACTCACAGCCACGCATACTTACCTCCACATGCATAGAAATACGTTGTTTAAGATTTGCTCTATTGATAGGGGATGTGTTCTCCATATCGGAAATAGAGCTTTTATCGATATATATATATATATATATATATATATATATATATATATATATATATATATATATATATATATATATATATATATATAGATAGACTGGTTGAACGTTGGAATAAACGCTGTGTGGCTCACGCCTCAATGCAAATGTATGTTTATTTTATGTCCAGACAAGTATTGTGGCAGGTTAGGCAGGGAAATTATATCAGCTGTGCCCATCAGATATTAAAATTTTGGATTGTCATTTGGTCAAATCTTTAAAGAATTCTCTTAAAAAAATCAAATTCCTGGAAAACTTCGAAAGACAGCCTGAGCAATTCCTTGATTTAAAGAAAAAAATCTCCTAAAATGCTCCTTGAAAAAAATTCCTTGGAAGATTGCAAAAGGCGCTTAGATCTGATTTTTGATTTAAAAAACAATTTTCCTCAAAAATGTTCCTTGAAAAAAATTCCGTGGAATAAAAGATCCATGAAAAAAATTACTTGGAAGATAGAAAAAGTAATCTAAAGCTGTACTTGATTTTTAAAATATCCCTCGAAAAAGTTCCTTGGTAAAAAAAAAAATCTTCATTGTGGAAACTTTATAGAAAAGATTTCTTGGAAGATTGCAAAAGTAATCTGGAACAGTTTTTTGATTTAAAAAAATTCCTTAAAAAAATCATTGGGAAAAATTCCATGGAGAATTTTTTCTTGAAAAAATATTGCTTGGAAAATTACAAAGGGCAATTAGAGCAGTTCTTTGATTGAAAAAATATGAACAGATAGAAATTCGATAATGCTAATGACGAAATTAGCCGTTTTTTCCAGAGGAAACATTCGGTATTCATTGACCGAACAGATTGTGTCATTGTCGGTTGAAATTTTATATTATCTCTTTCGGTTTTTCACGAAGTTAGACATCTCAAATCCACTGTTATTGCTCTTTCTATTATTGGTAGGAGTTTCCTTCCTAGTCTTTTGCCTAAGGTGGTGTGGAAAGTCAAAATCTCGAGTGCATCGTTATTTTCATTTCTGGCTACATTTTCCATATTGCTGCTGTTGGAAGTCTTCACCTGGAGTATTTTCTGTTACTTGATATATCTTGGATTGTCTTTAAATAAAAAAGATTGAATGTGGGCACAGGAAAATTTGAATAAAACGATGTCTTAAAAATAACAAGGACTTAAAAATACATTTTTTATTCTTAAAAAAGGAACCAACTTTCATACTAGCCCCGATATTATATTACTTAATCCAAATAAAAAATAGAACAGGCGAATATTTCATAGATAATTTAAAGCATTCAACGACTGTTTTATATCCTGTGACTGTTTTATGTCCAAAGACTATTTTATATCCAGTGTCTATTTCATGTCCAACGATTTTTTTATGTCCAATGACTGTTTTATGTCCAGTGAATATTTCATGTCCAGCGACTGTTTTTTTATCCAAAGACTGCTTTATATCCAATGACTATTTCATGTCCAACGACTGTTTTATGTCCAAAGACTGTTTTACGTCGAAAAACTGTTTTATGTCCAGTGACTGTTTTATATCCAACGACTGTTTTATATCCAGTGTCTATTTCATGTCCAACGACTGTTTTATTTCCAAAGACTGTTTGATATCCTGTGACTATTTGATGTCCAACGATTGTTTCATGTCCAACGACTGTTTTATGTCAAAAGACTGTTTTATATGCTATGACTATTTTATGTCCAACGACTATTTTATGTTGAACAACTGTTTTATGTCCAGCGACTGTTTTATATCCAATGACTGTTTTATATCCAGTGTCTATTTCATGTCCAACGATTGTTTTATGTCCAATGACTGTTTTATATCCTGTGAATATTTCATGTCCAACAACTGTTTTATGTCAAAAGACTGTTTTATATCCAGTGACTATTTCATGTCCAGCGACTGTTTTTTGTCAAAAGTCTGTTTTATATCCTATGACTATCTCATGTTTAAGGACTGTTGTATGTCCAAAGACTGTTTTATATGCTATGACTATTTTATGTCCAACGATTTTTTTATGACCAATGACTATTTTATGTCCAGTGAATATTTCATGTCCAGCGACTGTTTTATATCCAACGACTTTTTAATTTCCAATGACTATTTCATGTCCAGCGACTGTTTTATGTCCAAAACTGTTTTATATCCAATGACTATTTCATGTCCAACGACTGTTTTATGTCCAACGACTGTTTTATATCCTGTGACTATTTGATGTCCAACGATTGTTTTATTTCCAAAGACTGTTTGATATCCTGTGACTATTTGATGAAAGTTAGTGATAATCTCAGTTGAAAGCAATATTTTTAAAATATTTTTCATGAGAATAGACTTATTGTGTCCGTTAATTGTTATTGCTCTTTTTAGAATTAATGGGAGTTTCCTTCCCATCCTTTTGTTTAAGTTGGCGTGGAAGGTCATCATGCTGGTTATTTTATTATTTTCCCTTCTAGTTTCAAGTATTACTAATATTTTTGTTTAGGCAGCTAGAGTTTTTCCAGCGTTGTGGTTTTTGGTATTTGGTAAGGGATTTGTTTTGGTGAGGGTCTTGTTTTGGTAAGGTTTTCTTTTGGTAAGAGTCTTGTTTTGGTAAGGTTCTTCCTTTGGTAAGGGTCTTTTTTGGTAAGGGTCTTGTTTTGGTAAGGGTTTTCTTTTCGTAAGGGTCTGGTTTTGGAAGAGGTTCATGCTTTGGTTATGGTCTTGTTTTGGTAAGTGTCTTGTTTTGGTAATGGTCTTGTTTTCGTAAGGGTCTGGTTTTGGAAGAGGTTCATGCTTTGGTTAGGGTCTTGTTTTGTTAAGGGACTTGCTTTGGTAACGATTTTCTTCTGGTAAGAGTTTTGTTTTGGTAAGGGTCTTGTTTTGGAAGAGGTTCATGCATTGACAAGGGTCTTATTTTGGTAAGGGTCTTGTTTTGATTAGTGTCTTGTTTTGGTAATGGTCTTGTTTTGCTAAGAGTCTTGCTTTGGTAAGGATTTTCTTCTGGTAAGAGTCTTGTTTTGGTAAAGGTCTTATTTTGGTAAGGGTTTTCTTTTAGTAAGGGTCTGGTTTTGGAAGAGGTTCATCCTTTGGTTATGGTCTTGTTTTGGTAAGTGTCTTGTTTTGGTAATGGTCTTGTTTTGCTAAGAGTCTTGCTTTGGTAAGGATTTTCTTCTGGTAAGACTTTTGTTTTGGTAAGGGTCTTGTTTTGGAAGAGGTTCATGCATTGGTAAGGGTTTTGTTTTGCTTAGTGTCTTGTTTTGCTTAGTGTCTTGTTTTGGTAATGGTCTTGTTTTGCTAAGAGTCTTGCTTTGGTAAGGATTATCTTCTGGTAAGCGTCTTATTTTGGTATGGGTCTTGTTTTGGTAATGTTCTTGCTTTGGTAAGGGTCTTGTTTTGTTAAGGTCCTTGCTTTGGTAAGGGTCTTGTTTTGGTAAGGGGTTTTCGTTTGTTAAGGGTCTTGTATTGGTAAGGTTCTTGCTTTGGTAAGGGTCTTGTTTTGCTAAGGGTTTTCTTTTGGTAAGTTTCTTGTTTTGATCAGGTTTTTCTATTGGTAAGGTTCTTGTTTTGGTAAGGGTCTTGTCTTTGGAAGGGTCTTGTGTTGATATGGCTCTTGTTTTTTTTTATCGCAGGTCTGATGATAAATTGATTGAAAGGTGGCAATTGCTAATTTGCATAAAATTAGGTCTTAAAAAGAGAACAGTGTCTTAAAAATACGTTTTTTTTAATACTTAATAAATCGAATCACCTTTCATATTGTCCAATATATTATACTAGTTAATCAAAAGGTAATAAAACAAAAAAGAACATGCGAAAATCTCATGGATAATTTGAAATATTCACAGGAATCCAACCACTGTTTTATGTGCACGCTTTGACGCCAGTAAAAGAATGCATAAACAATAATTCGCTAAAAAAATGTCTCCGTCTAAATGTTTCTCTAACACGCGACAATGATTGTCGGCATTTTGACGGCGTCGTTCAATACGTCTTCTGTGTTCAATATCTTTTCTGTGTATTGATTATGAAAGTGCTGGGAGACGGGGAGAGGGTTCGTTGATAACATCAAAGATCCCTGAACGCATAAATAAAATCGAACTCAATAAAGAATGGAAAGTGTAAACAGCGATGGAGTCGACAGCTGGCGTGTTAGGTTGACTCCGAAATAAAGGAAACAATCGCAAATAGGAAAATGGCTCTGAGTTGAAACACTTGCCTCGTTCAATCGACGGCGCGCGTTTGAATGCGAGGCTGGCTTCGAAAGTAGTGCCTCATATTTTGACATATTGTGCTACGACGTCGGAGGCAGATATTGGGGATATGGCTGAAGAGGTTGATCCTTCTCAACGATAACTCTGGAAAAAGTAGCGTCTGATATAAAAGTGCGTATGATGTAGTGGCCTGTTACTGAATTCCTTTATACTGATTAATCTATCTATCTATCTATCTATCTATCTATCTATCTATCTATCTATCTATCTATCTATCTATCTATCTATCTATCGCAGTTTGTTTCTATCTATCTATCTATCTATCTATCTATCTATCTATCTATCTATCTATCTATCTCAGTCTGTTTCTATATAAAATCGCGGTCTGTTTCTATCTATCTATCTATCTATCTATCTATCTATATATCTCAGTCTGTTTCTATATATCTATCGCGGTCTGTTTTTATCTATCTATCTATCTATCTATCTATCTATCTATCTATCTATCTATCTCAGTCTGTTTCTATATATCTATCGCGGTCTGTTTTTATCTATCTATCTATCTATCTATCTCAGTCTGTTTCTATATATCTATCGCGGTCTGTTTTTATCTATCTATCTATATATCTCAGTCTGTTTCTATATATCTATCGCGGTCTGTTTTTATCTATCTATCTATCTATCTATCTATCTATCTATCTATCTATCTATCTATCTATCTATCTATCTGATGTGGACCCGAAGTAGGGGCCACGGAAGGAAAACACGGAACACGGGTTAGATGTAAGAAAGATATATTAAACAGAAAAGTTACAAAGAATAGTGTAAGAGTAAGCAGAGCTTACTATCCAGTGGTGTCCGATATTGGTATCGTACGCGGCTGCGCATTACTGGTGCTACTACCATGATACTACCATTCACATAATAATATAGTACTGAGAGAGTCCATGATGTAGGAAAGTATCGGTCTCACAACACCCCCCTTCCAAGAGTTTTCCTCTTTTCTTTTCTTTTCTCATTTTTTTCTTGAAGGAAAAAAAAAGAAGTAAAACTGTTAATACTTCTTCCTCTTGGGATTCACGTCGAGTGGTTGAGTAAATTTTCTCTTTCTCCCCGAGCGTCGTATTTCCGGAGAGACTTGGGGCGTGTCAAGATCGAAATGTTCGAATATTACGTCGATCGGCTCTTCGCAGATATTTTGTGGTGATTCCTCAGATTCCTTCAAAAGACATTTCCTGAGCTGGTTCATATGGCGTTTGTGGGTATTTTTCGGCCCCTGGACAATATAGACCCGTTCGCCAATTCTCTGTTTGATGTTGCCTACTTCCCAGAATGTTATGTTGTTTTTGTAAGCCTTAAAAAGGGCTTTGTCGCCAGGATTAAAGTATTTCTTAGGGAGACAGACTTCGCTTGCCGTGGAATGAGTTTATCAAAGTCGGACTTGATTTTTCTTACGAACATTGTTTCTGCCGGCGAGCGTCCCATAGGCGTGTTAGGATTAGGGGTTATCCTATACACCTGCAGAAACTGTTGTAATGCTCTATCCGTCGGTGTGCCTAGTGCCTTTTTTAAAGCTCTTTTTAGAGAGTCCACGAAACTCTCGGCCTGACCGTTCGACCTGGGGTGATACTGAGGTGTCGTAATGTGGTCCACTTGATACGACTTGCAAAAGTAGGTACCTCCACGAAATGTAAACAAATCAGTATAGCTTGACAAGAAAGGCCTTAAATTTGACGAAAATTTTTTTTATCTGCTTAAGTATATATATCATTATTAAGAAGAAATACCGAAATATTTTTTGAGTATTTTTAAATTTTTTTTACTCATTCTTAGCATGTCCGAAATTTTAGTTAAAAATCTTGTTTTTTTTTTTCAGCAAAATTATCGAAAAAAAATCGATATCAGCCATATTTTTAAAATTTTTTAAACTAAGTTAAAATCCGAGTTTAAATTTCTTTTAAAAATAAATTATAGGTTGTTCAAAATTTTTTTAACGAAAATTATCTAATTTAAAGATTATTTAATATATTTCTAAGGAAACTTTCACTTACTTTCTTCGAAAAAAAATGTGGTTTAAAATAAAGGGAGGCGATCTTAACATCTTTCGCTATTGACAGGCAATGAGTGATGTGTTGTCATCACATATCGTCAGCTAACGTGAGATCCGAATGATCATACGGAAGGACGTAAATGACGTCACGGTAGCCTCCTAAAGTCAATACATATCTGCTTGATAAAACATTTCTATCCTAAGTAAAAATCATCACAAACATATCAATAGTTATTTTGTTACACTCTGCAGCCTATTTGCCCTGAAATAAATATTGAAAAATAACTTATGTCATCATCTGAACAAAATATCAAGGAAACTTTTGATCTGCACCCCATGAAACTAAGTATTTCCTGAAAGCAAAGAATGCTCTTTCATTTCTGAGTGAAATTGGTTGGTGAAATGAAAATGATTATAAAAAATTTTTTCTGGGCATAAAATATGGAAAAAAAAATAGTTAAAATTACTATATCTGAACATTAGAAACCAGTTTGTTTTGGGTTTTTTTTGCATGTTTTTTATTTGAAATCAGCATTGAGGAAAATTAAGCCCCAAAAAATGACTTCGACATTGCTGGGTCAAGGGCCAGCCAGCCAACAATAACAAGTTGTCACCACCTTGTAAAAAAACCCATTTTTTTCTTTTTTTCTTTTTATAATTTAAGTTTGAGAAATGGCTTGATGTATTTTTGTTTTTTAACACATTTTGAGCAGGGTGATGACAATGAATTTTTATGAGCTGTAGACAGAATGGACCAAGGACTCGGAGGCAATACTGGATAGTTTGTTTGAATTCACAATGATCACCGAGATAGTTATATGTTGTTCTTTATGTCTAGAAATGAAACAAACTAATAAGGAGCAAAAAAAAAAAAAAAATTGTAAATTTATATAGTATTTTGATAAATAAATGATGATGACAAAAATTAAATAATATCAGCTATTGCTAGGTAATTTTCTTTTCTTTTTCTTATTTATATGAAAAATATGTAAATGAAATGAATTAAAATCTCAATGAAGACTATTAAAACTAAATCAAAAAATATAAAAAAAAAATAAAAAAAAAAAAATTGTCGAAAAATATCTGAGTGCGCCAAATTTCAGTGCTCGGTTGGATATGTTATCTTTCTTATTTCATAACAAAAAAAATATACATGAATTAAAAAATCTATAAAAAGAATTTCACAAATTCAAGAAATATATTGAAAAAGTAGCTATATAAAAAAATTAAAAATAAATCAAATGGTACAGTATGAAAATGAATCGTAATTGAAAAATTGACAGACGGCTCACTGAAAGAAAAAAAGTGAAAGCTGTAAAACAACTTCAAAAAATTGAAATTGCAATGAAATATGTAAAATGATAAATGAAATAAATGGTATTTTTAAAAATGTAGTAATGTTGATGGTGAAAATGGCTTAGGATGATGTTCAAATTTTTGTAATGAGTAAAAACCGCTAATTCAAAATGCACAACATTTGTCTCGCTAAGAATTTTTAACGCCATTTAAACTCAAGTCACGTGACCTTTTATACTTTTGTTACCTCTCATACATTTTAATAACAACCGTTTTACCTTTTTTTTTTAAGACAAAATTACATTTTTTAAGTACGTGTGGAGTTCGGAGTAGTCAAAACGATACAATTTATAAAGCACTAAAACAAGATCTATATCATAAGGGCATTTAGAAAATCCGACGCGGCTTGTAAGTAATTTTAAAATATTTTACCAACTTAATGTAAAAAATGTATTATAGTTAAATAATTAAGAAATAACTGAATAAAAAATTTATTATTCATCGGAAAAATTTTTTGCTTTCAGAAAATATTGTCCATATTAATACAAACAACTAAAAGCAAATAAAAG
This sequence comes from Acanthosepion esculentum, assembly GCA_964036315.1. NCBI lineage: Eukaryota > Metazoa > Mollusca > Cephalopoda > Sepiida > Sepiidae > Acanthosepion > Acanthosepion esculentum. The sequence continues at coordinate 16,143,092 of OZ038507.1, forward strand.
CATTTGAAATTAAATAATATATTTGTTTTATTGAGTTTTGTATATTACAGTTCAAAGCTATTTTTCAGGTACGTGTGGAGTTATTACAAAAAAAACAAAACGTGATTTGCATTCTTCAAAGCCTTGTGCTTTTAACTATTGTAATAACTAAACCCGATGCGAGCGAATTTCTAGAGTTTTCATAAAATTAGTTATGGTGGGGGGATAATAAATATAAAAAAAATATTTCTGCCATGACTATAATAAAAAAAAACATATTTATAATAATTTCGATCATCTGTGAATACTTTCTGAAAGTTTCATTAAGATCCGACAATTATTTTCATTTTTGCAAGATTTCCAAAAATAATGTGTGTCATACAAAAAAAAGTGATAAAAATTGTATATGTTATTTCACTGGTGACCGTGACACAAAGATAAACAAAGTTTTTTAATCAAAATTTAGAATATTCTAAAAAGAAGGAAAATTTTTTTAAAAATAATGAAAAAAAACTTTGTTCTTTCCTCTTCCACATAATATAAGCATTTAAAAGATAAAATTTTGTTTTCGTCAAGTTTGGCGTCTTTTTAATCATGCTTATGCCATTTTTTTAGCGATATCGTAGAGGTACCTATGCAAAAGTCTCTGAATTCACTTGATGGGAATTGAGTGCCGTTATCAGTCACTACACAATTTACCACGCCCAAAACGCGCGAATAGCTCGTGTAAAAATCCGATTGTGCAGTTGGTGGTTGGTTTTTTACATTGCAGGACCTCAGGCCATTTTGAGTGGCTATCCACAACAATAAGGTAGTACATGTTGTCTAGGGGCCCTGCAAAATCCACATGAATTCTCTGCCATGGATGGTCTGTGTTTGGACATGGTTTGCACGTCGTGGTCGGAGATTTTGCTGCAAGCGCGCATCTCTTACAAGATTCTATCATGTCTGCTATGTCTTTGTCCATATTTGGCCAATATTTCGTACGGCTCTTCCCCGGATGTCCCATGTGAAAATCCTTAATGATTTTTCTTTGTAGGCTATTTGGAATCACTACTCGGTCATTATACAGTAGAACATCCTCACAGAGGGAGAAAACTTCAGGCCCATTTAGGTCTTTGTTGCGAATTTTGTTTTTGATACTTTGGATGGATTCATCCTCTCGAGACTCCCTTTTTATGTCGGCCAAAGTAACTGGGAGTTCTCTAATTGTATTCACAATCATATTTTTGATTTCATAATTCGTCCTTAGTGTAGCAATGATGGAGTCTTCAAAAACTTCCGTATTTTTAGGAATGAGACGCAATAAACTGTCCGCATGACAAATATTTTTAGATTTTAGGAACTCGATCTTAAAATTGTAATTCAAAAGAATCGTTCCCCAACAAAGTAATCTATTCGCCGTATAGACCGGTAGGCCTTTCTTGGAACCAAAAATTGTTATTAGAGGTTTATGGTTCGTTTGCCGTATGAACCGTCTTCCATGTAGGTATCGATGGAACTTAGTGACGGCGAATATTATCCCTAGAGCCTCTTTCTCTATTTGGGAATATTGTTTCTCTGATGGTCGTAAAGATCTAGATGAATGTGCTATGGCTTTTCACGAACCATCTGGCAGTTTGTGGAGAATGCAAGCACCGATGCCGTATGGGCTTGCATCACTTGCGACTATGATGTCGAGATTAGGGACGTAGTGGGTGAGAGAGAGATCCGAAGTAAGTGTTTTCTTGATCTTCTCGAATGCGTCTCGGCATTCAGGGGTCCATAACCATGCTTTATCCTTTTTTAAAAGTTCGTTGAGAGGTCCTCTCAAATTCTGCATGTTCTTAATGAAACCTTGGTAGAAGTTAGCAAGGCCGAGGAAGCTTTGTAACGATTGAACGTTAACTGGGGCCGGCATGTTTCTGATTGTATTGGCTCTTACTGGATCCGGCCGACGACCGTCTCTATTTATAATGTGACCAAGGTATTTGATCTCTGGTAAGTAAAAAAAAACACACTTTGCTTCCTTAACCTTAAGCCCGTATTCTTGTAACTTCTTGAATACGTTTATTATATGGTTCCGGTGCTCTGCCGACGTTTTACTGGTCACCAGTATATCATCCAAATAGGCTGTTGCGTAGTCAAGGTCGCCGAGCATGGCGTCCATCACCTGCTGAAAGATTGAAGGCGCACCCTTGACCCCAAAAGCCAGTCTGTTATATTTGTACATACCTTTATGGGTGTTTATGCAGAGCAATTTAGAACTCTCTTCATCCACCTCTATCTGAAGGTATGCGTCTGAGAGGTCTATTTTGGAAAAGATTTTTCCGCCATTCAATTTGTTGAAGATTTCTTCAGGGCTTGGGAGGGGATAATGATGATCCTGCAAAGCATCGTTTAGCCCTGTGGAAAAATCTGCGCATACTCGTATTTGGTTGGACTTTTTTTTGACATAGACCGTAGGTGCTGCCCATTCGCTAAAATCTGTTTTTGATAGAATACCCGCCTGTTCGAGTCTATCTAAATTTTTGTTGATCTGCTCTGGAGCAGCGAAAGGGACATTCCGTTTCTTTTTGAAAACTGGTCTTGCACCGTCCTTCACCTTGAAGTTAGCTTTAAATTTAGAACATTTCCCAAGGCCGCCAGAAAACACCTGGGGAAATTGTTGTTTGAGTTCCTTTTTGAGATTTTCCGAATTGGACGTTGTACTTTTTATTTTTCGGCAAAAAGTGCACATTGGGCAATCCCATAGATTGAATTTTTCTATCCAATCTGTTCCGAATAGGTTATCTGAATTTTCTAGTACGTAGGCTTTCAGCTTTTTGGTAACTCCATTTAGTGTTACTGTAAGGATCACCTGGCCTAAGATGTTAATATTCTCGCCAGTTACGGATTTTGCTGTTTTATCCGTCTTTAATAGGGTTGGCTTGTTTAACTTTCGCCAAGTACGCCAGTTGATAATCGAGAGGTCAGAACCCGAATCAAGCTGGAATTTTATAGAGTTATTGAAAATATCAACAGTCACATATTTTCTTAAATTCCTATCGACTATGTTGTCTGATTGGGCTTGCCTAATTTTACTTTTGTTTCCTCGTCTTGTTGGCGTACCAGCACTGAGTTAAGTTATGACCATTTTTATTGCAATTTTTGCAATATGATTTCTTCTTGAATGGACAGAATTTCATCCAATGCCATTTTCCACAATGGTAACATGGTCCTGGAGGTTTCTTTAGCCTATTCGTATTTTGTTTATTGCAGGATTTAGAACATGAGATTTGCCTTTTGTCTTTTTGCGGGGATAAGAGGTTGGGTTGCTTCTTATTTTTCTAATCTGAGCCACACCTGATTCCTCGATCGTTTTTGAGTCACACTTGACAGAAATTACTCTTTGACAATCCTCTGCTAATTTTTGGAGAGTCAATCCCTGTTCGTTTTCGAGTTTGGTAAGTACCCGACGTCTGACCTCAGCGTCTTCTACTGATACTAGACCTTGTGCGAATATTAAGCACTTAAAATCGTCGGCAGTCAACTCGGCTAGTTTGAAATCATTATAGAGCTTGTTTACCGACGCTGCAAACGTTAGAAAATCTGGCTGGCTGTCCTTGACTGAATTCAGGCATTTCCAACGTTTGTGGAACAAGGTTATGTTAGGCCCAAATAGTTCCGTTAGGAGCTTAATAGTCTCTGAGAAATTCAGGTCCGTAATTTTCTTGGGTAATATATAGTCTATGAACCTAACATGTTCGATAGCTCCCAGTTTCCTTAATAACAGACTTGCCTTTTTCTCACTAGGCCATTGTTCACAGTCTACATTGAAAATATCTTCATAACGCCTATAAAAAGCCTCGAATGTTTTGTCTTCCTCTGGTACGTATTCGAATGTTTCAATCGAATTGTAGATTGTACTCTGGGAAAATGTCGTATCTTTTTCAGAGTTTTTGGAGCCGTTACATAAATTTACAAGTAATTCTTCAAGTTGTTTTTGCTGTAGTTCTGTTTTCTGAAGTGTAAATTGTGGAATTCTATTTGTTGTTTATGTAACTCCATAAACAATTGTTGCTGTCTTTCGTCTGATTTTTGTTGGTGGAGTTGCTGTTTTTCTTCGCTTTTTTGTTTTTGAAGTTTCTGTTCTGTTTGTTGGTCCGACTGTAATTTGAGGAATCTTTCTTCCAATTTCTGCTGTCTTTCATCTGATTTTTGTTGGTGGTCCATCTGGACCTTTAACATTTGGACAATTATTTTTTGGAATTCTTCCATATTTAGATAATATGTAGAAAAGTAATGAAAGAACACACAAAACAGAAATAAATAACAGCAATTACTGTTGCTTTGAAAACCCGTGTACCAAGGGTAGGGTACACAAGAAAATCTAGTCAATTAATAAAATTAATAAGAACTACTTACTGGTTTAGATCTTTCGAGATACCGTTGTTCCGTTAATTTCAATGTGACCATTTAAATTTTCTCCACACTTATATTTTTTTTTTAGAAGTGTGGGGAGAAAAATATCACTTAGACAGCAACAACAAAAAAAAAAAATGAATACACTGGATTTTTTTTTCCTTCTTTTGGGAGAATTTGCTTTGCTTTTTTTTTTAGAAAAAACTCACCTCAATCAATTTGAGGGGAGGGTAATTTTATGGACGAGATTTGTAGGAATTCAAATCAATTACATGAATTTTTTTAAACACTTTGCTAAATGCGCGACTTGCTGAATAGTACTTCGAGCTCTTAAGTTTGTCAGTTTGTTTTGTGCACAAGCTGGGCTTATTGTAAGCAGTCGTTCTCGATACTTGGTTGCTCGTTTATTGTTTGCACATACTTGAGTAACCTTGAAAGGTAGCTGTGTATTGCGTTTCGTTCGCTGATGTAGTAATGCCAGCTCAAATTCTAGTTCAACACTGATGTGGGAACCAGTGGGGTTAAACGAGTCCTCTGCGCCACTGATGTGGGACTGGGGCTTTGGGGTTTCGGTGTGGGTGCGTGTCTCGAATCCTCTGTTGCCACTGATGTGGACTCGAAGTAGGGGCCACGGAAGGAAAACACGGAACACGGGTTAGAGGTAAGAAAGATATATTAAACAGAAAAGTTACAAAGAATAGTGTAAGAGTAAGCAGAGCTTACTATCCAGTGGTGTCCGATATTGGTATCGTACGCGGCTGCGCATTACTGGTGCTTCTCCCATGATACTACCATTCACATAATAATATAGTACTGGGAGAGTCCATGATGTAGGAAAGTATCGGTCTCACAACAGTATCTATCTATCTATCTATCTATCTATCTATCTATCTATCTATCTATCTATCTATCGCAGTCTGTTTCTTTCTTTTTTGTTTGTTTGTTTGTTTGTTTGTTTGTTTGTTTGTTTCTTTCTTTCTTTCTATCTATCGATCTATCTATCTATCTATCTATCTATCGCAGTTTATCTATTTGAAGCCATAGAATATTTAGATTTTTGGCTTTAAATAATAGAGGTTGATACGCCGATAAACAAAATCAACCAACCAGAAGTAGATAGGTTTGCCTGACGTTTGGTTCACACTCCTTCTCAGCGTTTTGAACAGAAGTAGAGGTTTATCCCTTGTGCTCTGTTTAGGATTGGGTTTCCGGTTCCTTCTAAAGTCTACCTCAACTCTATACTCCTAACGTCTCCGCCTCAACTCTGAAATTTTATGAGCTAATTAAATGTTGACTTCTTCATTTCGAGAATCTATCTTTCCCGTTATCTTATCCTTTCTTACACTGATACAACTCAACACAGTAACCCTCTACATTGACTGGCGCTTGGGCCTTGTATTAGGTGAACATTAATAAAAAAGAAAGAAATAAAAAAATAGAAAAACAACCAAACCTCACTTCTCACTAAAGTCTTCTCATTGTCTTTTCCTCTCTTCACCTCACCCCCACCCTCGTGGGTATGACGATAAACTACATCCGCGTCCTGGGTATGGCGATAAACTACATCCGAGTGCTGAGTAAGGCGATAAACTACATCCGCATCCTGGGTAAGACAATAAACTACATCCGCATCCTAGATAAGACGATAAACTAAATCCGTGTCCTGGGCAAGACGATAAATTACATCCGTGTCCTGAGTAAAACGATAAACTACATCCGTGTCCTGGGTGTGACGATAAACTACATCCGAAACCTGGGTAAGACGATAAAATATATCCACCTCCTGGGTAAGACGATAAACTACATCCGTATCCTAGGTGTGACGATAAACTACATCCGAGTCCTGGGTGTGACGATAAGCTATGTCCAACATAAAGGCCTCTGATCAGGAGGTTTTGTGGAACGTGGAACCACCTCTTATTTGCTGGTGTTCCCAGGTCCACCCTGACCCAGGGTAGTAGCATCTATTAGGGTCTCAGCTATGCGGAAATAGTTTGGGCCCAATACTCTATAAAAGTAAAAAGAATAGATCTTAGTACCAGAAATACTCAGCAAAAAAAATTATTACGCCCTATACATATTTGAAGAAAAAATATTACCTGAAATAAAAATTTTGTCGACATTAAATAATCCATTGAGTTTGATATGCCGCAAAAAAAGAAAATTAAATAAATAAAACAAACCAAACTTTCATTCCTCACCTGCGTTTTGGTGACAATATTGCCTTCCTTGTAGGGAAATGATTAAAAGAATATTCTCATTAAGAGTCTGATTTCAATGTGATGATGATATTAAAGGAATCAATAACTTCCATCTTAACAATTAATTAAACAGCTTTGGAAACAGTCTTACCTTTTGTTCAGATATATTTAGAAGAGTTATTAGCAAGCCACAAACTCTCTCGTATAAATCACAATTAAGAAACCGAACTATTGTTGCTGTTCGATGGCTACAAAGTTTTCCCAGCACCATCTTTGGACACTATGTTAGGGAAATATTAGAAGTGTCTTTGACATAAACGAGCCCTCTTTATTGTTTCCGCGTGCATTCAGTAAACAAAATTTGTCGAAACAGCTGCCTCCCCTTTGTAGCTTTAAGCAACGTTTGTCCCTTTATTATGCTTTTCTGTCAGTGTTCTGCCATCCTCGTTAGGTGGGTTTCCATTTGTCCCCCTTGACTTCAATATATCCTGGGAGTGTCTAATTCTCCAAGAGTGTCAATATATCCTGGGTGTGTCTAATTCTCCAAGAGTGTCAATATATCCAGGGAGTGTCTAATTCTCCAAGAGTGTCAATATATCCTGGGTGTGTCTAATTCTCCAAGAGTGTCAATATATCCTGGGTGTGTCTTATTCTCCAAGAGTGTCAATATATCCTGGGTCTACCTAATTCTCCAAGAGTGTCAATATATCCTGGGAGTGTCTTATTCTCCAAGAGTGTCAATATATCCTGGGAGTATCTAATTCTCCAAAAGTGTCAATATATCCTGGGAGTATCTAATTCTCAAAGAGTGTCAATATATCCTGGGAGTGTCTAATTCTCCAAGAGTGTCAATATATCCTGGGAGTATCTAATTCTCCAAGAGTGTCAATATAACCTGGGAGTGTCTAATTCTCCAAGAGTGTCAATATATCCTGGTAATATCTAATTCTCCAAGATTGTCAATAAATCCTGGTAGTGTCTAATTCGCCAAGAGTGTCAATATATCCTGGGAGTGTCTAATTCTCCAAGAGTGTCAATATATCCTGGGAGTGTCTAATTCGCTAATAGTGTCAATATATCCTGGGTGTGTCTAATTCTTCAAGAGTGTCAATATATCCTGGTAGTGTCTAATTCTCCAAGAGTGTCAATATATCCTGTGTGTGTCTAATTCTCCAAGAGTGTCAATATATCCTGGTAGTGTCTAATTCTCCAAGAGTGTCAATATATCCTGGGTGTGTCTAATTCTCCAAGAGTGTCAATAAATCCTGGGTGTGTCTAATTCTCCAAGAGTGTCAATATATCCTGGTAGTGTCTAATTCTCCAAGAGTGTCAATATATCCTGGGTCTGCCTAATTCTCCAAGACTGTCAATATATCCTGGGAGTGTCTTATTCTCCAAGAGTGTCAATATATCCTGGGAGTATCTAATTCTCCAAGAGTGTCAATATATCCTAGGAGTATCTAATTCTCCAAGAGTGTCAATATATCCTGGGAGTGTCTAATTCTCCAAGAGTGTCAATATATCCTGGGAGTATCTAATTCTCCAAGAGTGTCAATATATCCTGGGAGTGTCTAATTCTCCAAGAGTGTCAATATATCCTGGTAGTGTCTAATTCTCCAAGAGTGTCAATAAATCCTGGTAGTGTCTAATTCTCCAAGAGTGTCAATATATCCTGGGAGTGTTTAATTCTCCTAGAGTGTCAATATATCCTGGTAGTGTCTAATTCGCTAATAGTGTCAATATATCCTGGGTGTGTCTAATTCTTCAAGAGTGTCAATATATCCTGGTAGTGTCTAATTCTCCAAGAGTGTCAATATATCCTGGGTGTGTCTAATTCTCTAAGAGTGTCAATATATCCTGGTAGTGTCTAATTCTCCAAGAGTGTCAATATATCCTGGGTGTGTCTAATTCTCCAAGAGTGTCAATATATCCTGGGAGTATCTAATTCTCCAAGAGTGTCAATATATCCTGGGAGTATCTAATTCTCAAAGAGTGTCAATATATCCTGGGAGTGTCTAATTCTCCAAGAGTGTCAATATATCCTGGGAGTATCTAATTCTCCAAGAGTGTCAATATAACCTGGGAGTGTCTAATTCTCCAAGAGTGTCAATATATCCTGGTAATATCTAATTCTCCAAGATTGTCAATAAATCCTGGTAGTGTCTAATTCGCCAAGAGTGTCAATATATCCTGGGAGTGTCTAATTCTCCAAGAGTGTCAATATATCCTGGGAGTGTCTAATTCGCTAATAGTGTCAATATATCCTGGGTGTGTCTAATTCTTCAAGAGTGTCAATATATCCTGGTAGTGTCTAATTCTCCAAGAGTGTCAATATATCCTGTGTGTGTCTAATTCTCCAAGAGTGTCAATATATCCTGGTAGTGTCTAATTCTCCAAGAGTGTCAATATATCCTGGGTGTGTCTAATTCTCCAAGAGTGTCAATAAATCCTGGGTGTGTCTAATTCTCCAAGAGTGTCAATATATCCTGGTAGTGTCTAATTCTCCAAGAGTGTCAATATATCCTGGGTCTGCCTAATTCTCCAAGACTGTCAATATATCCTGGGAGTGTCTTATTCTCCAAGAGTGTCAATATATCCTGGGAGTATCTAATTCTCCAAGAGTGTCAATATATCCTAGGAGTATCTAATTCTCCAAGAGTGTCAATATATCCTGGGAGTATCTAATTCTCCAAGAGTGTCAATATATCCTGGGAGTGTCTAATTCTCCAAGAGTGTCAATATATCCTGGTAGTGTCTAATTCTCCAAGAGTGTCAATAAATCCTGGTAGTGTCTAATTCTCCAAGAGTGTCAATATATCCTGGGAGTGTTTAATTCTCCTAGAGTGTCAATATATCCTGGTAGTGTCTAATTCGCTAATAGTGTCAATATATCCTGGGTGTGTCTAATTCTTCAAGAGTGTCAATATATCCTGGTAGTGTCTAATTCTCCAAGAGTGTCAATATATCCTGGGTGTGTCTAATTCTCTAAGAGTGTCAATATATCCTGGTAGTGTCTAATTCTCCAAGAGTGTCAATATATCCTGGGTGTGTCTAATTCTCCAAGAGTGTCAATAAATCCTGGGTGTGTCTAATTCTCCAAGAGTGTCAATATATGCTGGGAGTGTCTAATTCTCCAAGAGTGTCAATATATCCTGAGAGTGTCTAATTCTTCAAGACCTCTGTCTTCATTACACCTTTATGCAAATTAATTGAAAGAAAACAAATAATTCCGTTATTATTTACTTTTATTTCGTATTTTTCCAAATGAAACATTACCCAGTGCACATGTTAGCACTTCGTATGTCCATTCCACGAAGTTGTTCCTTGCAGATTGACCACAGATTCTCGATTGGATTTAAATTAGTATAGTTTCCGAGCCAGTCTATAGTACTTTGATTTGCTCACTGGTAAAGCTTGTCATTGTGTTTTCGTACGCTTCCTTGGAGTAACGTCCATCTCAGACAATAGCCGTAGGACAAGTAATCGACAGTCGAGACAATTGTTTCTGGGCGTGATAAAACTCTGATACAATCACGGATGACGCAATATTTTTCAAGGCCAAATAAGTTTCATGATACACCCTGAAAATAGATTCATATTACTGTACGCCACTGCAAATGACGTAATCTGAGGAAAAATAGAAATTGATTAAACCCTGTTGCTCCAGCGTGTCTAAAACTGACTGAATGGTGAAAGAAAGCAATCTAAAGCAGTTGTTTCAATTAATTTGCCAAAGGTGTATATATGTATGCCAAGACAATATTTCATGGCATACTTAAAAGGATCGCACGGCTCAGTAGCATTGATAATCACTGGTTTAGAATGAGGTAGGTATGCCAGATTTTGGTATTCTGGGAACCAGCTCTTGGACAGTTCTAATCTAAACTTGATGTCTGTAACAAAGAATAAATGACCCAGGTCATTTTTTTAGAGAGGAGTTGCAAGAAACGCCATAATAAAAAAAAACATTCCCCAATTTTATATGTTGTTATGCGAATTAATTATTTAGGCTAAACCACATTTATTTTAGAGTTTAATAAGTTTCAGATGGAGGCATAGTGAAGTATTGAGGACTGGCTTTGATTGAGGAATCAGAGAGCCGAAATTGAATTTCAGTCAAGTTCATTACATTTACTTACATGTTAATACTCTTGGGAAAACTATGGGTAAATAGCAGGACAGACTTGGAACTATAGCCATGGTTGGCAACTAGTCTAGGAGAAAGAAAATCTGAATTCAAATCAACCTGGAATGTTTTAGGCTCCATCAGGCTATCTTATCCAGGAAACACCACTGCTTCTGTGTTGTCCCTATGATTATCTTTGTAACAAAGGATAATGACCCAGGTCATTTTTTAATAGCAGGACAGACTAGGAACTATAGCCGGGGTTGGCAACTAGTCTAGGAGAAGGAAAAGTCTGAATTCAAATCAGCCTGGAAAGTTTTAGGTTCATTGAAGGCCAAACAAATTTCATGATACACCCCGAAAATTCATATTACTACCCACCACTGCAAAGTAGAAATCGACCCCACCCTGTCACTCCAGTGGGTCTCAAACTGACCGTATGGTGAAAAAAAGGAAACTAAAGCGGTTGTTTCAATTAATTTGCGCAAACGTGTATACGCCACCAAAATTTTAAGTGTATAAGTGTCCTTTTTGTTTCCTTTTTCCTTAAGACATCATTGTTGCTTACGTGCACCGTCTATGGTATTCTCAGTATCCTCCTGTAGAACATCATCTCTGTTGCCTGAAGTGTCCGCTTCATGTATCAGGAAATTCTACCGCATTCACTGCCAGATTGATATTACATAGCATTTCAACGATTTTTTGTTGTTGTTTCTAACGATATTTTCCTGTCTCTTAACGCTTTGGAAGGCGTCTTTCACTATGTCAATGCCCTTCGGATTTCGGCGCCACATTTAAAAAAAAATGAATTTCGTAATTACTTTCAGCGTTTTTTTTTTCATCAGTATTATTTCCTAAATGAATTAACCAGAAAAAAGTCTTATAAAATCTACAATGATGTTCCTTCTTTATAACGGAACGATGGATGTAGATATGGCTCTCCACTGCTTCCTTTTCTTTTCGTAGTGATTTCCTGTTGCCCTCAACATGGTTCTAGATTCAACATTATCCTTCTACTTAACTGTTCGACAAACAAGGCTATAGTTTGCTTTCTCCAACATCTGTGGAGCGATGGTGTCGAGGGAACAAAGATAGATTCTTACCTTTCCCGAGGGCAATAGTGCGAACACAATATATATATATATATATATATATATATATATATATATCCCATCATTGAAATTCAACAATCAAATGCGTATGTATGTAGACAGCAATACACATATACATACATATGTCAAGTCCCATACTGTCCACATATGTTTATGTTTGTGTGAGCCCCGGTGGGCGAGCGCGTGTGCATGTGTGTCTGCGTACCTCAATGGGTGTACGGGCATGCATGTATGTTTGCATTAGCATGAGTGACGTCACGGCGACGATTCCCCCCCCCCCACTTCCATAAAGACACCAATACACGCAACCCTACATAAATCCAAAATTAAAAAAAATAATCAGTTTGTCTGATGATCGCAAAAGCGTGAAACCCAGGGTCACAAACTCACACCAATCCAACCAAATATGTTTGCTCTATCTCTAATAAGTACCGCGCATATAATATATAAATAATAATATATACAATATATTACACATATATATATATTTATATTTATATACACACACTTTATATATATATATATATATATATATATATATATATATATCATTAATGCATGTTTCATTAAATAATATAGACAAGTTTTGTCGATTTATTTTAAGTATATTCCTTTCATATTGTCTGAGAAGCTTAATCACATTATCGTTGAAAGACGAAAGGAAAACACCATATTGATACATGTTTAAATCCTATCTAAGCTTTCGGCTGACATAAGCCATTATCAAAGATAACAATTTCAATATATCAAACAACACACGGACGAAACAATAATGAAAGTCTGTTTTTGTTGCATGAAAATTTCAAAGCAACGACAAGTTCGTGTATACGAGACGCGGAAGCGAAAATCGCCTCGCAGCTCGTGACGTCACGCATTACCACGCGAGAGTGAAAAACGAAAAAGTTCAAAGCAACGACAAAGTCGTGTATACGAGACGCGGAAGCGAAAATCGAGTCGCAGCTCGTGACGTCACACATGACCACGCGAGAGTGAAAAACGAGAAGTATTAAGTATGGGAAGCTGTTGGTATAAACCCATGACTTCTGTTATCAATTATAGGCATTTAAGAATATTTGTGGAGATTTCATAGTTTATTTTGTTCAGGTTTGGTTTCAACTGTTTTGTGTATATAGCTTCAAGAATTTTCAGTTTTTAGTAAAATTGCTGCCTAAATATACACAATATATACATATACATATATATATTTATATACATATATATGTTCTGTTGGAGTATAGGGCCAAAGCGTCAATGATTCCCGTAGCAAGTAGTTTTTTACGGGTTGGAGTTGCTAACCCCTCGACCAACCAGTTTTGAATTCAGAGAGGTTCTTCTAGACTGGTTGCCAACCAAAGCTAAGAAACATATTCTCTCCTGCTACCTAGTAGTGGCGGTGGGGATTGAAAACGAGATGGATTTATACCTTTCGAGAGGAAACGCATGAACTTCAACAGGAATTTAAACTCGACACGCCAATAAAAGCTACGCTGCACACTCATCCACGAACACAAACCTGATTCAACCGGAATTTGGACTCGATTCAACGGTTCCATTTTTATCTGCCGCTAACCGCGCCCTGTGTCACGCAAGCACCAGAATCAACCGACCCTCCCACATTTTTTTTTTTTTAATCGGGGAGGGTCTACTCATATATTCATGAGCGCAAATTGTCTGAGCCGGAATGTGAACTTGTCTCCCTTATTTTCTATATTATTCAAAGTATTGTTTTTTTTTTACATTATTCACATTATTCGGACTATTTTCCTCATGTTTCTCGCCATATTTATTACAACGTTTCAGCCGTTGTACGCTCCGGCCTTCTTCAGGTGGTTGGCATGTCGAACTGAACCCTTTATTTCGCTTACTGGCGTAGACTGTTCTAGTTCCACATGCCATGTTTAATGGATGTCAGTTATCAGTTATCTCCTATTAATCCCCCCCCCGAAAGTTCTCCACTGCCTTAACCGGGTATTGAACTCACACTCTTTGGGTCCTGTCCACTGGATGTAACCAACACCTTTATCCACTGGGCCATGTGAAATTGTTGTTTTTTTTTCATTATTTTTTATTTTTATTTTTTTCATTTTTCTCATTATCGTATTTATTTATTTACTTTTTTAATTTATTTTTCTCATTATTTTATTTTTCTCATTATTTTGTTTATTTATTTTTTTGTTGGGGAGGTGCTACTGTGGAGTTGGGATCTCCGGGACTAGGTTCCCCCTTGTATCACTCGAAGGCAGGAAAATGATCCCGCGTCGCGCCTGGAATCGAGAACACAGCTGAGGTGAGGAACAGATACTGCATGAATCGCAGTCCGCGTTCGTTCTGGAGGCGACATATTGTTTTTACTTTGCGCCATGATTTTTTTCTCTTTGTTAAACTTTCAGTTCAAGGCAGATTACACGTTTTATCAATTTTTATGGCTTGCCAACAGATCGAATGACAATAAAAAAAAGTAAACAAATAGTGTGTTTCTTTTCTTCTTTTTTTTCCACAAAATCTATCGCAGCAGTTATCACGCATGGTTGACTCTTGTGTTACGATATTCTGAATGTCAATAGAAACATAAGTTCTCTTCAATTCCGGATAAAAATTGCAGGCGAATTGTAAACGAAAGCAAATATATTCAAGATCCGCCATATTTACTCTGAGATATTCGCCATATTGACATTGACCACACTCTATTTCTTATTCAATAAAATGTTTGAAACATTTTTACCAAATAATTTAATCAGCTATTTACTGAATATTTTTATTGTAATGACAAAAGTACGCAGGTGTAGGCTTTATGAAAGCTTTATTCAACTGAGAATACAAGGTTCGCGTATAGTGTCCTTTTATAGTCCCAATAAACAGAAATAGCTCTCTCAAAGAGCAGAGTAACAAAACCAGAGGATATCACTCTTGATCATTCATAACAATATCTTCGACAAAATAAGAGATAATAAAAAGACAAAATTTATTAAGTGCTACAAAGGAGAGGAAATTGTGGAGAGCCATGATTCGCAACGTCCTGAAGGGACAACGGTACATACAAGAAGAATAAGCTTGAGTAAATGGAATCAGATGTGGAATAATTATAGCATTGTGACCAAACTGCGCGAACAAAATAAGGAATACCAAACGGCACTAATTCTTCACGCTCTCGGACCAGACGCGTTGATCGTTTACAACGCTTTTCAGTTGGCTACAGCGGGAAACCAAAGAAAGATGACTTGTACACGACAATAGCCAAGTTTGATTAACATTTTATCGGACAGACCAACGAGACCTATGAACAATATATCTGTAATGACAAAAGTACGCAGGTGTAGGCTTTAAGAACGCTTTATTTAACTGAGAATACAAGGTTCGCGTATAGTGTCCTTTTATAGTCCCAATAAACAGAAATAGCTCTCTCAAAGAGGAAAGTAACAAAACAAGGAGAGAACATTTTTGATTATACATAATAATAATAATAATAATAATAATAATAATAATACTACTACTAATAATAATAATTAGTGTCTGTCTATATTTATGAGATAAGGTATTATGTACACTATTTACATTATTCGGACTATTGTCCTCATCTTTGTCGCCAATATTATTACAACGTTTCGGCCGTTGTACGCTCCGGCCGTCTTCAGGTGGTTGGAATGTCGAACTGAACCCTTTATTTCGCTCACTGGGTAGACTGTTCTAGTTCGACGTGCCATAATAATGTAAATAGTGTGAATAATTATTATAATTATTATTATTGTGAGTGGGAGGAGTAGTAGTAATAGTTCAAATGATCTCTAATCCCCTTCCCAAATGTTGAAACAAAACCTGCAGATGCATGCTTGGATTTCTTCCTAAACAATAAAAATGCACTATTTTTAGTCTCATCCCTCATGTTTTGTTCTTTCTTGTCTTGACGCTACACACACACACACACACACACACACACACACACACACACACACACACACACACTCATATATATATATATATATATATATATATATATATATATATATATATATATATATATATATTAGACAGTTACCAATAATAATAATAATAATAATGATAAGAACGGAAAATGTCATGAAGCCATTTCTGAACTTAGGTCTGTGGTTGGGACCCGGAAGGAAATATGTATACAACATAAATCCGTAGTACTATGTTTGTTTTTTTCATTATTAAAGCTACTCATATGGTTGTAATATCGTTTTTTAAACACATTTTGAGTAGCCTCTATGTATACTTTAGTTTTTATATCGTTGTTGTAGTTATTTATCTCCTTATATATTTTTAACTTGGTACACCACGCACTCCTGTTGACATTTTCCCTGGAGGAGGCAGGCTTTTTTGTTTCTACAATTACATCTAGAAGAAGTAGCGCGTGGATTATCCCTAGTTTTTTTTCTTCTTATATCCGTTAATTAAATTCGCTACATTTGGTATACAACTGTAGTAATATTTAAGGTTTTTCAGCTAGGCTTTGGATCCGTTAATTTCTTGGGACTTTCGATGGACGCGTAGTCTTTTTTTGAATTTAGAACGCCACAAATTAGACGAACGTTTGATTAACAAGGCGAAACCTGATTAACCAATGAAAATCAAACACGACAAAAGTAAAAAATACCAGAATTTATTTCTTCTTTTTCTCCATATCCCATTCTCTGATGAAGCTTTAATAAAAGTGAAACATGTTAAACTGATAAAGGTTTTCTATTCTGTCGGATTCCGATCCATATTTAATTTATATGTGATCCAAATAAACACACACACACACACACACACACACACACACACACACACACACACACACACACACACACACATATATATATATAGTGCTGTTCGATAAAAGTGACTCACCTGATTTGTTTTACTTAAAAAATTTTTCGCCTATTGTTTTTGGGCTCAAACTTATTTTTAATCTTACTAGTATAAAGACCCCTTCCCAACCACCTAGTCAAAATGTTTACTCGCCCTAAGGTATTCTATTGATAATTATGATTTTGGATATAAATGAGATTTAGGGAAACACTCTGTGCCAAAAAAGTGACTCACTTATTTCCAGCAACTAGTAATCAATAGAAACATAACCGAACAGCTTTAAATAATGAATAATAGAGGTATAATTTATTTATATTAGGTAATATAGTTCGAAATATTTAATAATCTATGGGTCCTCCTTTATTTTGAATAACCGTTTCAACCCTTTTTGGCATTGACTTGATTAGGTTCTGGCAAATCTCATTTCCAAACATTGAATTCCATTCAGATATGAAATTAACAATCAAATCCTCTTTGTTGCTCAACTGCTTTCTAGAGAGCCTGTACTTTATAATGCTCCATAAGTTTTCTATGGGGTTGAGGTCAGGAGATTGGGGCGGTCATGTCATAAGACTCACCTGCTTCCCATCAACGTTTTCCTTCATCAATTTTGATTTGTGACAGGGAGCATTATCCTGCATAAAAATGAGCTTGGTGGGGTCGATTTGCACCCTTTCAGCAGAAGGGAGCAGACAAGACTCTAAAATTCTCTTGTACTGCTCGCTCCTGAGGGTCTTTTCAATAGGTTTTATTTTAAGAAACCAGTTCCATGAAAAGAAAAGCATTTCCCAGAACATTATACTGAATGGATGCTTGACAGTACTTACTGCTGTAAAAGATATAAATAAAAAAACTATATATATAATAAAAAAAAAATACATTAAAAAGCCAATAACTAATAACCTTATAATCTGTAATAAGCAGTAAATAAATATAAAAATATAATTAATTAATTAATTAATGAGAAATTAGATAAATAAAAGTGATAGTATAGAAAGATTAATTTATGTAACCATATTAATTAATTAATTATTAATTAATTAATGTAACCATATATATATATATATATATATATATATATATATATATATATATATATATATATATATATATATATATATATAAAATAAAAAGAAAAAACGGTAAGATATATATAATCCGGTGTTCTTATAGATATTTTTATTTTGACCCAATAGTGCTCAATGTAAATTTGCAGAGCATTATAAAAAACCCAGTCGACATGCATTTAGCGAATGTCAGAATTGTGTTGAAAAATACATCCCTACCCCTCCCTAAACATAACCCCGCTTTCGAATGTAACTATTAACTGATACAACAAAAATTGAAATTGAACAAGCTAGCACCCCTTGTCTGGATGAGTGGATTTCTCTGTATCCTTGGAAACACTGAATTATGAATCTTTGCCGTGCCTTTAAAACTGTAAATTTAAAAAATAAGTTACTCCAAAATTCGCTTGAGGATGAAATGTAACTAATGTCTTTAATTTAATTACAAAATTAAATTCGAAGTTTTTAGCTTCCATTTTTGAAACATGGTTATTACTGTGTAGCGAAAAAAACACATTTTAAATCAGTTAATTTATAATATATATCATATTAATAATAATGATAATAAATCAAGAAAACTTTAAAGATTTATTTCGGTTATAATTTATTTCGTGAATATTTCTAACCGAAATGGATCTTTAACGTTTTCTTGGTTTATTATTATTATTATTATTATTATTATTATTATTATTATTATTATTATAATGATCTGTAGTTTACATTGAGCTCTCTCTTCCACTTAAAATTATCCCCACCAGTCACATATTGGTAATATATATATATATATATATATATATATATATATATATATATATATATATATATATATATATATATATATATTTATTTATTTATTTATTTATTATAAGAGATTATAATAAAAACATATTGAAATATATATATATATATATATATATATATATATGTATATATATATATATATATATATATTTTTTTTTATTATAGGAGATTATAATAAAAACATATTGAAAAAGCTTTCATGTTTCAATATGATGATTGTATTTTCCCTATTTAAATTTCCTTAAAATCATTTAATCACCAGTTACATACCATCGCCTGAAGAAGTACAGTCATAGTATTGAAACAGGAAACAACTTGTGTCGCGATTTCCAAATGTTTTTGTTATAATCCCTTATAATAAAAATATAATAATAATATATTGCTCTACTTTGTATTGAGCACTTTTTAAGAAGTAAATGCTACGAATATCGGAGCTTTACTTCATCTGTTCTTACATTCATTTGTGTGTGTGTGTGTGTGTGTGTGTGTGTATATATATATATATATATATATATATATATATATATATATATATATATATATATATTCTTTCATTAGAACATGTAAATTACTACTACAAAGTTGTACATTTTGTTTCGACGTTTAATAAACAACGTGTCATCTTGTAGTTTCCATCATTGTTAACTACCTGAGGAGTCGTTATTAAACGTTATTAAACGTTGAAACAAAATGTACAATTTTGTAGCAGTAACTTACATACATGTTCTAATGTAATAATGTTCTAATGTAAAATATTAACAAAAAAAATGTCCTTAGCAACATGTCCTTAGCGCAATGGAAACTACAGAGCATTATAATCCGCAATAATAAATTACATGAAAACTGATGTATAATACTACCGACCAACTCTGTCACGTCCACTATCCAGAACAGCCTATCCCATCTAAATAATCTAAAAATAGTCACAAACACTTCCAAAAGCATTATGGATATACTCAGATCTTCAAACACTAATAGCAATAATATTTCTGAAGCAGGCATTTATAAAATAAATTGCCAAAACTGTTCCTCTCAATATATTGGAGAAACAAGTAGAATTAAAAAAAAAACGCATTTATGAGCACAAAAGAGACCTAAAATACAACTTAGCTAATGCACTAGTCATATATAGAAATAAATTCAACCACAATTTTCATTTTAAAAATGCTCCACTCATAAAAAACGAAAATAACTCACTCAGAAGGAAAATCCTCGAGAGTGCCGCCATTTGGAAGGAAACATAAAGGGAGATAACTCCAAAGTATTGTAAGAGTTATCCCACTTGCTTTGGACATCGTGACGTCAGACGTCACGTGTGGCAATACAGAGAGAGATCCAAGATGGAGGACTACACCAGGACACGTGTGGCAACGTCTCTCCATATTTCCCTAATTCTTTTGTAGAGTAGTATTAACTCAGTTTATCTAGTAATTAATAAAATGCTGTAAAACTAAAAACGTTCTTGGTAATTATTTCCAATCAACAAATGCATTGCTCGGTCCTCAGAACTCACGCAAACATAACAGAATATTACCCAAATATTAATCTACGCTCAAGCCTTTTCCCTAATTCACCTTTCTTAACAGAATTACTACTCTCCCAATCAAACGCACACAACGATATCGTGAAATCAAAAGAAAATGGTTGAATCACGGCAACACAGCAATAATAACAATATCTCCACACGTGACAGTAAATGACGTAATTTTCAGTTAACAGGATGAAAATAGCGTTCTCTATATTCTTCCAGTTGCTAAAGACAGTTTTTGTTATTATCGGCATATTTAATTCTTACACATATGCCAATTCCACATGTACGCATTATCATAATTAACATGCATTAACATTTAGAGTCACTGGAAAACAATTCATTGTTAATAAATCATTCTCGAATTGCCCCCTTATTTTGTATAGTAATATATAATATAGATAATTATAATGATTTCTTATTTAAAAAAAGAAATTAGTTACTTTGTTTAAATACATTCATTTCGTTTTTTGCCTTGAGAAAGTCCACATTGGACGAAACATGTCGGCAACTATTACAGTTTTCCTCTAGTCATTTATATATATATATGTATATATATATATATATATATATATATATATATATATATATATATATATATATATTGGTCCCAAACATTTGGTCTATATATATATATATATATATATATATATATAGATATAGACCAAATGTTTGGGACCACCCTCTGGATTTAATAATTAGTACGTTTCATGCTTTCTTTGGCTTAATCAACTCCTACTAAGCTAGGATGCTGAAACTGTTTAACCCATTAGTGCATGGTGTCCAATTATTTCGTGTCATGCGATTACGGGTTAATATTGTTATTTTTTTTTTAAGCATTCAACCCCAATCAAGGCGGGAAGCCAGTGGCACGCAAGGGGTTACAGAGAGTTGGCGCGAGAGCAAAGGGGAGTGATAGAGTAAAGGATGAAGAGAAGGATAGGGGATAGATCAAGGCATCTGGAGACGTCGATTGACGTTACATTTGAATAGTTGGAGATTATAGCTATCAGGGAAACAGGAAAAGGGGAGGGAGTTCCACAGGCGAGTAGTGCGAGACATGAAGCTATTGTAGTAGAAGAGACGTCTACATTTAACAGTTTCGACAGTGAAAGGGTGAGAGCGAGATGCCAGCCTAGTAGAACGCTTAAATTCTGGGAACCAGCGAAAGCTGCTCATCGGAGCAGTTACCGTGTCATTATTGTTATTGAATATATGATAAAATCTTTCAAGGTGAGAAAGTCCCTCTGTCCCGAAGTGAGCTAGCAAATTAGTTTTGAAACGTGGCATACAACCTTTAATTTTTTAAGCGATTCTTCAAAATCCTGCGGGTGTCCTCATACTCTTGTCCTGTCGTTATCTCTCATCCACATCATCTTCACATCCTACCACCCCCTCTTTCACTCATACCACACCTCGTTCATCATAACCTTTTTAACAGTAACCCTCTACCTTAAGTGGCTCTCGAGTCTTGTGCTGGTATAACCTTAGTGCAAAGAACATCTCTCGTCCTAATTGAACACGAAGAGATAACACGGAGCCTATTTGCAGACTGACCCAGGAGGCCGGGTATCAGTGGGCGTTGTTTGCATCCACATTTCTTTAAAGAGTGTAATCAAGGAATGTTATGCTTACGATGTTTTTTGATACCACATCGAAATCGTTAAAGAAATCATTAACATTCGGGGCCTGTTCCGGATCTGCCTTAATGTATGAAATGTAAGTGCGGATGTTTATTAAACGCAGCTTGATTTCTTTTCTTTCTTGCTTCATCTATTTTTTTAAAAGCTTTTTGTTGGACGAATTGCATTCTGAGGTACGCATAGCAAGAAACACTGGGTAAGCTATTAGCGTTTTTTTTTATTATGATTTTATTTGTTTTAGCCTAACTCTGCCTGAACGCAAAGTAATTTATATTGTATTTGACCTGTCCTTCATACGAATGAAAAAGCAACGTGAATGCCTCCATCAATAAAGCAATGAAATGAATTAGACCGGCCAGGTAGGAATCTGTCGCTGTCTCAAGGAACCCGGAGACGCAACAATGGCGAACAGGTGAAAAAGAAAACAATGGACATATAAAAATAAATAAATACAAAAACATGAATAAAGAAAGAGATGGGTGGGGAGTTAAGAGAAAAAAAAATAAAAATAAAAAAAAGAACCCGCTTCAAACCAGTGCCACACGAACAAATAATTCACAGTAAATGAGGAGAAAGTAGAAAGATTGGTTTGGGGTCTGGACTGTGTTGGCGATAAGCGGTCGCCAGGAGAAATGGACGACACTGGATTCATATCCATCATGCAGATGCAACATTTAATTAGAGAGAAATCAGTAAGTTGTGGGGCGGGGCCACCGGAAGGGATTTTCTGGGCAAAGATTGGAACAAAATCGATAGTGGATTTGTATTACTAATAATGATAACCCTACCCCTTTCTCTTGAATTCAGCGTGTTAAAGGATGCATCAAAGAATTCATGGTGGGTGTATGGGTGTGTCTGGGTTCTTGGATTGTAGATGTTCTGTCCGGTGGCTGAAGTAGTCAGGTGTAAACGTTTATTGGGAACATCGCCATGGACGAGTGTTAGCGAGACATTGAGATTGATCTATCTTAATTGGATGCTCTCTACATTTGGCCTTGTGTCAGATAGGGCCGTAGCAGCTGGAGGTGGGGTGGGGACCTTGTGTCTCCCCAAACTTTTACCGATTGTAGTACTTTTTGCAGGGTTTTATTTTAACAAAATACTATTATATACCGTACCTATGAACAGTAATGGGTATGTCCCAATCTTCATAAATACGTTGGACAATATTGTAAGTCGGAGTAATATGCTGTCTAAGTGGTTCACCACTAGCAGTGGCTTACCTACTTCACGCCGCTGGCGAGTATCGTATTTTGTTTATATTATAAAGATTATCATTCCATTTCTAACCTCCATTTTGGTTATTCCTCATTAGTAACCTTTTCTAGGTTACAACAGATAGATAGATAATGAACTGATTGAGATAGTGTTATATACCGTACCTATGAACAGTAATGGGTATGTCACAATCTTCATAAATACGTTGGACACTATTATAAATGGGAGGTAATATGCCGTCTAAGTAGTCCACCAATAGCAGTGGTTTACCCACTTCACGCCGCTGGCGAGTATTGTATTTTGTTGATGTTATAAAGGTTACCATTTCATTTCCAACCTCCGTTTTGGTTATTCCTCATTCAGTAACCCTTGCTAGGTTGCAACAGATAGCTAACTAGCTAGATAATGAAGAGACTGAGATAATGTTATATACCTTACCTATAAACAGTATTATAGGTATGTCCCATTATATATGTTATAATACTCATTAATAATAGCAAATAGACTAAATATTAAACCAATTTCTTGCACACTTGTGCAGTCTCTTCACAAAAGGCAACTACAGGTGCATTCTGATGTGAACGAAAATAATGTTGCAATCATTGTCCTGTCGGTTTCACGTGTATTATTAAATATCCCAATAAACGTAATGTAGGGTTCTAGGTGCCTGTGTGTACATGGGATATCGTTTCTGCGATTTGCTATAAACGTCTCGCGAGATTTATCGAGAATTTCTTTTTTGATGTAAAATATTTTTTTCAGATGTACAAATCTCATTGTTATATACTGTACCTATGAACACGAATGGGTATTTCCCAATCCTCATAAATACGTTGGACACTATTGTAAATGGGGATAATATGCTGTCTAAGTAATCCACCATTAGCAGTGGTTTACCTACTTCACGCCGCTGGCGAGTATTGTATTTTGTTGATGTTATAAAGATTACCATTTCATTTCCAACCTCTATTTTGGTTATTCTATTTCAGTAACCCTTTTTAGGTTAATATATATATATATATATATATATATATATATATATATATATATATATATATATATATATATATATAGATAGATAGATAGATAGATAATGAAAAGACTGAGATAAACAGATTGATATATAGGTAGATAATGAACAGAC